>VZTF01002142.1:66581-293770 GCA_013397755.1 Cnemophilus loriae
GCCCCTCGCCCGCACCGCCCCACGGCACCGCCAACGGGCGCCGCCCGCCGCGCTCCGCACAAAATGGCGTCCCGCACGTGACGGCCCCTCAGGAGCGCGCTGCACAGAGTCACGGAATCAGTTAGTTTGAAAAAGACCTCTGAGGTCATCGAGGTCAACCCACGACCGGGCATCAGCATGTCAACCAGACCATGTCACTGAGTGCCACGTCCACACGGTGACTCCACCACCTCCTTGGGCAGGCCATTCCAACGTGTAATCAGTGTTTTTGTGAAGAANGCCCTCGGGAACGCGGAGGCAGGACAGCGGGGCCCGGGGCAGGACGAGGGGGCCGGGGGCGATGGGTGGGTTTGCCGAGGGGGTGGCAGAAGGGGTGAGGGCGTGCCGGCGGCTCTTACCGAAGGATTGGAGGTTCTGGATCGAGGACATGCGACTCTGCGGCGAGAGGCTGGAGCTGCGGGGAAGCGAGTCCGCTCGGGTCACGTCTGCGGCTCCGCAGTGCCACGCGGGGGCGGGGAGCGGGAGGGAGCGAGGGGAGGGGTAACAAAAGCAGAGGGACGCGGGGAGCGAACCCGAGACGGAGGGAGAGAGCAAGAGGAAGGAGTAAGAGGAGAAGGAAGCGCAAAGGGAAATAAAACGTGGAGGGAGTGAGGGACCCCCAGCCCCTCGCCCGCACCGCCCCACGGCACCGCCAACGGGCGCCGCCCGCCGCGCTCCGCACAAAATGGCGTCCCGCCCGTGACGGCCCCTCAGGAGCGCGCTGCACAGAGTCACGGAATCAGTTAGTTCGAAAAAGACCTCTGAGGTCATCGAGGTCAACCCACGACCGGGCATCAGCATGTCAACCAGACCATGTCACTGAGTGCCACGTCCACACGGTGACTCCACCACCTCCTTGGGCAGGCCATTCCAACGTGTAATCAGTGTTTTTGTGAAGAAATTCTGCCTGATGTCCAACCTGAACCTTCCCTGGTGCAGGCTGCACTTACATCCTCTTGTCGCTGGTTGCCAGGGAGAAGAGACTGACCCCCACCTGGCTACACTCTCCTTTCAGGCAGTTGTAGAGAGCGATACGGTCACCCCGGAGCCTCTTCAGGCTAAACACCCCCAGCTCCCTCAGCTGCTCCTCATAGGACTCGTGCACAAGACCCTTCACCAGTTTCATTGCCTTTCTCTGGACCCGCTCCAGCACCCCAATGTCCTTTCTCACAACAATGTTCTCCCACATGGATCCCCGACAGCAGGGCTGGTGTGTTGCTGTAGCCCCTTATTCTCCATGCTGGCCCTCAGGGACCCCTATGCCCCAGCGAGGGTGACCCCCATGGAGGCCCTTCCATACTCACATCCCTTTGGCTTGGGTTCTTTTCCAGCTGATCTGAAATTGGGAGAGCACTTCCTCCTTCCCCAGTTAAATATGTTGGAAAACCCCCTCCCTCAGGCCCCCCTCACTGGACAAAATGCGGCTTTGAATGCTGAGTGTGGTGAGGGAGGCAGTCAGCACCCCGCAAACCACCTGTGCCTCCACTTTGGGCATGGCTTGGAGATGCAAGAAGTTCCCCCTCAGCATGAGGACGAACTTCTTTGCATTGAGGGAGGCAGAGCACTGAACAGGCTGCCCAGAGTGGTCGTGGAGTCTCCATCTCTGGAGACATTCAAAACTCTCCTGGACTTGTTCCTGTGCCACTTGCTCAAGGTCACCCTGCCTTGGTAGGGGAGTTGGCCCAGATGATCTCAAGAGTCCAGTCCAACCCTAACTATCCTGTGATTCTGAGAACTTTGCACCCTCTTTGCACTGGGTGCAGCTGCTGTTCCCCAGTCCCTAGGGGCCACCATGGATGGCTGGCATGTGGCCTTCATGGGACTCCTGTGTGACAGCCGCTCACTGACCATCCCTGTTTTGGGAGGATATCAGCAGTGTAGGGGCTGCAATGGGAAAAGTTTGCCTTTAAAAAGGTGTGCAGGTGTTACAAAGCTTGCCAGTCCTCATGAGGTAATTAATGGCTTTGCAGATGTACAGTAAGCTAATTCCACTGGCAGAAGTGGCAGAACTTGTATTTCTCTTTTATTTTTTTTCCCCTTTTTGGCTTTTATGCTAAACTTCAGTCCTCTTATATCAAAGGGATATTTCTTTTCTGCAATCCAAGGTCTAGGTCAGCACTGCAGTAGTTTTATGAATGCCAGTGTGCAATGGTCTAAGAAAGTTTCTAGTCTTGGCATTTTGCAAGGAAGCTTTTCTTTTTCCCATGGGGAAAGCAAGGCCATTTACCGTGGTACAAAACCTCTGCTTACCCTTTGCTACCATCATTGATTAAACCTTTCACTGCACTATGGGCTGTAGAGGAGGGTTGTTTAACTCATTCCCAAGCAGCTGCAAAAGGCATTGTTGGGGCAGTAATGGGAGGATGGGGCAAGAGCTCGAGGCCACACTTTGGACAATGTCTCTGGATTATGGATGCAGAGCTAGACACTGAGAAACCTTCTGGGAAGGCTGAAGAAGCTCAGGACACCCATCCTCAGGGACATGACCCCGGGATATCAATAGCACCTCTCTCAGAAAACTTATATTACTACTAGTGTGAAGAATTTTTGGCTCTGATATATTTTTGCTGATCCTATGTCTCCCTGCAAGATTTTGTGGTATCTTTTGCTCTCCCATCATCATTCCATGAAACTTTTTCCCAGTGGCAAAACAGGTCCGTCACCCTTTTTTTCTCCCAGACACTGTTTTGCGTTACCTTGGCTGCGTCAGTACTGGTGTCAGTAGGGCACTGGGATGAGCCAGGTCAGCAAACTGATTTGAGTTAAAAAATAAACTCGAAGGTTAAAACCTCAGATCCACTCCACTTGCATAATCCTGCAACAGTTGTGCTGAGACAACCGAGGAGGACAAGGCTGGGGACAGGCCTGGCCATGGATGAGAGGAACAGTGGATCTTCAGACACAAACCCCAAGTCTGAGTCTTCAGGTTTAGCTGAGTGTTCCAGTCCTTGTGTCAGTTCTTCTACTTTGAATCTTCATGCATTTAAAATAGTTTTACACTTCTAATTCTCACTGCAGGGTTAATCCAGTCCTATGGGCTCACTGGGCATCTGTGGAATTCATCCTACAGTTTACAGACAAATGAGATTGGGTGTCTGGGAAGCAACAAAGCTCCTTTATAAGCCAAGAAGATGTGACTTTGTTATCCTTAAAATGAAACAACAATGAATAGTTCTGGCAACTGCTGAGGGACTGGAAACAACCCCCAACTGCACAGCTTGGCATGCAGTGCAGGGCAATTAAAATAAAGGTGGTGGCCAGCATCCTTATTGTTCTCTTGGCAGCCTTCCACAATGTCCATGTGAATTGGCAAGGCCTCTGTGGGGCTGTGTCGATGCAAAGAGCTCTCCCTTTGCTGTCCTCCTCAGAGGGAGCTGCAGGTCTCAATGTTGCATCCGTCACTAAGGTCTGACACAAATCCTATCTGTGCCAGCACATTGCACCAAACTTTGGTGTCTGTGCGCAGAGGCAGGTGGCATTCTGCTGGCAATATGCTTCTCCTGCTATTGCCCCTCAACAGGACAGTTGTCCTGAGGTCCTTTGACCTGACGGAGTCCTTCCCATTGCTCTTGAGCAGTCACTTGTGGCAATAGACCTGTGGAAGTCCTGGTTGTGAGGGGCTTCCAGTCACACCAGACTGAAGAAAGATGGGCAAAGCAGACATGGCCCAGCAGTAACCGAAAGAGGTAGAAGTAATTAAAACAGGTTTAAAACCTAAGTGAAGGCAAGAGGTGTTGTTGCTTAACTGTTAAATGTCAAATTTCGAAAACTGTTAAATTTCAGATTTCAAAAACTGTTCAATGTCATCATCCTAGAGCCGAGGCTGGAGGTAATCTCATTCACTAATATTAAACATCATGGTTTAAGCAATATTTTGGGAATGAGACTCTTGTCTTTCCATGACTAATGTATAACCTGCCAACTATAGTGCCAGAAAAGAACATCATCTCTAATTAACTTGATCGTGGCTTCAAGCTATTTAAATGTAATAGTTGCAAGACCTGGTTATGAATAGCAATTAGATATCCCCTTGCTTGTCTTTTACTGTATTTCAGTTCATCTGTCAAGCTGTATGTGAATCATTAGAGGTTATTTATGACTGGATAAGCTGCAGGGATTAAAACCAGAGGCTCACTGGCATACAGATGATAAATATGACATACTGAAGCCATAAAGTACACTTATGTAAAAAATGTCACCCTAGTGCAGAACCCCACCTTCACTGGGTATTCTCAGAAGCTCTTCAGGTGCCCTTGAGGAGCAATAGGTAACCCAGACCAGTGGGAGAAACCTTGTTCTTCCAGAGAATTGCTATGTTGGAAAAATGGGCTGGGAATGGCACAAGAAAGCCTTGCGTCATGAAAAAAGTCACCCACGCAGTAGGGCTAAACCTGTGCTTTAGTTTAGGGCTCTGTATGACATCTGTCTTTGGTTATGTGCATGTAAAAGGCCACCCTTGTCTCCACCTGTCCCTCTGTAATAACCAGAACAAACAACATTGTTTTTCACTTCCTACAGACACAACTCTTATATATACTATTATTTTCAGGTGCAGCACACTAATATTTTGAGTTTTATACCTTAGGAGCTTTTACAAAGCCAAAATTAAATTTAATTAGGGCTTGCTCCTGTAGGCAGATCTCCGTAGCTGGCCCTGCAGCCTGCTTTACCAGAAAATGTCAGGCTTGCATACTGACCTGTCCTCTGCAATGGCCTGGAAACCCAATTACTGCTTGAAGCACATGGTGTTCAAAGAGCAGTTTAAGTTGCCTGACAAAGCGATTGTGCATGAAACGTGCAAATGGCATGTAGCAGCACTAATTTCCATCCTGCATGCCAGCAATGCAACTACTCTATACACAAATTCTGCTCCACTCCAGCACCAGAAGCTGGAATTTGCTGGCCTAATGTTGGCATTCTGAAAATAACATCAAAGTGCTGGGATCCCTGAGAGATATGCAAAACTATTTCCAACCTTGCTTCTTTTTCTTGAACTTTAATCTGCCCTGCTCTCACTACATGGCTCTACCTACCATATCCAGCTCCATTTGGAATCTGCACATCCCAAACCTCTGTGCAGAAGGCTGCCTGGTAACTTTCTATCAGGAAAGAAGAATAGCAAAAGTGTCAGAAGAAATCCTCCCGCTCCTATCAGCAGAATAGTTTTGAAGGTGGCTGTAACCATGCCAAGCCTGACTTGTATTTTTCCATCTGAGCTCCAACTCTGGTACAAAGCCTCCACACCGTGCTAAGGAAGGGCTTGTGGAGAGCGGCTGAACTCCTGAGCTGTAGCCTGTGCTTGAGCTGCCCAGCTGCTAACAAGTTGTCCCAATAAGCATGTGCTAACTGGGAGACTGGGCAAACTGGAAATTGTGCTGATGATAAACACCTGGATATCCAGCCTAACTCAAGAGAGATGGGGTTATGTGTAGTTTGGCTGAGCTTGTGTACATAGTCAGATTTCAAGATACACATATTTTCATTTGAAACGTGGGGAGTTCATTCCTTGCTCAATAACGATTGCAAATAAGATGATAATTTCGGCATGAACCACTAGATGGTCCTCTTTCTCAAATTAAAAAAAACAACTCCAAAATAAAGCCAGTCCTGGCTTTTCTCTGAACCTGAATATTAGTAAAGAACAGTTTCTTTGTAACGGTAAGTGTTATTAGAAGTTCTTCATCTAGTTGAATGAAGTGACATGGTTTTCTGAATAAGTTTGAATACAACTTTTCATGAATCCTCCAAACTCATTTAAGTGCAACTGGACCTCCACCCCACTACAGAAGGCTGGGCAAATTCATAGGTCAGGCAGGAGTTCAAAGCATTTGCAAACTATTCCCAGACTGGTATGTGAAACAATGAGTGGTGGGCTGGGAAGGGGTGGGGGAGGATTTTCTGTTTCTCCATCCAACTGCATGAAATGTGGTTTTTCACCTTCTGTTTGTGGGAGGCTCTGACCAGCAAAAGAATTACAGAAAAAAGATTTGGATTAGTTCTTTGAGAAAACTAAGTTGTAGAATTTGTCATCAAAGCTGTAGTTCACTGTTGGCCTCTGGTATTGTCTTGTCAAAGAGTATTTCTCTGCATCAGGCTCCCTGGACCTCATTCTCTTGGGTCACACCAGCCTCTAGGCAATACCTTCCTATCATTTCCACTCATCCCCCCTCAGCATTTGCTGCCCAGAAGACTGACCTCTCCTTACCTTGGGAAGTTGCTTTCCTCCTCACAGCCCTTCACACCTGTGTATCTACTGCCTTTTGATTTAGCTGCATCACTGGTGCATCCCTGGTCAGTCTTCCCACTGAGACACTCCAGCTAGCAGCTGGCTCAGCCCTGTTCCCACTCATAACTTACGCAGGAATTTTACGTGCAGGAGTCTTTAATTGTGTGTGAGGCAGGACTTGAGTTCTTCTCGAGAATCTTCTACAAAGAAGACAGCATGTGCCCAGCCTCTCCCTCAGAAACAGGAAAAGAATGGAAGTTTTAACACACAAACCTTTGCACCTTCGCTACAGACCAAGCTGTCCTCTAGATGATCTTTCCGGTTCAGTCTTTCACAACGCTTATTCCCCTGACAGCTCTTTCCCAGTTCCTCCTCAGTCTGAGCGGCTTTCACATTTCTGTGCTGCATGAGCTGACTTGCTTTTCTCAGCTGAAGCAAAAGCCCTGCTATGAATGGGGTAACAAAATAAAATAAAATAAGATCACAGCTGCCTGAAAAGACTCTGGGAAGCCAGGATGATTTCTGTGAAAGCTTCTGAGTACTGTACGTCGCACTGTGGTGGTTCAGTTGTGGTCTGGTGGATAGAAATGATTATGTCTAGTGAATGAGGGTGGAGTAAAGTTTACTTTGGTAAGAGAAATACCTGATGAGGCTAATTTAAACAGACTGTCACATAATTTATTACTCTTCATTGCTGAGAACATTTTGCAGTAGCCTTTCATGAAGTCAGAGTGGTTGAAAGCAAAAATGAAAATACTTGAATGAAAGTGAAAATGAAAGCTCTTGAAACTGGCAAGTAGTGGATCCAGAACAGATGCACAGCTGTGACCCTTCTTGTAGCAGAGACAGACTTGTGAAGTCCTTGGCACACAATTTTGTGGATCGAGAATTTACATGGGTTCAGGAAGCAACAGTGAAAGAGAAGAAGCCCATCAAGGGCTACCTACCACAAAGAAACATTTGGTTTAGGAAGCCTCTGGACCACAGGGCTCAAGGGTCTGTGAGAAGAGTATAGTGAGGAATGTGAAAATATGCTGCCCTGTTTTTAGAATTTTCCATAAATGTTCTTTGTTGTCCACTGTCAAAACCAAGATACTGCAGTGTCAGTATGGGCCGGAATGAAGGTAGATGATCATATTAGAGTATTTTAAATGCTGGCTCTTCTAATAATCTTTTTTTTGTGTGTGTGGTTGGGGTTTCTTTTTATTTTATTTTTGTATGGCATATTATTTTGCAAGCAGCCTTTACCAATAAGCAAACATTCTTAACATGAAGACATTGCATAATTTTGTTTTATGTGGTAACTTCTGTGTAGGTGACAATTGGTGAAAATTATCTGTGCTATGGAAAGGCTCATATTACAGTGCCAGCAAGACAAGAAAAAGTAAATGGGATGAAAAAAATTTTTGCTTCTATTTTAAGATGATAGGATCGCTAGCAAAACAACAAAGCAAGAAAGGGTCCTGCATATCCTGGAGAAAAGAAACCTTTACTCCAGCAATTGCCCACTAAAGATCATGAAAGGATACTCACATTTTCTGGTCAAAATAAATGTGAAAAGCAGTAAGGGAAAAGATCTATGATGAGAACCCATGAAGAGTTTTACCTACTAAGAAGATACCCTCTGCACACATGCACGCAAAATTAGCATGGCAGAAGCATAGCCACTGCCTGGCTCTTGGACGCAGATTGATTTTTAGGTAGGGACTGTTTGCAAGGTTCAAAGGGAACACGCTAAAAGGAGGTTTCTGAGAAAAGCGTGTATATTTATTATTGATTGTGATAGCTGTAGGAAGACCTTTTGTGCTACCGTGCACTTGAAGTGCTCTTCATATTTTGCAGTTGTGATCCTGAGTAGTCTGAGTAAACTCTTGAAAACTTGGATGAGGAAGATACTTCTTTTAGCTGTTGTTGGGTGAAAACTGGAGAATGGAAGAGTATTTCTCAGGCTTCTTTACCATTTTCGTTCATACATGTCCCCATAAAACAAACTATTACACAGAAATGAAAAATCCCTGCAATTAGTGACCATACTCTCCCAATGGTACTTGATGCTGTGATGGTGAGTAAGGGCGGGGCCAGGCAGCATTTCACCATGCTTTCTCATAGAAGTACCCCACAAACTGGCCCTAGGAAATAAAATAATTTCATTTCTTTTGAGAGATGCCTACAGTGAAATAGCATTATTTGTGCTTTGAGGCTTTCCCAACTGGAAGAGTCTTTATAGAAAAACTGAACATATTTGCTATTGAACTTCCTCTTCATCCTAATGGGATTGCAGTATTTCCTAGGCAATCTCAGTTTATGGATGGGGTCAGGCCTCAGAGGCCCCTTTCAAAGAACAGCCTAAAAATTGTTCCTTCAGGTACCTCACCAGGAGCGGAGCATGAACATGGGTCTGTGAAGAGAGCCTGTGGCTCCCAGGCAGCCCAGTAACGCTTCACATCTCAGCCTCTCTGCAGGATGGTACCCAAGGAGCAAAGCAATTGCCAGGTCAGCTGCTCTCTCCTGCAAACCTGCAGAGTAAACAAGGTCTTAGCTTCTAGAGCAGCAAGATCCCTAACAGCAAGGCCGCGGTGACACATTAGTCAAGAGACAGAGATAAAAATAACCACTCAGAAGAGACACCTATTGTGGAAATGCAATATTGCTGGGGATGTTGGCCTCATGCAGATGAAATTTTCTCTGCCACAAAACTGGTAAGGCCCTGCTTAAGCACTGAATCACCACTAATTTTATCAGCTACTTGTGTGCTGTGTTGCAGTGTGACTTAAAACTTACGCATGGGTGGGTTGATCCCAGCTGTGGGTTGGGGCTGAATGAAACAAGAGCTGCCATCAAGTAAGATCCTAAGCAAAAAGCAAAGATCGGACAACAGCAAGAGGAACAAGGGCTGGGGAAGGAGTGTGTGGACTGACTGTTCCAGCTTGCTGGCTCTGATAGCTCCCTACTGTCCATCTGCTCTTTCTCCCCACAACTCATCCTCAGCCACCAGTGTTTCCCCCTGCAGACATGCTCTTCAGACAGAGCATCTCGGCTGGGCAGCACAGAGAGCTTGGCTCTCCTTTGCAGAAAGTGTAGCTGCTCCCGTCTGTGTGTGCCCCCCCACCCACGGGGACATGGCAGCAGCCCCGTTCCCTCTGCTCTCTTCCTGGTGGACCCGGGGGCCTCAGTCATGTGTCCTGCCATGCCCCCCCCTAAAATCCCCTGGCACCGCCCTAAACTCCTGCTCCCTGTCCTGATCAATGGCTTTCTAATAGATCCTCCGTTCTCCTACCCCTCCTTTTGTAAATTTAAATCCTGCTCACTAGTACTGCTGACGTCCTGCTGGCCCACCTCTTGACTCCCCCTCCCTGCTTCAAGTCCACTTCCCTCTAGTATAAAAGGCACATGCCCCCATCAGCTGCCCTGCTTCTGCTTGGAGCAGCGACAACCTGAGGAGCAGCTTTGGTGCACACAGGTGAGTGCCTTCCCCTGTCTGCTTCAGCTCTTTCTTGCTGAATTTCCTTTTTCCTTTTTGGGCTTTAGCTTACCTACGTTAACGGGCACATACACAGCTGTGCCCTATGCTCAGTAACTTTTGCCCAGTTTTTGTTAGCGAAGCAGCCCGTGCCGAGGCAGGGTGGCTGACGCCGCGGGCAGTGCTGTGCCCTGCAGGGAGAGCACGGGCAGGACTCCGCAGTACCGCCCTGCACCTCTCCTGCCACTCGGCCCCGAAACGAGTCTGGTCGTGGGCCTGCGCTCCCCCGGGCTCTGATCCCTCGGGGGTGCTTCCAGCGGTGCTTTCGAACAGGAAAGCTTTCCACATTTGCATCGAAGGGGGTGTACACAGCCGCTGATCTCAAGGAAGATGCTGGTTTAGGGTGTAAAGAGTTAATAGCACCTTGTCTTCTGAGGACAACCGCGGTAGGGTTATATCTGATGGATCTGCAGCAGAGCTTGAGTTTGGTATGGTAAGAGCCCCTGTGTGCCCAGAGGGAGAGCCAGGCTGGTCTCCCACTCCTTGTGAAGCAGACCCATGGCAAGCTGTGATACTGCTGCTTCACTGTAGCTTCATTTGTGGCTTTAATTTTCCCCTCTCATGTCGATGGAAGTTGCCAGACTTCTGTCACAGATGTTGCTCAGCCAAAATTTAAAGACTCTGCTTGGGCACCAAGCAGAAGTGGCAAGTTGATCAAATGACAGTGGCACTGAATTTTGCTGAGCTCCAGGTGCAAAATTGTTTCCGAAACTTTTAATTGTGTCAAGTTTTGTTGCAACTAGTCAGTTGTAAAATTTTTATGATTATTTAATCGTTGAAAATGGAGGCACACAGCTTGACTATGTGAGGTCTTGGTTTTTTTCAATTTTCCTTTTGGAAGAAGGCCACAGGTCTGGACCTGAGGAGATCACAGACCATCTCTCAGCCCCATGACTCTTGAAAAAACTATGCACGGGTAACCAGGCTTTTTGCTTAGTGACAGGATGGAGTTGGGTGTTAGAAATGCTCAGGGTCAAGTTTGTGGCAGTACCTCAGTCTCTGTTTCTTCCCATATAAACAGTGGTGGGACAAATAGGTGTAGGAAAAATTAGGGAGGATTAGAGATGCTGAGTGATTATTTAGGGGTGGCACGTTTCTTATCGAGGAGCAGTGGGAGTGATGTGCTTCACAGAAACCCTAGCCAGGACATGGGTATGAACAAAAAGTTCAATACATATCAGTGCTGTAGAATATCAGTGGCTGCAGTGGCTGATTCAGGCACAGGTGGAGACTGAAGCACAGCAGTGCTTAGGAAAAAGTGTGTACTAAAAGCTTTTCCCCATTTTTTGTCTTTCATCAACAATAAGCTCAAGGCAAGCTCTTTCTTTCTGTAACTCGGGTCCCAAAAAAAACCAAGACACAGGAACAGAGAGTAAGTAACCTGGAAAAGCTGTCAGCAGCCCTGTAAACACACCACAGAGATGCCTCAAAACACTTTCTTTTTGTCTCACTGAACCTAAGGTTTTGCTAAAAATGGAGTAACAGGAGAGGTACCCCAGCTGAAACCGAAGGCAGAATTCACCCCATGTGGTTCTACATACTAAGATAATTTAGTCCTGATTGTTATGAGATTGTCATGATATATTCAAGGTAGAAAAAGTTAATTTGCAGTTCTGAAATCATGAGTTAAAATCACTTTCCTCTAAGCTCCCTGTGAGCAACTGTCAGTGTGGGAAAAAGCCCTTCAGAAACTTCCACTGCATATTAGGAGTGAAAGAGCTTTTGACTTCATTTTAGTGAAAGACACAACCAACTTCTTCATGTGTTTTTGCTGTGTTGCCTGTTTGGTGTGTTTGAGAGCATCTTGCATCAAAGATTTTCATTCCTGCTCTGCCTGTACTGAAAGCAGGCTAAGATTTTGGCAGCAGCTGGGGAAAAATTCCACAAAGAGAAACCTCTGGGTAGGCACAGCTGAGAGGATTTCCTACAGCCTCTGTGTCTGTATATTGTAAGTGATGCTTAAGCAAGTAGGCTCCTGCTCTATAGGCAGAGGCTTCAGGATGTCAGATGTAGAGGCAGACCTTGCATGTCACAAGACAGACTGTCCTGCTGTGACAGCTAGGAGAGCTGCTGCAGGGAAGCTTGTACAAAATGCCAGAGACAGTGGTAACCAGAGCCTGGCTCCCTCCTCTTCCTGGATGCAATTTTCCCAGCTCAGCACCTTCTGTTCTGCCCAGCCCATCCTGTGGGAGCTGGGAGGGATTTCTCATTCTGTTGCATCTGGGTGCATTTACAGGACTGGGACATCTACCAGTGGAAACCATAACTGGAATTTGCAATTTTGCATGCTGGCAAAACCAGGGGTGTGATGGCACAGGAGGAGCATTGTCATTCATACTGAAATGCATTTAGTTGTAAAAAGAGTCTGTAAAACACAAATGTTAGACACATTTTACAAGCAAGGAAAGGATGCTGGTGGTAGTGGCTAAAACACACTTTGGTGGCCAATGCCTGTGGTCATACAGAGAGCCATACAGAATCAGCAGTGAACTCGGGGCCAGGACTCGAGTGTCCTCTGAAGGCTTTCACTGCTGGAGAGAAAAACTCTGCTGTTTTTACCTCAGTAGAGGGCCCACTTCATAGCCTTTGTCTTCAAACAGAAATGCCTAGGACATCCCCAGCATGAGTGTTCCACAGAACTTAGAGCCATGAAATGGATCTGATGGATGGGAACATATCGTTACAGCTGAAACGTTCCTTCACCTTGAGAGCTTTAATTCATATGTGTTCCCCATGTTCACTCTTCTCCTTACAGCCTTCTCACACTGCTCCATCATGTGGCATCCAATCTCCTGGACACCACGTGCCCAGTGGTCACCAAACCACTTAAAGCTAGTCACTGTGTACGTCTTGATGCTCTTGGTGTCGCTCAGCTTTGCTTCGGGACAGAGCAGGCCATTTAAACATCAGATAGACAACAGAAGTAAGTATGAGTCTCACCTGACATGGCGACCCCACAGTCTCTGCTGCACTGGGGGATCGGGGTGGGGCTGTCAGGCAAAGTTCAACAGCAAATCACGCAAGTGTTCCTGTGGTGAAACCTTGGTATGAGGCCCTGTGCTTCCATTTGCACTTGTCAGTGCATATACAGAACCTCACGTCCTTATCACAGCCCTTAATTAGCCAAGGCAAATAGCATTATTTTTGATAAATATCAGAAAAGACACTAATGTGCAAAGGACAGACAAGAAAATGTAGAGTGGTATACTTCAAATGTTTAAGCACCAAATTTTCAGCTGTGTTCTGTAGACCTACACCACTACTTCTATATAATAAAAAGAAAGCAAGGGCCCCGAAGCTTAAGTTCGCTTTACAGACATCTTCAATTCTGTCTGGGAGCACGAGTTGTCTGAAAGTCCAAATACAAGTGGTCGAAGTATCTCCATTCAGAGACGTTGAGAAGAACTGAGAGTATCCAGGTCAGAGCTGATACCATGTATCCCAAGTTAAAATTAGCACACAATCCAAAAGATCTTTGAGAACATCTTACCAAGAAATCTCATCTTCCCCCAAGGAGCATGGGCTGATAATTGTAGGTGGAGTGGGAGAGAGGGGTTGTGGAGAGTAAGGCTCAGTGGCCTGTGGGCTCAGTGCCACACGTCTCCCCATTAAAGAGAATAGAGATGTTAAGAACCTCAGGTTTTAGGTACACAGGTGAAAAAAAAAGAAGTTTCTTGGGTTTTGTTGAGTAGGAAAGCTGTTAAACACTGTGCTGAAAGACTTAAAAGATGTATTTATGGAGAAATTTAAAGGCAAAGTGAATTTTTTCCTCTGTTCAAGCATCAAAATGCACAGGGGAAAATCCTCCTGCCTTGACTGAGACTTTCATGTGACTGGGATGATATATAATGCACTTAAATTGTAATTTATTTGTGTTCCTGACAGTTGTCTGGCTCTGGAATGATATGGGATTTCCTTAGGGTGGCGTCATCTCCAGCGTGTTTTAGAATTTCCCTGTTGCTATATCTTTTAATATATAGTCTTTAATACTTTTAAAAATATTGTAATATTTTAATGCAACTATAACCCTCTGCACATCTACCCCAAAACTGCATTAGACCACAAAAAGAAGTCGTGTGTCAGTGCTTTAAAAGAAAAAAAAATAGTCATTCATGAAAACAACCTCCTAAGTGAACAAGAATTAACTTTTCATGTTTACCTCTCATGTAGGAACCCCCTCTACAATCCAGTGGATTTGTTAGCCTGTAGAAATAGTGTACCTGGTACCTACTGCAGAAAATTTCAATAGGCCCTTTGGCTTATGTTAGAAATGCAGGTTGCAGCCCAGATGGATGAAAGTTAATTTTGCATCTGAATCCTCTTCCTTTGGGCTCTACACATGGAAAGTAACCCTCAAAGGCACCAGTAAGCTATGTGTCTGGCTGTCACCTTTCCCTTCTTTTTTTTTTTCTCCTGGGCTACTGGGCTACAAGTAAGCTGTCTAACATCCTCAAGATGTTCAGGAAACACTGCCTCCAAGTGCAGTGGTACATCCTCACTGACTGCTTCGAATTCCAGGTCCTGAGATCGACCCTTTTTGGTATGTGGGCCGTGGTGTTCGCCCCATCGGTCGCTTTGGGAAGAGGCAGCTGCGAAGCAGCCGTGGCAGCCTGAGGCCTGTGAGCAGACACCTGGATTTCATCTTGAATGCTTTGTGGGAGCAAAAATTATTGGACACAGAGGACAGTGACTGGTGATCTCTGTTCCCCAAGGTGGCGACCCAACCTCTGTTCTTTGAATTGTGCCCTCCCCTGCACCTCAGACCTACAGTTCTGCTTTTGCCTAGCAATCCCACACTGCTCTTCTTTCTGCTCCTTGTGCAAGTACCTTCAAAAAGAAACATGTTCAGGGTGCAGGTAAAAGACAATGCATGGACACCAGCACTGAGTGCCACCACCGCTTATAAAAATGTTTCTTCATTGCGCGTCCCCATCAATCTCCTGATCCTGTTTGCTACTAGGTTCACTGTTAGGTTTATCCAAAACCCACACAGCTTTTGGGCTGGGATTTAAACTCCGCAGTGTTAAATGTATCATGAAACCCTCCTGTCACATTTTAAAGTCAATGGCTGTTGATATGTAAAAATAAAAAGCAATGGTTGGAAGAAAGAAAAAAGGCTCTTACCAATTTTTAATGTACCTGCATTAATGGCATGAAATGCTGGTTCTCTCTGTGTAGCTTTTATAGAGATTGTTAACATCCACTCCTAAGAATGTCTCCCTGAAGTACCCAGTGGCCCTTCATGATTCTTCCTGTACTGCAGGAGAGATATATTAATGAACAAAGAGGAGCTCCTATCGAAGATAAGTATTTTCTCCCTGCTGAAGAAAAAAAATTGGCTAATTGAACTCCTTGGAGTAGTTTTGTGCCTACTGCATATAATCATGCACCATAATCCAAAAGGGACAAGGGCCTGAATGAGCTGATTCCCTTTAAAACAATGTCATTATTTCCAAGTACATTGTCTGAGCAAGCCAAAGTCA
This sequence comes from Cnemophilus loriae, assembly GCA_013397755.1. Classification (NCBI taxonomy): domain Eukaryota; kingdom Metazoa; phylum Chordata; class Aves; order Passeriformes; family Corvidae; genus Cnemophilus; species Cnemophilus loriae. The sequence continues at coordinate 81,850 of VZTF01002142.1, forward strand.
CTCTTTGAGGATCACAAGCCATGTACTGTTCTCCATTAGTCCACACCAATAGGCCTGGAGATGCAGCTCAATACCCCTATTTACTCACGTTAATGTAACTTTGTTATATTACTTTTATAAGAAGTGTTACTTGCAATATGTTTCATCTTGATTAATAACTATTAGCAGGAATAACACAGTTTAATCTATGGTTTATATCCAAAAAAGGTAGTTTACAATTTAGGTAATAACTGATGGTTAAATCCAGGCCATGAATCATTCTGCAAAGGCTAAAGTTGAATGGGCTTCCACTTCTAGTTGTGCTGTGTGAGAATTACTACTAAAATTGAATAATGGTTGAATTAACCATTGCAGACATTTTAACCCTTCTTTCTCTTTTTGCAAGTGGCCTGTCAGCAAGGCATGGGTTTTTATTATAATAAGGGAGTTACTACCATTTATAATACAACAAAGCTGCTGACCCAAAGTGTTACTTAAAATACACTAATTTTACTGAGTGCTTTCATGGTGGAGAAGATAATGCTGATAAATATTTTGATCCGCATTCATTGCAAGACACTTTGGAAGTGCAAGACCAAGATTATCGGCAGGGTTCTTGCTCAGTTTTTGTAGCAATACCAGGGAGAGATCAAGAAATTCTGCCTGAGAAACTGTGCTTGAGATGGTATTTCACCCAACAGACTCGATGGTTTGGAGAAGACTCACCATCAAATGTTCCTAACAGGATTCCTCCCATCCCAGCCCTAGAGGGGGAAGAGGCGTGAACCGAGCGTGCCCCCTTGCCGATGGCAAACCCCGGCACCTCTGGGGAGCTGCCTGTGGTCCCGGGTGTGGCGGTGGCACTTGTGGACAGGATGTGCCTCTGCACCGTGTGTGGCTGTGGGTCCTGCACGCTTCCAGGCCAAAGTGCACATAAATCCAAACAACAGAGAAGAAATTTTTGGTTTTCTTTATGAATCAAGTAGTTGAAAAGGCATTCTTTTCATAAATCGCTTTTACTCTTTTATAATTTCTCTTGACAATAATTCTTGGTGAGTATGCAGATAACAACAACAAGGCAAGCTTAATATTCACTCAGACTTAATCAAATAGGTCATATAGTCTTCATTTTACCCATTAAAATATTTTCATTTATAAAAATTAATCTAAATATAAATATTAACACTAAAGATTGAAATCACTTGATGACAAAATAATTCTTTGTGTGCTATAACGTATGCTTTTATGATTTTTTGAAAACAGTAAATTATATCTTTGCACATATTTGGCACGATAAACATTTGTAAAAATTCAAATGCCTTAGAGCAGGTGGGATTTTTTTGTAAGGTTTTTTTTTTTTTGCAATACCTACACAGTACACATTTGTCTGTCAAAGAAGACTGAATATTTTAACATTGTAACACGATAATAGTTGCTTGTCATGCCTCTTAAGGAAAACAACTTACTCCAAACTTTGTTGGCTTGTTTAAATCACACTAACAGAACAAAAGCCAAAGAGTTATTCTATTAAAATTAATCATTTCTGTATTGATATTACATACACAATATTAGTTATTATTTATTAGACGAATATGCAGACCAACTACCATTAATGACATTTCATAACACGCATACCTGCATAAACCAGAACCTGGGAATGTATGGTATACATACACGAGAACAGTCAATGGAGGAGGAGATTGAATAACAAAAAAATTACTAGGCATCCTACTCTGTTTAATCTCCTTTACTGGATTGAATATATAAATAAAATATATTTGTTATATATATATATTTATATATTAAACAGAGTGGCCCAAATTCTTCCCTCACACCTGTGCAAACCAATTTCAGAGAACTAGTATTGTGTGAGAGTAAAAGAAGGCCTAATTTCACCCAGAATGAACACATTGGGTCAGATCTTGGGCAGATGGAAATTCCTTGAAGGGATGGAGTGATGCTTATGTATTATAAGTGGGAAGATGGTTGTATTTATTCCAAGGGTTCTTCACATGCAGCTGGACATCAGAGTACTGACAAGCTGGATGTCAAATGTGGATGGCAGATTTGCAACTGGCACTGTTTTTCCAGTCAACTCATCCAGCCATTCCTTGTCTTCCCCACTCGCCCCCCTAAATCCAGCCTAGTCAGGAAATTTGCCCAGTTTTGCTTGTATTTGCCCAACCACAGACATTTCACGGCCTGGTGTCCCGGGGAACTGCTTTCCTGCTGCATGGCAGGTAATGTGTGGCACTCTGCTCGTGGATGTTCACTGGGAGCCCAGGAAAAGAAGGAACTCTCCTCCATCCTGGTACCCACAGCTCTTGGGAGAGCTCACCACTCCTTAATGCTGAGGGGGAACTTGCCAGCCCATGCCTTCCTTCATAGCACATTTCACATCAACCCCATCTGCACCTGGGTACCTGCTCTGCAACTGGTGTGGAAGGTAAGGGATTCACTGGCTTATCACCTCCTCTGACTACCTTCTTTGTATTCTTCAGAGCAAAAAATACCACAAATTGGCAATGTTCTCCCACAAAAGGGTGAGAGGGATACCCTGTAAGCAGCATCCTCCCTCCTGGGCATCTGCCAAAGGGCCTTCTAGTTTGACTCACCTGTTAAGGATCTCAAGAAATGAAAGAAGGAATATTACTAGTCACAGTCCAATTCAGAGTGGTCCAATGGTAGTGGGGTGCATGTGGCACCAGCAACAGGCCCCAGCTACTCTCTGGTGGCTCCAGACTAGCATAGGAACTAATGTCTGGACTACATTTGCCTCCTTCTCAGAAACACCAGTGAACATCAGAAAGGAATCTCTTGCAAGCTGCAGCCACCCTATAACCACCAGTCAGTCAGCAGAGATCTCATCCCCAACACTTTCACTTCCTTTTTCCAATCTTAAAGGTTTGGACAGAATTTATTCTGAACTACAGCATGGTTGGCCACCACCAAGTGGACAATGCTGCCAAGAAGAACAAGACATACAAAGGTGTTGGTTTCTTTAACAGTGTTCAGATGTTTCCAGACACTGGGATCGTAACTCAGCAGACATCTGGTCCACATGTGTGGCCACCAGTTTCTGGTTCAGCATGACACCCCTGCTGCCTAGAGCAATATCCCTGGCTCTGGAGCTGGAACATTCAATCTGCGAAATGTACTCTCAGTGAACAGAGAAGTCTTCCTCCTCCTACCAACCCTCCCAAGACTTCCACTGACTCCCTGGGAGCAGAGCAAGGTACACGGATTCTCCTGTCCCTCCACGCAGCTGAAAAGCAGCACACACTGCACAGAGTTGTTCTTATTGCTCGACAAGACAGATGCCCACATGAATAGTAAGAGGCCAGCAAATATGGATCACAGGTCTGCCTTGGCAGATTAATTGGCCTATAATTATGACTGAGTGTACAAAAACATACTGCAGTTTAAAGACGACATAATTTAGTACAATCGATAGGGAGAAAAAGTGCATCTTAAAATGTGGAGCCTTGCTTTTGAAACATAGCATCCTGTCTAGAGTCCTCTGAGAACTTTAAGGCAGAGTTTCCTGTAGCAGACCACAATGCTGGAGACTTGGACAGCTTTCTCAGTGAGGTATCCAAATGAAGCCCTATAACTGAGGCTCTGTGGGTTCTTGAGGGTCCATTTTCAGCTGGACATACACAATGGCTGTTAAGAAAAGGCACTCTAGTGTATAGCCTTAGGCAGTGTGTTATTGGCAGTAGGGAAGTGTAAGTTTAGTACATCACAGCAGATCCTATAGCAGGTTCCTAGAAGAGAGAGGGACAAGAAAAAAAAAAACATGAGCCAATGACTAAACAAGCCTGCTGAAGAACACAGCCAGGTCATTTCCCTTCTCACCTCCTCAAGTACTTCCCACATATCCTGTGGCAGACTGCCTTGGGACAGTCAGATTTTTTCCTTATCCCTCTATGGTTGCTAGAAGAAATGACTGACAGCTGTCCTGGGTGTCCTGAGTGAAGCCTCTTTGTTCAAACCCTGCAGAGCCAATGTGTGACCTGTCTACCCCTTAAATCCCTTTGAACATTTCTCAACAATTAGTGAAATTCAAGGTGACTCTCACCTGCCAAGATACAATGTGCAGCTGGTTCTGTGAAGGTCCAGTTCAGAAGTCTCTAATGCAGGGGATGACTAATTTATTATTTAAAAAAATAAGGGTAGCACATTTCTGGCAGCCTACATTATCACAGGCTGATATTCAGGAGCTGCTATTCTATGGTATATAGTCAGGCATCTTCCAGGACACTGGTCATATTTGTTAAAGAGTTGCCTCAGCAGTCTCCATTTTTTTTTCCTCAAACTATCAAGAAAAGATTTCTGAAGATGCTGAAGTACAGCTGCCTACACAGATATTGCTATCTCTCTATTTAACTGCTTTTAACAGAGTTTTAAAAACATTTTTTTACCATTAAGTCCTTGGCAGTGCTTTTCCGTTCTTTAGTTCTTTGTGTTAGAGATCCTTGAAGCATGAAGTTTCTGTTAAACGTTCTGACAGTGGTAACTGGAGAACCATCTATTTTTTCACCTGAGAAAAATACAAAAGGGGAGATTTTTCACATAAGAGATTGAAGCGGATATAAAAATACTTCTGAAGAGTTACAGCTTCTAGAGAGATAAAACTTTCCCTAAGATGTATGAGGAAAGCTGGATTTAATTTAAATTAAAAACAGCAGGCCGTGGTACTCCAAATATATTAAAGTTTGAGGCCATGTCAATCAGTGGAATTATGAAAGAATAGTGCAGTGAACCAAGCCCTAGAATTGTCAGAGATAATGCGCTGCAGAGTTAAAAAAAAAACCCCAAAACCCCACAAAAAATCATGAAAGAAAAAACCCACTTGATTTTATAAAGACATTTCACAGCCATTCTCTGACATACCAGGAACATTGCTGAGCCACTTCATACAGACTGAAATCAGCAAATATAGACCTTAAGGAAGTGGTGGGTTGTGGAGGGTGGCAACTGGCTTTTGGTAAATAAAACACTACAACCACTTGGGCCTCACAAAGTAACCCCAGCCACGCTACAGCAGCAGCAGCACCCCTCTTGCAGGGCAAGTATTCAGCATTCCTCATTTGCTTTTTGCAGCCTTCTGCCTCTGCTCTTGTTTACTTGTCACTGTCACAACTTTCATGGAAGAGAAAGTGGTGATGCTTTTAAATGTGACAAAGGGGTATTTTATATAATGCAAGTACATGGAAAATGAGGAGGATGGGACAGTCTATTAGGCTTTCTCTGTTCATTTTGTAACTTAAACTTCAGTCTTACAAAGAGAGTCTCTGTCTCTCTCTCTCTCTAATTTACCAAACAGTTTAAGCGCACCTTTTATTGGTGGAGCTGGAAGTTTTCTCCTCTGCTGTCTTGATGTGTCTATTGTATGCATCTGTAAACAACACATATGCATTACTCAACTCCATTATAGAGAAAGAGGCAAGATTTCCCCAATGTATTTTTGAATACTACATAATGTTCTGGCACCTGGTTTGTTTGCTTTTGATCCCGTTTCCTTGTCAGGCGAACACAGGGAGCCACGTTCAAGCCTGCAACAGTGAGAGCTGATATTCTGCTCTCAATATCTGAAATCTTCAAAGAAAATAAAAGAGAGAGACAGACAGATGGGGAGGGGGGAAAAGAAGTTTTAAAATTACTGTGGATACCACTACTAAAATATAACCCTCCCCCAGTAAAATCCTCTCTAATAAGAAAATACAAACAGATGGCTAACTTCTTCAGCAATTCTGACACTTTCCTGCATTCTTTAGTCCTGACATTAAAAGGGACTAAATTTGTTAGTAAAGATGGAGTAAAAGAACAATCCAACCTACCTTGTGACTCCAAGGAAGAGGCATTTTACTCCTTTTGAGGAAAAAAAGAAAGGAGGAGAGAAAACCTGCATCCGCTATTTCCCAATTATCTTTAGCTGCATAATCCCAAATTCATTCAAGCTGTGTTTTTAAAAGGCTACATTCGAAGAATGACTTTTTGGGACACATTTCCTAACTCAAAATTAATTTCACACACGTGCAAAGTACATCCTCTGTCACAAAATCTAAACATTTGATCTTAAATATTTATAGTTCAAATGTATATGCATACTAAACACAAGCATCCATAAATGCAGGCACACACTACATAAAAATACTGAATGGAAAACAAATTGCCAGGGGAAAGTAGTCTGATATTAAGAGTAGTAGAGACAAGTGTTGACAACAGAGAAAGAGTCAGAGAAGTCAGACATATAACCCAACTCCTGATTCACAGTGACATCTGAAGCTGCAGTTGGCTTCACTCTGCAGAAGATCTTCCATTGGCCTCCTTGCATAGCTTAGGCCTCTCTCCTCCTTCCTCTCATCTCTGTTAACAGATTTACCCTAAAATAATGACCAAAGCCAACAAAACACCACTGCCAGTTTGCCAAGTAGTGCAGCAATGCGCTTCTGACATCAGAGACATGTCAGGCTCTCAGATCTTTGCTCAGTCCTAAGTTGAGCATGCTTCCACTGAGTAAAATGCACAGAATATTTTTAGTTGGAAGGGACCCACAAGGATCATCAAGTCCAACTCATAAGTGAGTGGCCCGTAGAGGGATTGAACCCACAACCTTTGTGATATAAGCACCATGCTCTAACCAACTGAGCTAATCTCACAGTCACCAGGTACTTCCCATTAAACCCTGACACAGTCAGGTCAGGGCATCTTGCTGGGTAGTGACTGGGCAGTGAGCTGCAAGCAGTGTAAGCCCCTTGAGGTCTGGCAGCATTATCTTGTTCAGCTTTTAGCACCAGATCACAATGTGTTCTGAGCCCCGGACTTTCTGGAGCCCGCTAAAGTGGTGCTAGATCACAGTGCACAAGAGTTCTTGCCTTTGGCTGGGATATGTGCTGCTTAGCACCTAAATCCCACGGCTCTGTGCCTGGCTCAGCCTCTAGCTGCCGTTGGCCTTTGTTGGTAGAAAGCTGCCAACACTGGCTTCTTTTTAGACAAATTGCCTCAGATTCTGTTTAAGGTCTGACCAGGGCCACTCACATGACACAGAGCACACCATGGGGGCTGCCTGGCAGCAAGGAGAATTACTATTGCAGTAAGAGGCTGCTGCACTCTCATGTTCAAAACCAAGCTGAGGGAAGAAACAAAGAGATACAGTACATCTGGCTGGGCTGAGTTACACAGCTCAGTTACGCTCTGCTCAGCATCCCTAGATCATCAGACCACAGCAGTACAAAAGAATATTCAAAGTGTGTACGGTGAGGTGGGTGTGAGACAAGGCAGTGTGAAACCTGCAGATGGGGAGGAGCTGCTGTCCTCACCTGAAGCTCTGCATGATGAACCTGGGCAGCTGCTGTGGCCACCTGATCCTCCAGATCGGCCAGCTCGGATTCCTCAGTAACACTGTTGATCTTGCGTGCGGCGTCTTCCAGGTTGGTCAGCTGCCCCTCCAGCCCATACACCGTGCTGGCTGTCAGGTACACCTGCAGGGCCAAGGCAGGGACAGGTGTCAGTGATTTCTGGTTTCGGACATGCAGGTTTGAGCAGACTGCATTTTCCATCATACCTGCAAGCTTCCCTGCTTGCTAGCCCACCAGAGGGAGATTTACCTGGCGGAGGAGAGTCATGGGGAAATAATCTGAAAAACATATATCCACAAAGAGAAGGGACGAATGAGGTGGCTGCACTACAGGTTTCATAGGTGCTACAATGGTATTCCAAACCAGATTTGTCCCAGATTGATCAGCAAAGAAAAAAGTTGAAAAGTTTGCTTTTTCATTATTGATATTCAATCGCCTAACTCCCTATGTCTACAAAGTGAAGTCAACAGATCACACCTCATATAAAGCTGTATTTCTTCAAACCCACTTAATGCCTTCTGGCAGTAAAAACTGCATGAATAACTGCTCAGCAGCAAATAGTTATTAACTCCCTGTGGAGTAAATGTACTTATATGTATAATGATTTTCCATCCCATCCTGCTCTCACCCAAATATACAACAGACAAAACCTTCCCACGTCCTGGGCCTTTGAGTGAATCTGTGGAGCAACAATAGGCTTATTTGGGCCACATAAGAGAGAATTACTGACTTTTTAATTCAGAGTTCTTCCCTAAAAATGAACAAGTCTTACTATTTTGGCCCATCTCTGATATCTATAACCATAGCCAAAGGTTTCATCTCCCATTCAGCCCCTCAGAGCAGTAATTAAGGATACATTGTGTTTTATTGTTTCTTTTATTTCACAAACCCCCTAAGGTACATGGAGATCCCTGGTTTATAGAAAAGGGTAATTTTCAAGCATTAGCTTTTGATATCTGTGCTTAAAATTGTGCGGAACCACATGAAAATACTGCACTCTCTGCCTATTTACTCATTAGCCAAGAGACTTGTTTCCATGAGGCTGGTAACAGCACAGTGGAAATGAAATATATATTCTGATTTTCCCCATTGTAATAGCAGTAAAGACCATGTTGCTACAAACCCAGCATGAATTAAATATGGCTGTGGCTGACTTCATGGTTCAAGGGGCAAGCAAACAGGATCTGAAGCAGATCCTGGAGCCAATACCTTCATTTCATACGTCTTGCACTCCAGTCATTAGATCTGCCCACAATTCCTGGATCATTCAGTCCTTTGACATAAGAGGTATTCAAATAATTTATGGCAATGTTGTGACTTTATGGATCAAAATGGTGGAGAATGACCAGATTAAAATTTGTGTACTTTTTATTATTTTTCTATTTCATTATTGTTTCTTAATTGCTTGCAATAGTTTTCTTTTTCCTTTTTATCAGTTGTAGATAGATTTTTTTCATGCATGTGACTTTGCTAAGAAACAAAATCACTACATCTGTAAAAATTTCATCTTGTAAGAACACATTCTAACTGCAGGCATAAAATCTTCAGGAAACGTACCTAGAAAAAGTAAATGATCTGTTATAACATCTTTGCTGAAGTACCTGGAGACACAGGTGGTCCATAAAGTTAGCATAATGATTTAAATAGAAATGCTCCTGGTTTTGTGGGGTTTAATTATTCTTTCTGTTCATTTAAATGATACATCTTTTAAGTACCACATAAGGATTACATACCACAACCAGTTCAGATTAAAAGGCGATTTTTTTAGATTTCCCTGTCACATCTAAAAGCTTAAGAGAAAGAAGAAATAGAACATTTTGAACAGAAGCATCTTTAGAAAGTTAAAGAAAAGATGCATTTAAGTGCTGTACCAAAAATCTCTGCACAGTAAGATGTCCTTTTCAAGAGGGGGAAAAATCTAAAGAAAATGAGACTGATAGAAAAATGCGGGAAAGAAAGGTCGTCAATGTTTCTGTAACTCAATCAGCCCCTACATTTGTGAAATGTTAATGAACATTTTCCAGCTGTAGCTAAAGAATATATTTTTCTAAAGAATGTTCTCTTTACCTGGACAATTGCTACACTTCCAAACAGCAGTGGTGTCCTTGCAGGTCTCCCCTAAATGATGCCCATATTCATACATTCACATTTAGATTGTGGAGACTTATTTGACCATCATTTTGGTATGTACAGCTTCCACAAAACCCCAACCTTTTGCTGGTACAGATGGCCCTACATTCTCCACACTGCTGCATACATAGTCCTCAAAAGGCTAGAGAGAGCAAAAATGAACAAAGTGTTTATAAACACGCAGATCCTCTTGCAGAAGCTGCTGCAAAGAGGAGGTGGTTCATGGAGATATGACCCCAGCTGCAATGGGAACAGTTACAGTTTCCTGGATTTCTAAAGGCTCCTTACCATGGAGTGTAATGCTGAAATCTTCAAACTGTGAAGTTTTTGCCACCTATTTCATGTCCAGTGTGGGACAGAGAAAGAGATACTGTGGGGACACAGCAAGGCTGAGCTGGATACCTTGTGAATTCTGCAGGGAACTGGGAGAAGCTCAACCAGAGATGCTGCAGTGAGGGCAAAGCCAAAGCAAGAAATGGTCTGCATCTGTGCTCAGTGTCCGCTCAGTGAGAAATGCTTGGCCCAAATGAATGATTAGAAGCCACAGACGCGAAAGCTCCACACTGCTGGGAGGGATTATCGGAGTGCAACTGGGGAAAAAAACATGCACCTTAGATAGTTTACAACACAGTTCTCCACAGAAAAGAAATGTGGGAGCGGATTTCCCCAAATTGCTCTCTGTCCTGCAAAATTTCTTAGTTCTTCTGAAGATGTGGTCCAGCCTGGACTTGGATTTTTATTCCATATTCACTCTCCTACCAGATGAATTCTGTGGTGTTTGGACCTAGGATACTTTAGTATTTCATGAGAGAGTCCAGTGCCAGGACTGGCTTTTAGTGCTGTAGAATATCTTCCACTCAGTTCTTAGCCTGGAGCTGCTGTGGAAATGTGTTTCTGTGGAGGAAAGGATTTCATCCTCTAAGAGGAGATTCTGTCTGAAAATTTTCTGGGGCTAAAGAAAACCAGGATTTGTTCTCTTGAATTGATCAGGATGTTATAATGGGACAGTGCAGATTCCTACAAGATCTTTAAGAGCTCCTAATGAAGGGAAAGATCACTGAAATGTAATCACTTAAATGTGGGAAGAAGAGAAAATCGAAAATTACAAGTGTATCAACTCCATTAAGTGGATTCACAAAAATTTCCAATGAGCAGTGACTTTGTTCTATGATTCAGCATTGTACTTTCTCCTGCAGATGACAGGTACTCATGAAAGGATGGATGATTTGGACGTGGCCAAACAGATGTTTGTTTAATTCAGATTCTCCAGCCTGCTCTTTCTTTCTAACAGTGCAAGAGGCAGCTCCAGCTCCCTGGGTGCTCAGCACAGTGTACTGGGGATGTGTGGGGGGAAGAGCTTCTCCACTTCTCTGTGACTGGGGACGTGTTTGCCTGCCTGTCCTTGGAGTAATGAGGCTGTGCTGAGACTAGGAGATCTGTGATTTCAGCCAGGTGTGACGTAGCCACATATCCATAGAGGTTTGGAGGGCATAAGTGAGCTTTTGAGATAGAGTTTCTAAATTTAGTTGTAAACCCCAAAGCATCCAACTCACCCACCTCTCAATATTTTAAATTACATATTAAAAACCCCCCCACCAACACAGTTAAGCACTGTTGAAACACAGTTTTTTGTTCTGTTTGTGTATTTGTTTAAAAACCCCCAGATAACTGTGAACATCCACTGATGCTTCCCATGTGCCTTCCCTTTCGAGTTGGTGCACACACACAGGTGCACTCACTGACACATGTGACTCTTTCATGTTCTGATTCATGCTCTTACATTTTCTTCCAGTGTGGTGAGCTGCTCATCGAGTCTGACAGGATCTGTGCCCAGCGGGAGGGTTCCTCTTCCTCTGTCCTGAATGTCATCTGGGAAATCGCAGGGATCGGTGGATTCAGCTATCAGTTCTTCAGTGGCATTGATGACTTTTAGGACTTCTGTAGATATGTTGCAGAGAGAGACAGCAGAGTACTTCTATTTTGTTACAAGAACAGACAGAGAAAACAACAGCATTAAATTAGCATAGAGGGGTAAGGTATAAATCACCTTTACTAGCCACAGCTTTAGCCATGCTAAAACCATATCTGTGGCCGTGTGCTGCAAAAAGACACAAGAACCAAGTAATGGAATTGGAATTTATTTATCTTTTCCTCCCTCCTCTTTTCACATACCCACACTGCTACAGCATGCAAAATAACATACACATGCAATTCTTCTACAACACAATTCTACTGGACGGATGGTCCAAATCTTATCCCAAAGGAGCACACAAAAATCCAGCTTTAAACTCTAAGTGAGCTACATAAAGCTGGTTTTGAAAAAGTGTTTTAAACATGTTTTAAAACACATTTTTTCTTTCTGGATACTGGCAAAGAGATGTGCAATCATCTTTGTCAGTATCCACAGGAGCCATCTCATTGTAGATGCAAACATGGGAAAGCAATCTTCAGCAGCCCTGTAAGGATAGCATTTTACTAAAATGTTTACTATGAATTAAATGATCACCCCAAATAAACAAAGATTGAGCTATAAATGTGCAAACACTTGTACCCTTTTTTTTTATATTTCAATTTACCTATTTTTTAAAATATGGAATAAATTATATCAGACACCAAGGAAAAGCATGCAGTTTTATCATTTTTTTAAAAACAACTGAAAACCTTTTTATCAGTGTTCCTTGCTTGTAATTTGTAATTAACTGTCCTGATTCTTATGATTCTCACATAGCTTTAAGCTTCAGGAAGACTCCTCTCACGGAGGAATAAAATTTCACCTGATGTACCTTCAAGCACCAAGCTCAACATCCAAACTAGACAGCTTGGAGATTGAGCCAAAGCCTGTTGAAGCCAATAAAAATACTGTCATTGAATATACGTGCAATACCTTTAGTGTTGCTTTGCCTAAAAGAAAGTGTGGAAAAATTGAGACCAAAATTTAATTCATTCCTCAAACCTGCAAATACTTATGCATGTGAATTAGGGGCTCACTTGCCTGTTAATTTTCTCACAAACAAAATATCTGCAGATGAGTACTGAGGAAACAGAGAGCCTCTGGATTCTGCACAGTAAATTCCACGGTACAGGAGAGTATAACTGATTAAAAATATCTATAGACAGGATATGGGAGAAGTAATGTTCTTTTGATTCCCACAAATTCTGATAGGTTAAACCGGAAACCTACTTTCATTGTCTCTTTCCTTTAATCAGCTGTCCATTCTTATGTTAGATAAGACTTTTACTGAAAAGCTACATTTTTAGCAGTACATACTCAGTTGTTGTATATCAATACATTAAGGCATCTTTAGCACTGTTACTCATCTGAATTACAAGAAATTATTAGAATGAGAGATTAAAGAGAAGAAGAACAAAGCAAATACGGTATGCTACAGCACTCAGATCTTTAGCTTGTTAGGAGAGCCAACGCAGCCCCAAACAAGCAGGCCTGGGACTCTCTTACTGAGAACAAATACTTGAACCCCATGAATAGTCTACCATTTTTTTTCCATTTATTTTCATAAGTGCCAATTAGGTTAAAAACAGATCAATAATTTTATAGGAAAGAAGAGAAAAATCAATGCTACTTTCTTTTATTATTTGCTTCCACAAGTACCTAGTTCTTATATTCTGTGAGTAGTGAACAAAAAAGGATGAAGGCCAGACACTACATATTCTTCATCATATTCACTGATGTATGTCCTCCATTTCAAGAACTGTAGCCTCACTTAAGTGTTCATTATTTCCTAAATTTTTTATTATCCTTTGTAGTTAATGATGAATTTCAAAAAAATATTAAATTAAATTAGAAAAAGTTATTTTTATACCACAATATGAAAATCCATATTGGCACTTTTCACAGACCAATTACTATAAAATAATTTTTCTGTTTTCAAGGTAAAGTTGTCTGTGATAGAAATCTTTGTGAAATCAAGATTTTGAGTGAAAAATACCCTAGCTTCTCAATAGGTAATGGATAAGGGAAAAGAAGTTCAACAGGAAAGAATAGAATAGAATAGAATAGAATAGAATAGAATAGAATAGAATAGAATAGAATAGAATAGAATAGAATAGAATAGAATAGAATAGAATAGAATAGAATAGAATAGAATAGAATAGATTTTCATTTGGAAGATGATGAATGATCACCTAGTCCAGCTACTTGACTAGTTCAGGGCTGACCAAAAGTTAAAGCACATTTTTAAGAGCATTGTCCAAATGCCTCTTAAACACTGACAAGGTTGGGCATTGACCACCTCCCTAGGAAGCCAATGTTTGAGCAACCTCACAGTGAAGAAATGCTTCCTAATGTCCAGTCTAATCCTCTGTAGGTGCAGAAATGTGATTTGTAAAAAACTGGATACTCAGTTAATGATTTTCTGTGTGTTTTACCCTCCTTTTGAGCAACTGTCAAACATTGTTAAAACAGCTCGTGTTCCAAAATGGTCAGTTTGCAAATATAGTGAGGTACTCTAGATATAATTATTTAACATGTGCAATGGGAAAAACCCAAAAGAAATTAATGTGTCACAAGGTTTTAGTACTTCACAAACCTCTCCCCTCCCTCACCACCCATGTCAAACTTGGGATTTACAAGATCATATAAATATCACCTCAGATTCACAGACACACACACATCAAGATCATCCTGGTAGGTGGATTTCAAATTGCTCTAAACACCTCTTGGTTGTGTAATTTATTTTGCCCTTGCAGGAAAGGTCTTTGTTTACACCTCCAAGTGATTCACAGAGACAGCTGTCATGCCATGACGCAGGCTCTGTCTTGTCAAGCAAGTCACAGAACTAATATGGATGTGGTAGATGTAGAAAGCAATCTCTGGTACAAACATCTAGCACAGGAAAGCTAAATGCAACCATTCTTCTCGAAACACTGCGATGCATTTGGATTTCAACTGTGCTACCCTGCTTCTGAATTAACACCACCACTCCCAAATCAAATCCATGCAGCAGACCCAAGTATGAATGTTTCTACTAGTTATGAGAATCTTTTTTTTTTACTGAATTTGAGACTAAGCATCTAATGGAATGAGGAAAGCATGCATTTATCCTCTTTATGATAATTAATATCCATAGTCACAAATATGTTAAAGACACAGTCAAAAGAACATGCTTGATTTCTCTGAGTTCTTTGTGGTTGAGTCTTAAAGCCAATGAAATACTAAAAATGTGTGTGTATGCAAGCACGCATACATACATGTATGCACTGAATATAACAAAAATCTTGTGAAACTTCTTTACTGTCATATCTGTTTGTCAGATGGAAAGTATTCCTGTTTTGAGATTATGTTTCAGTGGTCTAAAGATAAAGTGGTCTTGCCGACTGTTTGCCACTTCCCTTTCCTTCTGCTGTCTCTCTTTCCTTTCCCTGTTGATGCTGACAAAATTTGCTGTGTTGTTTGACTCAAGTATGCTACACTGGATGGTGCTTCATAGACCATTATTTGCATTCTTGCACAAGTAACAGAAGGAAAACAGGATGATACAACTGAAGCAATATTAAGTATCCAAACTGCTAAGAGCAGGTGAGCTTTAAGTCTTTGTATGCATCTCAGCAGCTTGTGACATTTTCACATCCTTTCCTTTGCATGAACATTATGGCTTTTATTTTTGATGCTCTTGAAATAGTTAAGTTCTCTATCACTAGCACTATTTTTTTCTGCCCATTGTACTCAGCCATTAGTGGTTTATTTTCTGCCACTACGATGTCATCATTAGGCTCTTTTAAACTGGCATGGGAGGGGATGACATGCAATTCAACAGAGAACAGTGACATAAACAGCCAGATCAAGAAGCAGAGCAAGAACACCTTTCCATCACTAGCAGTCCTGGCAGTATTGACCATATCCTTGATGACTTGTGGTGCAATCATTTTTAGCTCCAGTGTCAAGGCGTTATATCACGCACTGAGTCACAGTTGCTATCCCTCTTTTTTTTTAGGGAGTTAAGGGGAGCTGCGGAGAAGATAAGTTTTGCTTTGCCACTGTTTAACTCATCCTTTCAGAGTAACATGACTGAATCCAAGCTGGGTGAAAACAAAAACAAACCCCAAACCTGTCTCCCTCATCTCCCCACCCTATGGGAGTTCATTGTAGAGTTTTGAGAAGGCCCTGAAAACCCCAACAAAGTCCTTCACAGGCCAGCAAAATCTGGGACACAAGTCACACTGTAGGAAGAAAAGAGCCATCAATGTCCAACTATCTATGGCAGTCATCAACCCTGACAACCCTGAAAAGATCTTTGGCCCAAAAGTGAGCCCTAACCACCACGAAAAAAAAGGGGAAAAAAAAGGCTGAATTTTGCCTGGCTGTTTGATGGCAGATGAGTATACCATGATAAACTGTGATATCAACGTATTACTCTTCTGTTCAAGTTTAAGACTTCCTGCCTTGACCTTTAACATCAATATCTTAATTTATGGGCATTCCTTAAAGAAAAGAAAGCAAAATTATCTTACAGGCTGAGAGCTGTTATTCTACTGATAGTCTCTAAAGTATAACACAGAGAAATAAAGTCTCTCTTTTTGACTGTGCTAGGTAATTCTGAATATTACATTTTTCCTAATTCAATCCACTGTCCTAATACAGTTACAGATGTTATGCCCATTATTTTTTAATGCCTTATTTCTAGAGACAAGATGACTATAATCATGAGAAAGGAAGTGATTTTCCAAGAGGTGAAAGTCAGAAATGAAAATATTTACATCTTAAAATCCACACAGGATTCTGATCTACAATGGACACAGACTGATGACATTACACAACTGGAAAAATACTTTTTCTATAAAGTCACCATTGACATTTTTACTAAATAAAATCAAGATAATTAAAAGAGGATTAAAACTCATGGGACAAAATTAAGAGCAAGGACAAAAGGAAAAGTTGAGAGGAGAGGTGTCTTGCTAAATTAAGCATCAACTTCTGACACACAAAAAAGTGATTCTTATTTTATGACTGAGAGAATGATGTATGACATACTAAAAATAGCAGGTATTTTAAAATATAAGACAGGCATATCTTTGCTTGGGGAATATAAAGAAAATGTTTTTCAATATGTGATCCTCATAAGCTGAGACTCAAATTGCACAGAATATGAAACCTCTTTCTGCCTAGAAGAATGGTAAACAACAGTCACTAGCAGCAAAGTGAGAAAATATCTACTTACTGTGTACAAACTCTACAATGAATTAAGGGTTTTGATTATTTTTTAAATTGAAAGCTTAGAAAGATTTTTGAAGACCACTATGGTCAGAAAACTTCCTTCCAAATTTCTTAATATAGGTGAGTACATGAGAATAGAAAGTTTATACACTTTATCTTTGTCTTCCGTTCTTCTTTACTGATAAAACCAAATTTTCATCACAAGGCCAAACAAGGGAGCCACGCTGCTCCACATGTTAACTGTGATTATAAAATAATTTTCTGCAATGATTATTGATTGTGGCCGAATGGTATGATTTTTCAGGCCTGATTTTTCCAGGAAAACATTTTGAGAATGTTGATTGGGAAATGTGGAAACCCTCAATATCACGTTATAGCATCTCTTACTACATGAGAGATGTAAGAAGACACAAACAAAACAAAGCTTTCTCACCTGCTGCAATACAGTGGATAAAAACTGCAGCTTTAAATGAAGATCAAAAGCCTTTTGTTTTTCCTAGATAGTGGGAAAGCAGTTAAATAAAAAGGCAGAAAAGTTATATTAACAGCTACAGAGGTTAGCATTTATATAGGTTCAGACTTACAGGGAAGTTTAAGATAAGCAGCAAGGATAAAGAAACTACCAAGATTAAAATACCATAAAATTTAGATTTTACATTTATTACTGAAATATTTAAAATAAAGCAATACCTAATTTGTTTTTATCTGTGGAATTTTGACTAACAGAACTCATTGAGACAGATATTGCAAATCACACATAATTTTTTATAAAATGAAACAGACAGAAAATACTATTTCCACAATCACAAAAAGTGTCACTATGAATGGAAAAATACTTTTGCAGCAGTGTTAAGAAGAAGAAAACCCAACTATCTTCACTTTTGGAGTGTACATGGCTGCAATTTGGACACTAGTTACCAAAGAGTCTGTGCCTTACTTATGCCACAGTCAGATGCTCATGTGGGAAACAGCTGGGCTAAGTTAAGTAAGATGTCTTGTGCCAAATCACTTCCTACTGTTTGCTGCCGTCCCTCTCCTGGCCTCACTGTCCCAAAGTAAAACCCTTCATAGTACAAGTCTCCAGTGACCAGCCAGTATGCTTACAGTACTCTCCCTAATTTCCTTAGGCCTGTTTAAACTCAGCTGACTGGTTTTGCCTTGAATTAATGACAAAACCACAGTTGCCCTGTTGGCTGCGCTGTGACAGAAGTATCTTCCAGCTGAGGAGCAGCATTTCCTTGAAACTCTTCCAGCTAGATCTGAAAGAGCTCAGTTTTCACTGCCAAGTCTCCGGGCAGCTTACAAAAGAAGACAAAATAGTTGTAAAAAATAGCCTATTTTCCCACCATTTTGTTCCAGCAGCTAACACTAATGTTCACTGACTTTCTGCAAGTGTATCTGTAAAATGGCTTGGACATTTTCTCCCTAAGTAAATAAATCTTTGGTGAGGAAAGAACTGAAGGAGATTCCCCTTGCATGCACACTGGACAGAGCTGGTTTGGGTGTGCATGCACACAAGAGTCAAAACTGAGACTATGAGAAAAAAGCTGTTTACAAAGACGCTGCGTTCCCCGTGCGAAGTGTCACCTCTTTTGCCCTTCACCAGTAGATCCAACAGGGCTTTGATTCAGTTGCTTAAACACAGGTAGACAAAGTGCTATTTGAAACAGCTTGAAGTATGTGAGGATTTTGAAACAACACTGTCAGATACGACATGGACCTGGGAGATTCAAGTTTCTTCTGAACTAGCACCTTAAGGGCCTGTGGGACACTCTAAGATACCTCAGATGGTCTGTCTATGCCCATATTTATGCAGCTGTATTGAGCCCAGAAAGTGTCAGAATTGGAGGTACACAAACATCACTGCTCTCTTTTGCAAACTGTAAAAAATAAATGCTTATGGTCTTGATGCTTGAAACGGAAGACTCAGTTTGACTAAATAAACTTAGGATCAGCTTGATATTTCATACTAAAGACTGATTAATAGCAAATACATGGGAGAAATACCTTGAATGGGAATTTTGTCCAGCAAACCACTTAAACCTCAGTTTAAAACTGAACATATACTTGACTGCTTTGTTAAATTGAGAACTTAAAACTTTGGATCCATTAGCCCAATGTGAAGATTATTGTCTCATACATCTTTTCACCTTCCCTAACCAAAATCTTTTTTTCTCTGCTGTCATTGAAAATCCTGTGCATAGATTATCTGCAGTTCATAAACCTTAAAGATCACTTTTTACAATGCTGCCCACATTCAGTTTTCAATCCCAGACTTCGGGAGACTGCCCAGATAATTAACATAATCTTAAAAGCAATGATCCATGAAAACACAAGAATTAGTCTGAGCATCTTGCACACAAACATGCTAAACAACAGACACACAAATACCTTCCAAACTGTTAACCCAGGAAGGTATCATTGTACTACACTGTTCAGCATTACTACCATAATAGCAGCAATGTAGTAAAGCTACTGTTCTTATGCTGTTGTGTTTTTTGGCCTAAGTGATCCATGTGGTTCTCCTTTAGAAACTTTTACTCAGAGACTTCTAAAGCTTTTAGGCATATGAAACTGGATGGCAGTTTCCTATAAACCCCTGCCTGAACCAACACACCAGCCAAAACACCCAGGAATTCAGGCAGTTGCAAGATAATGATCACAAAAACTGCGACATCATCTTCTGTGAAGGACAGTGCCTGCACCAGCACAAATGCCTGAAGAAGCCCAGCCACCAGGAGGGGCAGGCTCACTCTTGGTGTTACAGCACTGCTGTTTCAGCATCCCAGACATCCCTGCCGTGATGCTTCAACAGGTCTGTGATACACAGGAGGGATTCACTGGCATGTGCATGTCCAGTGCCATTCTCCAGCTCCATCAAGGCTGCGAGCAGATGTCTCTCCAGTGACCGAGTCCAGTGAGCCCCACGCTTGCCTGACCTCCCTCACTGAGCCCTGGCCACCCCCTCCAAGTCCAGCCCCGAGCACAGCCACCAGCATACACACCGGGGAGCTGGCTCTCTCTTCTGCAGTAACGTGCACACAACATGCACAGCTACTGGCTATTCTTGCTAAAAGGAGAGAGGCCAGGCAGATTTTCTAACAAGTGTCAATCTCATTATACCAGTAGTTGAACAGTGCTAATTTACCTGGTGAAAAAAAAAAGATGCACTCTCCTGAAACAAAGAATATAGGCCTCTGGCAAAAATCCACACGAAAATGTTACTCAAAGTACATACTTTGCCCAAAATGGGCTTTATAAAACCTAAGAATAATAAAATGCTTCCAGAGAATGGAAGCATAAATATTTAATGAAAAGATTATTTATGCTGTTATTCATACTGTCTAGAGACTCGGGAGGTTTCACTTAGGAAACAGGATCCCGCTGTTCTACTTAACAAACTCACTTAGAGGTTGTCATTCAGAAAAGAGCTATTGTATCATGTAGTAATGTCAACAGACAACAGCAGAATTTAAACAAAGTTACTAAGCCTTGCTTGTAAGATTCTCTGAGCAGAAGTAAATGCATAAAGGGATTTCAAGAAATTCCTTAAGCACACAGCACATTGCATCAAGCTAATACAAAGAGGAGAGAAACTCCACGTTACTGTGGAAGTTTAACTCGCTTGCTCATTTGTATGTCTTAAGCAAGTTGTAGTACTAAGTAGAAGGAGAAAAAAAGAAAAAATACGAGTAAGGTTTTAAAAACTATTTCAGTTTTTGTGCTATGTGGGCAATTTGAAAAAATGGCAGGGGCTAATCTGTTTTTTAACATAATCTCTATAGTTTCTGATAAAGTGGTCACAGAGACAGACTACGTTAAAAATGCAGCCTGCCAAAATCACCTTTTAGAATGCAATTCTGGCATATACCATGAAATAAAGACCCAGTCAATTTATCTTCATGAAAGCATTAACAGAGAAGGAGAATGGACAGGGGAGAGTACGAACTAAATACATCCCATTTATCATGCTTGCCACTCTCAGGATCAGTACCATTAAGATATTTCCAAGGCAATTTTCATGTTGCTTTTTTCTTCAGGCATTTGTTTAGGGTTTGGGGGAGTAAAGCAAAAACTAACCAACCAATCGCAAAAAAAAAAGGAGCAAGACAGAAAGAATTGTGCAAATCATTGTGCTAGTACAAGATGTTTCACTAAGACAACAGTTACACAATTTGAATTTTGGTTTTTTCATACATGAAGTTTAGAAGGGCTGAAGACCAACTCTACCCTCACCATGGCTTTTGGTGAAAACCATGGCCTTTCACTGCACAGCTAAGAGAAATGGACTTTTCAGGGCTCTGCATACCCCCAAAAGACTATGAACTACTTCTGTAGCTTAATAAGCACAGAATGTTTTCCATAAAAACAAGTCTGCTGCAGGATTATGTTTGTTTTAAAATGAGAGCTCTGAGTCTCCACAAGACCATTTTAGGCAATCACAAACCGAAGGATAATGAAAATGAGGGTGCTGAAAATCTAAGATGATTTAAGTCTAAGTCCCAAAATTAGCTTGTGTTAATTAATATCCCCCTAAATCCCCACGTATCCAAGATGAACTAAATAATTAACTCAAAGGTTGTCATATTCAAACTTGCATCTTAAAGGCAGACATACAACTCAAAAGCTTAATTTGTAGTGAGAAATGAAAATCCATAAATGCCAAATGACTTCAGCTAACTCTCCATTAAAGATCATTTTAACCACTGCTTCAGATCTTAATATGCTAAATACTCTTTTAAAAGTATCAGCTCAATGTGTGATTACATGAGATTCCCAGTTTCCATTAAAAACAGAAGCCCAGGTTTTTAAAGGTGCAGACAGGTGAAGGTCAGATAAGCATCAGATAGTTAATTTCCAATGGTTCAAAAACAATACATGTTTTTAAGTCTTATTCTATGGTCAGGTGTACGGGAAGCAAAAATTCCCAGTGATTTAAAGCTGCTGAAGTGTTCCAGAATAAGCTTATGAGAACAGAAGATTAAAGACTAACAAAGATAAGCAGCATGGCTAAAATATAAGAAAGATGGCTAAAGTACAGTATTTATGTTCAGGAACAAAAAGCAGAATCTAGGCACCCCAGCTCTCATTTTAATGGTGCTTCTGTACATTTAATTTGAAACCTGATGCCCAGATCAGGAGGCTGTCTCTGGCCAATAATGTTGAGTGCTAGAATGAAAGTTCTGTAAATTCCTACAAGTGCATTCTCCAACAAACAGGATTTATAAAGAGACAGCATATTGGGACTTCTGGCTTTGAAGGTATCTAAAATTACTGGTTGCCTTGAAATAGGTTTTCTGTGCCTGTCTTTCACATGCCATCTACTTGTCCTAAAGTTATTGCATCTTTTATGAGTTTAGGTATGTCTTCGTATTTCAGACTGCCACAGCCACAACTGGTATCATACATTGTCACCTTCAGTGTTTCCTTGTTAGATGTTATCCAGCCAGCTTTCCAGAGAGAAGGCACACGTCAGAAGATTTTAAAGTACCTTTAAGGACAACTGTCAAGAATAAGAATGAAAGCAGTGCTTTTTCCTCTACACCTGGAGAAGGTTCCCCTGCCAATTCCAGGTCTGAAGTCCAGACCATGAGGCGTACTGGAGCATTCTGGTTTCTTTATTACAGACAAAGAGAGTATATACTATGACCATCAATGACAAGAACTTTTTTTATCCAGATCAAATAAAGGATTAGGAACTCCAAGCATTCCCTTTTTGCTGAATATGGTAAGCACCTTCTTTTTTTGAACTTAAGATAATGTTACTGAGGAAAAAAATATTAATCTTTGCTTTATTTTAAATAACTGACATACAAATGTTAAAGAAATAACAAAATTAGGAGAGGAAAAAACAACAAATATTACTTTGTAGATGCATGCAGATGAATAAGTACACCAAAAACACACATTCACCATTTTCTGTGCTCAGTTCTCTAAACAGGAGCATTCCAGAAAGTCCTCTTTACAGCCTTTAATTCTGGATTTCACTTGCATCATGTTATAACCCCAGCTAGCCCATATATGCTACTGAATACTGTGATATTGCTGTTTCGTCTTTTCAAACTAAATAAAAACAAATTAAATGCTGCTAGCAAGCACTGACAATAAAGCCTTTATGTGATTTCTTTGGAAAGGTTGTGTGTACGTCATGGAGGTATTTGCACACATGATAACAAAGGTACTTACACTTCTGTGTAGTCCATGGCTAAATAACTCAGAATCAGAGAGTCACATGCTCCTTACATTTGGAAAGGACCTCTGGGCATCACTTAGTCCAATCCTTCTGCTCAAAGCACAGTCAACTAGACCAGGTTGCCCAAGGCCATATCCAGTCAGATTTTTATTATATCCAAGGACACAGACTCTACAATCTTTCTGGAAAACCTATTCCAGTATTTAAACACCATCACAGTGAAAAAGCTTTTCATTTGGATAGGATTTTTTGTATTTCATTTTGTGCCCACTGCTTCCATTCCTGTCAGTGGAAAGAGTTCCATTTCTACTTTATTTCCCACATCAAACACTCCTCACTCTCCCCCATCAGGTATTTAAACACATTGAAGAGATTCTCCCAAACCTTCTCTTCTTTTCTTGGGTAGACAATGCCAGCTCTCTCCTATGTCAGATGCCCCAGTTTTTTAATCATCTCTGTGGCCCTTCAGTGGGCTCATTTCAGCGTGTCCGTGGGTCCTTTGTACTGGGGTGCCCAGAAGAGGACACAGCACTCCAGAAATGGCCTCACCAATACTGAATAGAGGTGCATGAGATAATCACTTCCCAGGTGCAGGACTTTGCATTTCCCTTTGCATTTGACTGCTAAAAGCCTTGTTAAAGCCAAAATAAACAACATCCATAGCTCTGAATGTCTCAGATTGCCATGATCTTTCAAAGATGAACCTCACAATGACATGGGCCAGTTCCCTCAGGTCTTGGAAATGCATCTCCATCAGACACCATGCACGTGTGCGCATCCCAGTTTTTGAAATATTTGCTAACCTGAGCCTCCTCTACCAAGGGTAAGCCTTCACTGCTTCAGGCTTTCCCATAGGTCTCAAGGGCCTGGGATTCTTGAGAGAAAATCTTACCTGTAAACTGAAGTGAAAACAATGTTGGGGAACAGTCTTTTCCATGTTCTGTGTCACCAGGTCACTGCAGTAGTGAGCCCAGCTTTCCCTCAGCTGCCTTGTGCTGCTGATAGACCTGGAGAAGACTTTATTTCCTTTTGTGTTTCTTGACAGATTCAACTCCAGATGGGCACTGGCTTTTGTGACACCGGTCCTGCACACTTGGACAGCATCTCTATAGTCTGCCTGGATTACTTGATCCTGTTTTCACCTCCCAGTGTATTAGTTCTTTGTATAATTTGAACAGAACGCCTTTGAAATTACGACAAATGGATTTCCTTTAGAGAGTTGTCCACATCCCTTGTAAAAACTGAGCTGCTGTGCAGGCAATACCCCAAAGGGCAAGTCAAGATACACAGCAGACTAGAATAAGCCTAAGTTGATCTAAGGAATAACAGTGCTTGACTGGCAAGGGGCAGCACTGGGTTCCTATAGCGCAAAATGCAAGCACACCACATGATCTGAAGAGAAATTCAGAGGTAGAAAGGGAAGAGAGGAGGTGGTAAATCCTTTGAGTGACACTGAAGTCTGCTATCTCATTGTAAGGGTGAAATGGCACAAATGAAGGATCTCAGGCACTATCAGAACTGACACCGAATTTCAGTTTCATTAGAAAATGCTACTACTCTCAGAAGCCTATTAGCTGACAGAGTAACAGGGTTGGAAAGCTTTAAAGAAACATGAATTATTTTGATAGAGATGCAAAAGAAGAATCTATGTCATCAGCATGAACTAGGTGATACTACAAACACAAGAGCAACTAAAAGGGTAGAAAAAACCACCTAAACTGCCTGGTTGGCAAGGACAAAAAAAGAAAAACTGGGTATGTTTTTAAATCAAAAAGTGTAAGTCGATTCTCAGTCGGTATAAATTGACATAATTCCATTTTTATTACCCAGTTAACAGTTCTGTTGCACAAGCTAATTTCCCTGCTTGGAACTGATGCTATAGGCTGTCTCTTCCTCACAGAGAGGAACATACACACCTTTAACTGAACTTTTGTCTACGCAAGGGGTTCAGGCTCAGATCGGTATAAAGGACCTCAGGTTTTTTTAAGCAACTGTGTTCGGTTTCCTAGCCAGAATTTTCTCTTTTTGGATTCTAACTTTTACAGTACCATTCCCACTCCTTTACAATGACCACTTACCTTCTTTAACTCTTCCTGAATACTTCTGCCATTTTCCTCTGAGGACAAACTCTCCT
Source organism: Cnemophilus loriae (assembly GCA_013397755.1). Lineage (NCBI taxonomy): Eukaryota > Metazoa > Chordata > Aves > Passeriformes > Corvidae > Cnemophilus > Cnemophilus loriae. Next base: position 106,821 of record VZTF01002142.1, read on the forward strand.
TCTGGTTTTCTGGATCTATTCCAGGTTCTGACTCTTGTTCTTCACCAGATGAGGTTTCCTTGTCACTCATTTTAGCAGCAAGCTGAAATAACCTGGATTTAAGCTCATCCTCCATAAGTTCAGGCTTGACATCATGGTGCTGATCCTCATTGCTTATATCTGTTTCTGATAAATCATCAAAATCCTACAAAGAAATTGGAAAAAGACCATATAATTCCTGTGTAGGCACAGAAAGAAAAAACAAACAGTTTTCTAGAAAACCATAGGTATGACCACTCTGCAGGGAAGCTAGAAAGAAAGCACACTACGTGTTCTGATAAAAAAGAAATGCCAGTAAACCAGAACTTGCTGGATTATACTAATCATTCGTGCTTATTTTCAGATTACCTAAAAAGGAGCTATCAAAATCATTATGTATCTGTGTGCAACTAATAAAATATGCCTAAGTGGCATTTCCCATTCCCAGCACTGCCATCCCTTGCAGGCACAGTGCAGATAAAAGTGGGAATGAAATAACCTGTAACCTGGCAGTTGTGTTCAGCTTTCAGTTGAAAGCTGTACTTGCGTTCCCTGACTGCTTGGTCATGAGCATTTTCCATATTCTTCTTAAAGACTGCTGGAAACAAGTTTTGAAGAACCTCTCTTTTGTTACATGATGTTGCTTAAGATTGTCAGCTTTCCTAGTGATTATTTGCATAGGTGGATCCTCTACAGAGATGATTATTTTCCAAATGCCAACCTGCTCGGAACAAGTTCAGTCTTCAGGAGCACCTTCTTTTCTGACTCTTGGATCCTTAAAAGTGGAAAACACTTAAAGGGTCACTTAAGAACAGTGGGTATTACAGACTTGACCACAAGTCCCTCACTTTGGAAGCTGAAGAGAAGCAAAGTCTTTTTGCAAATCTGTTTATCAGGGTGCCTGCCCAGCATTTAATAAGGTGGAAAGGGGGATAGTTTTGTCAGCCATTGCTGACAAAATCTGAGATTATCTCATAGTTATCCTAAAAACTAACCCCCAGGTACAGACCAATTCATTTCCTGGATCTGATTAGGACCCAACTTGCCCTGATTTCCACGACAGACCCTGGAGACAGACAGGCACCTCCCAGAGCAACCTGTTCCACCTATAGCACTGACTGCCTTCTGGAAATGTTCTCTCCCTGCTGACTGCTGAGAGAAAGTTTTGAATCATTAGACTGTTTGGTGTTCCAGCCAAGTCCATGAAATAAGATGGTATTAGGTGGGTTTAAAAGTGACAGATATTTTGAAATGGAGCATATTTGTGCGAAACCACCCAGAAGGAGGCTATGAAGAATTCAGCCTGGGACTAGGGTGGTAGGCACATCTCAGCAGGTCTAGGAGGATGATTTGGAGCAATTCTCAGGGAGGAAATTATTCCTGTCTGCCTTAGGTTCTCATACTGTGACAAGACCAGACACTGCTGGAGAGGCTAAAATCTGTGTTCTCTCTTCCATTCATTTGGAAACACATAAACAAACAGGAGCAGCTGTAGCAGCAGTGTTTGCGGATGAACCAATTACCTCCAGTTCTCACAGGAAATGTTAACTCTGCCCACTCCCTCACAAACCCTACCCACCAAACTGCTTTTAATGGATTGAGACATCGTGTTCATAACCTCAGTTCTCTTCTCTCATATAGTAAACTGTAGTGTAGCGTTCAGCACTTTCACAGCGTTCTGGACAATTTTTGTCTGCAGTTATTTGCAATTCAATCAATTACACAACTAAATTATTGCTTTATAGTTCACCTTCAGGATGCAGAAGGTCCTTTTAGAAAATCAGGATTTGAAGGAACAATAGAAATTTGAGAGCTACAATAGAAGGGGAAGCATGGGTTTATACTAAAACTCTTTTCCCAGACAATCAGCTTTTGCAGAATAAAAAGCTTTTTCTGCTAAAAAGCTGTTCAATGATCAAGAACAAGATTTCAAACCAGTGTGTTTTCACTTTAGTTTTATAATATGATGTGCTCTTATATACACGCAAAAGGCTGGCGTATTTCACCTTTTAAATTAAAAATCTCTATAGCGATGTTTCCTCGAATTGCAAGAGAAATTTTCTTCAGACATATCTTGCACGTCACTCCACAAGTCATTACAAATATCAGTATTACACCCCAACCAACAATCTGCCAATGACCAATACTCACAAATCACTAAATTACTATAAAAAAAATCTGAAAGCTGTTGCTGAATCAATCAGTCCATCAATTTGTACCCAGGAAAGAAACAAATCATAATTTATGTGATATACAAGATAGAAAGCACAGCTAAACTGTGCACTTGTATTTTTGAGAATACAGTTTAATGAAGATACATCTCATTAAACCTGAGCTATTTACAGCTAGGTATCTAGTCTAAGCTAATTACTGGAATCCCTCTTTACTTGAATTACCTCCATTTATTTAATTGGTACCTCCAAAAACCTGCTCTCATCTACCAAAACACCTAGTTTAGGATTATAACTCTGCACTAGGGGTGTGGGCTTCCTCTAGTAGTGTTGATGGAGATTGAGCACGATTTACCTTGAGGTCAGGTCTGCAAGGAAAAGAAGAAAATGCCATTCCATGCAGACATTTGAGCAGATGAAGCTTGTAAAGACAAGAATTTGGTATTCTTGTTTAAATAAGCTTACAGATACGTATATAAAATCTAGTGGAGCAGTGAGGGAGGCTGGCAGTCCAGAGTGGTGGATTTTCCCACATTTCCTCCTCACTGCTGTACCGACGTACTGACAGACTTCACTGTGCAGCAGGACAGGCATGAGTCCTCTGGGGGCTTCTTACATAGATCTGCTTAGCTTTAACTGCTTAGCAGCTTTATTGGAGCTTCACTGCACATGTACACCCATGGAAAGCACCACTGGTTAATCTAAAGAATCTATGTTGACAACAGCAATATGACAACTTCTCTTGATCCTGAAAAAGTACCAGTCTTCATAGGATCACACATGGCAGCAACTTAAAGATCTTTTTGCGAGGTCTGCCAGCACAGATGAAAGTCATGAGCTGCCCCGGCTACCCTAGGATCTCGTTCCACATTAGCTAAATCTGTGTTTTGAATACACATTGTTTCTTGGGGGAGGGCTCATCTTGACAGTATTGACTGTATTACAGCTGGGCTCAGGTATATCTATTACCCCCTTTTTAGCTTTCCAACCTCCTTTTAAATGAGCAGGTGGATTATCCACATTGACAAGAGCTATTAATTCCTGTGCACATGCAGAGATAATGGTACCTTACACTTCTGTACTTTGTGGTTTCTGTTAATAGTAGGCTGCTTGACTTGTGTGTTGGGCTTTTCAGATGGTGGCAGTAAACCATTTGTGAGGAGATTAAACCTCTTTCATGGATTGACAAGTTAAAAAATGCATTAGCAGCCATGACAACAATAAAATAAATTGAAAGGTACTACTATTATTATTTATATAACAGATGCTGCATTCAACTTTGTTATTCTTCACTGTTCATGTTTTCACTCTTTCTGGTAAGTTTAATGACATTTTTGTGTCATTACACAAATCATTGTGTAAATTCCCATTTTCATCTATCAGCAATATATAATGCTAGTATCTGCAAACAAGAATAAAGGGCTACCATTTCATCTGAAAACTGAGTTTCTGTGAGGGCCTGGCAGACTGACAGCCACAAACCCAGATTCACTAAAAGAAAATCAAGTGTTTCTATGCAAGCAGAAGTCTTTTAGGAGACAATGAAAAAAGAAATACACCTTTACTCATACATAGTGTCCAAATCTGCACAGAAATCATTGATAAGCCAATGTAATCACAGAGGATAAAAACAAAATACAAGAAAAGAGGCTCCAGAACAAAATCCATGTTAAAGTATAAACTCCTGAGAGAAAGTTCCCTTCATATAGGAAATCAAAAATCATAAACTACAATTTTTAGGAGAATACACAAATTGTGAGGCTTGCAGGCACTTTCTCAACAAGAGCCAGTGATTTCAGGGAGCCGTTTCCAAAGGACACATCCCAAGCGCCATCCTGTGGGAAGAGGCAGGCTGACAGTGCTCACCCCTTACCTGGCTGCAGGGAAGGAGGGCTGTAATTAACAGGTGGGGTCTCCTGATCAAAGAAGCAAACTCTTAATGACAGCACTTCTTTCACTTGAAGCAATTAAGCCCCTCCACTTTGCATCAGAAACCTAACAACTTCAGCTGCATTAAGCAACAAGCATATCCTTCTCTCAAAAGGATAATGAGAGCCAATATATCAATATTATTATTACTAATAATATCAACTATTATTGTAATTATTAATAATAAAAGCAAATAAAGATTGGTGGCTTGAGTGTCCATTTTTTTGTAAAAAGCTACAATTTGAAAAATAGTCATCATTAAAAGCAAGGTTGCACTTTCCAGTTCAGTTCCCACAGAAATATGTCTTCTGTGGTACGTAAGCAATCAGATATTATTTATAGCAAGACCTTGGTTTTATCAGGACAGTTTTTATATTTGCTTCATGACTGTGTTCAGGCACTGAGCTACTGGCAGCTCAGTAAAGGAGCTTGTTCTTTTACTTATTAATAAGCAAAAAATTCTATACATACAGCACATCTTGGTATCTGTTCTCAGGTTTCCCCTTCTAAGTCACTGAAGACTTTAAACAAAAAATTCTCTCTCAGTCACAAAGTCGGCATTTCACTCTTGTGTCTAAAATATGGTGTAAAGAAACATGCCACAGCATTATCCTAATCTAGGAACTGGATCTTGATTAAAAAATACCTGATTTTAAACTGAAATTCACTTGTGAGTTATGAACTGACTGCAGTTTTTCCAGAACATAACTGCGTACAACTCTCTAGACTTAGAGCAGAGAAGAAAAAGGGCTTGTTTTCATCTCACTGAGAAACTTTGAGAGTAGAAAACAAGAAAGCAACCTTCACTATTTGAAAATTAAAAATGAAACCCCAACTTTTAGACTGATAAACTGAAATCCTGTTCTACAATGCTGATGAAAACATAATGGTTAACAAATTATCATCTTATTATTATGATGCAGTAAAACAAGATTATGTTTCAATGCAGTAAAGTACTGAAAAAGTGTGTTTCTTCACTGCAATTGACATATAATCAGTTATTTAGTGTGTAATATCTTGGTTCAACAAGACTTTAGAAGAGTTTGTATGGTCTCTGCAAACCCTGCATAATCTCATCATGTGAAAAGCTATGCCTGGTTTAAGACCCCGCAGTCAATCTTTGTTAAGTCTCTGCTGTCTGCAGTCCTTCACACACCTACACTATAATTTTATAGAACTGTTTATATGTAGGGCTCTCCCTGCTGCAGCCTCAATCATTTTACCAAGATGAATACATTACTCTGGGGAATATATGAAACGCTGGCGTCCCGTTAATCTCATTTTTCCAAGCAATGTAAATGATGTCTGGCTAATTCATTTTCATACGTTAAATCCAATTCCTCACACACATGATAATTTTACTTGCTTCCTAGAATTGTTCAACCATGCAACATCCTTGCTATAAATTGTGGTAGTCAGTCCAGTCCTGGTGCCATCATGTATGTTTGAGAAGCACCCTGCCTTTCTGACCTCACCTAGATGAACGTGGGGGAGGTTTAGATTGGATATTACGAAAAATTTCTTCACAGAAAGGATTATCCAGCACTGGAACAGGCTGCCCAGGGAAGTGGTTGATTCACCATCCCTGGAGTTATTTAAAAGATGTGTATTGTGGCACTCAGGGACAATGTTTAGTGGTGGACCCTGCAGTGCTAGTTTAACAGCTGGACTTGATGATCTTAAAATCTTTCCAACCTAAATGATTCTATGATTCTATAATGTCTCCAGGACCTTCTCTGCAAGCTCCGATCTTCCATGCTCTGCATATTGTCTGTTGTGACTAGGAAGCCACAACATGAATACAGACACACAGAGATCATGCACAAATACTCAAAGCCAGAAAGTGACATGGAGAAGTCTGTGCACAGGATATGGTCTTTCTGCAGTATCTGTAAAGCCTTGTAATTCTGCCTGATGTTCTGAGAAGTCAATAATGGCCACTGATGTGTTGTCAGATCACAATATAACACATCATACTCCCCTTCAACAACTGTTGATTATAAATATATGAGGACACAAGTATAAATGAATCAGTACAGAACACCCCAGACACCCACACTCTGTCCTAAAAGCAGATGGAATGGATACATACAGAATTAATGACACTCAGCATTAAAGCCCTGCTGAAATCCTAGAGTCCTAATGTTGACTTAGAATCAGCTGTACTGATGTTTTTCTATAGAAAATACAGGCGAGTAGCCTAGGCAAAGAAAAACTGTTCCAGGCATCCTAAATTTGGTTAGATAGCTTTAAGACTAAATCAGGCTGCTCGTAGTCAGAGGCACAGGGAGAAGACAGCCCTCAGCTCCTTGCTTAGGCTTACTACTACTCTGCTGCAGCAATGATGTAGCTTCAGGATTTAAGAGGGGTAAGATGTGGGAAATGCAACTGGACAAGGGATCAATATTCTCCTGATCTAGTGTGCTTGTACTGCTAAAAAAATGCTGGGGGACAAATAGATCCCTTAATATCAGTCCCAGGTCTGGACAAACTCCAAATAGAGGAGACTTACTGGCTTTCTGCTTACCCAACACCTGTAGTTTAAAAGAAATGTTTGTGAAGTATTTTGCTGTCTTCAAGTTGTATGAACAGTTTTTCCAGCTTTGAGATATTAGTCTGGGTTTTTTTGCTTGTTTGTTTAGGTTTTGTTTGTTTCCTTAATCAATTGACAAATTATTTAAATGGAAGTAGTTTGCAAACACTCACCCTAACGCATCAGAACTCATCTTAAGGTGACCAATTAAAAGCAGACATCATTTGGACTGGATTTCACAAAAAGCCCTTTTTGAATTTCTGATGCTCATTAGCTTTATCCCTTACCTGAACATTTGCAGACACTGCAGAGCAGATTCCCAGGCATATGAGTTATTTCTTATGCCAAGAAAACAGAAGTTAAAAAAAACACCCCAGCACAACAGAACAAGTGATTAATTAACATTTCTTAGCTGTTGACAAATCCTGAGGAGTCTTTTTTTAAGAGCACTGTATTTTACAACACTAACACTATCTTTGATCAGATGAAAGTGGCCTATTTGACAAAAAGGTAAAGCCTATCTAACACCCTACTTTTCATTCTTCTCATTTAGGAGACATGAGGAAAGTAAAGCTTGCAAGAACACTCCACCTCCCACTCATGATTCACATGATATTGCCAGCATAGCTTAGTTAGTCTTGCCCATCTCTTTTTGAGAATGCATTTGGAAAGCTCAAACACAATTACCTGACTTAAATTCATCTTGTTGGCTTTTGCCTGATTCTTTTCTTCACATAGATCTTCAGAGCTGGCTTTGTTCTTCTTCCACCTTCTTGATCTCTTTTCTAAATCATAATGGACTTCTTCAGTCTCACTGCTGTCCGAATACTCCAAGTTAGTTGCCTGTGGATTGAAATTTACATCTAGTTCTCCATGGAAGTGCTTCTTTTCCATTCTAGGCATATCACTTTGAGTTCTGCTTTGCAACCAGAGAAGTTTGCTAGGTCCTTTAGCTTCCTGGGAAGAGTTTACTGAAGATGTTTCCGAATCGGAGAACAGTGTCTCAGTGTTGGTGTATAACCCAGAGGAGGGGGAGGTCACTGCCTGGTACTGATCGTTGCCATAAACCCACTCAGTGCCATACTGGGAATTGGAGTAATAGAAGTCGTCAGGCAATTGTCGAGGTCTCCGCCGCAGCTTGTTCAAGGCCACGTTCCAGTCATAGTCATCCTCGCTGTCCGAGCCCATCTCGTCATAGGCAGACACGATGCTGGACTCATTCTCCAAAGCTTTGAACACTTGACTCTTTGGTTTGGCAAGCATTCGAGGACGAGGCAGAGCGACATTCTGCAAAGCCACCCAGTTTCCATCGGTGCTTTGGAAAACAGAAGGCGGACCTACAAAAAGGGAACAAGAACAACTGTGGTCACACTGTGAAAGGCTGCTCTTACTTGCCTCAGACTGAAAGTTTCAACAAAACTAACAAACAATTGCAAGTGATGCTGCCACATGAACTCTCCCACGTTGAGAGCCAAGCTGCCCTACTACTCAGAAGCCACCACTTTAAGTCGTGATGATGACTAAAACAGAAGAGTACTTGGACCAAAGCTTTTTTCTAGAAGAATTATTAGGAAAGACTGATGGAACATCAGCACACAGAGATGTATAAATCCTGAGTTTTGCAAATGTCTTTGATTCTGTGTGCAATTCTGGTCCCCTACATTGAGAAGGAAAGATGGAAAAAGAATCAGAGAAGAGCAACAGTGGTTGTACCAGGTTCTGAAATGGTGTCCATTCAAGGAATGATTAAGTAAGCCAGAGCTCTGCCATCTGAAGGAGAGAAGACTGAGAGAATATACGCTAAAAGAGATGGGGGAATCTCTTCCAACCTAACTACTAGAGGGCATGAAGTGAAGCTAGAGAAATCAAGGTTCTAAACAAACAAAAGAAAGAAGTGGATACAATGGATACCAGACCTATGGAGCTTTTTGCCTAAGGTTGCTCTGGATGCTTGAAATTATCTGTGATAAAACAGAGATGGCTATGAACACAGAGGAGAAATCCACTAAAGTTTACTAAATACAGAAAAATACTTCTAGCTGAGATTGTCATTAAGTTGAAAGTTCTAGAGGTTCAGAGCCTATTCAGAGGCAGTATGAAAAATACTTGCTTTGTCCTAATATCTCCTAGACTCTTGCTTATGGCTACTGTTGCTGCTGTTGTTGTACCCCAGACTAAATACCAAATGAGCTTTCTGTCTGACACAAGCACTGCTGCTCTTATATCCTTCCACAATTTCAGAGTATGTTTTACAACTCCGACATAAAACCCCAAAAAAGTCACAAATATGGTCAGAAAGTGTTGTATAACTCTCATAACTCAGAGAATTGCATTTCTTCTAAATTTAGATTTAATTTCCAATCAAAATTGAAAATTCCCCTCATGGGAAATATGGATGTGTGATGACTCTGCCTTCTGCAGCACTTGAATAAATATATAATGCCATGGATTTACACAGTAATCCAGCCTACTGAATGAACTTTTCAGACTTATGGATTCCTCCCATGGGTTCAAATCTGTTATTTCCAGAAACCTATAGAAATACTTAATATAAACCATTAGTTTTCTCAAAATGTAAGCAGAACATCACTATTTTCAAATGGACACAGTAATATCTGGGTCTGTTGTAGAATATAATTAGGCATTTTGCATTAGATGGTTACAAATACTTGAATGATGGGAAAATTACTTTTTCCCTGGAACTGTTAATAAAGAACATTAGTATGCAGTAAGGTGTGCTTAAGTTTAAAAAAAAAGTCTGAGGTGCACTACCACCACCAAAACACCCCCACAAAAAACCAAAACAAAAATTAAATGGCAATTAAACTTAGGAACTATGAGAGTTTTATGACAATTTTTGCATTTCTTACTCATTTGAATCCTTTTGGCTTGTTTTCACTTCCTAAGTTTTAAGTCAATTCAGAGAACTTGAGAAAATACAATTCTTAGTCCTGCTTAAAAGGAAATCAAAATAATACTAGTTCTCTTGCAGCAATGACCAACCAAGGATATAACTGAAGTCAGGTGTGTAAGAAGAACTAATAATTCTTTATTGTAATCCTTGATTTTGGAGGACAAAACCCAAACAAGCTATCAAGAATAAGAAACTTCTGCTTGTTCACTTTTCCCAACTATACTCACTAATCTAAGTATAGGGTTCTCTAGAGAGAAAGAACTTTCCTTAAAACGTTGTTCCTCCAAACAAAGCCAACAGCTCTGCAGGATATAAATCTCCAACAGGAACTGAATTCAGCAGCACCACGTTACACAAATACAATGGGGAGCCACAAACTTTTTTTCTCCCCCAAACCATATCCCCTTATTCTGTTTAACAACACCACATGAGAATCAGTCAACCAACCTCAGTTAACTGAAGAAAGGACAGGATAGTAGTTGGTTACATCTTAGAGGGCAAACAGGGTAGAAAGCCACTGACAACTCTATATTCAGAAAACTGACTCAGTTTCATCCCAGCTTCTAGAGTGTCAAGTGCTCCCTTTATGATTTTTCCAAACAAAGTCACCTACTTGAAAGAATGGATTTTGCTCACAATTCTTTGAGCATAAGCTATAATTCATCCACGTGAAAAGGAAAAAAGATTTAAGAAGTTCCATTGTAAGACTATTGATAAAGGGGGGAAAAAGGACAGTATCATAATTTGGCTCTTGAGTCACCATTTAAACTAATACAAACTGTAACCAAAATGAATTGTGAACTACTTTTTGGCTACATGCCTAAAATGCCCATTGATGTTACCACACCAAACTCTCGGCTGAGATTTCTCTTGTTTTCTGTATCCTAATACAAAGCTGTTTATTACTGCATAGGTGAAACCATATTTGCAAATATTAGCACAGCTATTTACTATTAGCTCAATAAGCACCACAATTTCATCACAAATGCGGTTTTTAGATGAAAGAAGCAGAACAAATCCTCTGAGTAGAGCACCCGGAAAGAAACTGGGTCAATTTGTCGTTCTGCTGTGGTTAAGCAATTGTTAAATACTAAATTGCTCAACAGTTGAATGCAATGGGATTCAAGTGGGTTTTTAAATTTAAGCACCAAATTAACTGCTTTACTGAAAATAGGCCTTCCACTAAAATGCCCAGGAGAAAAACACTTCTGACAGTGGGTTGATTAAGAAATTCACGGAGTAATGCATATTTAGTTAAGTCAGATTTTAGTACTACTTTAATATTAATTTCTTTTGGGGAGGAGGAGAAGTATTGAAATTGTCTAAATTTCAGTCTCCCCAGTTATCAACTGGCATTACAGATAAACAAATTGAATGGATGGGCAGCCCTGGTCCTTAGTCCCCACCAAACCCAAACACATTTTGACTGCTTCTGCTTGCCAGCACCTAGTGAGGGAGCTATGGGAGTTACAGCACCAGTGAACTCACCCCACAAAAGAGAAGTTTTCTGCTTGTATAGCTTTGTGAACCAATGTGCTACAGGGGTCAGATGGGTTCTACAGCTGCTACAAGAGAAGAAGCAAGAACAAGAAGATTCTGTCATGGGATGATGACACTTGGAGCCAGAGAATGCTGCTGCAATGAGTTCAGCTCTTCCTGTTGTGCAGCTATAGGGGTGAAAACTAACCAACTCTTTGGTGAGGGAGTTGCCTGGTGCTACACTCTTGTGGCCTCACAAATGCTTCAGCCAGAACAAGAGAGGCAATGGAAACGAGACCACCACAAGAGCAGGAGCCACGATTGCAGAAGCACAGAAAGGGTTAGGTTGGAAGGGACCAGAGTGGGTCAGCTGGTCCAACCAACCTGCACATGGCACAGGATTGCATCCAGGTTCTTGAATATCTTCAGTGAAGGAGTCTCCACAGCATCTCTGGGCAACCTGTTCCACCGCTTGGTCACCTGCATAGTGAAGAAGTTCTTTCTCATATCCAGATGGAACTTCCTATGCATCAGTTTCTGCCTGTTGTCTCTTGTCCTATTGCTTGGCACCACTGAGCAGAGCCTGGCTCCATCCTCTGACACCTTCCCTTCAGATACTTATATACATTGATATCTTCTTCAACGACAACCTGTCTTTATGTCATCTAGAAGTAAGCAGGGAATTGCATTTTATCCCAGGGTGCTGATTCAGGAATGGAGCTGACTTGGAAAGCTGCTCATCATCCATCATCCATATTTACCTCCATACCTAATGCATGATGACAGAGGTCAGATCCAGGGAAGCTGCTGGTCTGTGAAGTTCCTACTAATACAGCTTCCTCAAACTAGTCTGGAAGCACCAGTGAGTAGGGCTGCACAGAACACTGCATTTGTGAATTCATCAGGGTTGAAAATAAAGTTGTAAGGAGGAATTCTAAGTGTGAATTATTTCAATGATTGGCTCACCATGTAACCTCATGAACAGTTACCCTGTGCCACAGAGGGGATACAATGGGTGGCTGCAAACTCCTTCAACTGCAGGACAGATTACCAATGACAAAGAAGGGCCCTTGGGCTCTTGTGTCGTAGAAGCTCTGACATGTATCCAAACTAGTTGCCTAAATTTTGTAACAGTCCAAAATCAACTTCACAAAGACTCAAATTTTGAATATTTTTTTTTTAAAGACAGTTAAGATAAGCAATGACATAGCCCAGTGAAACTGTGACACAGCAACGTCAAATATACATTTTACATGTGACCTCAGAAAGCACAGAGGTCAGCAGAAATGCCCTCGAGAAGGTCCTTGCTTTAAGTTGTATTTATTTCACATGTGAGTGAGAACCAAAAAAAGAATCTTATTCGTACTAGAAATATTTACTTGTTTCATTTAGCCTGTCTACACTCTTCCAGCTGGGTAATGCAGAGAGCTTGTGTTCCTTCTGCTTCCTGGACTGTCCCTTTTGCTGCCTCCGAAGAGCCTCGGTCACAGATGATGCAGGGTCTTGTCCTTTACTGGCCATATCTTCACTAGCCAGGGAGAATGCAGACTGAGACCTCTGTGGGATTAAAAATCAAAGACTGTAATTTAAAAATAGAAGCAGTTAATTATCCAACTCTTTACCATAATCAGTATTCAGTTACCCATGGAAGTGTGGGATCTGCTAACATCACAAATGGGATTTAATGTATTCAAAAGAATTGTTTCAGCATTAGATTGCTTATTTATGTGCATTTCTGATGCTATGCAAAGAGGCAAGAAATTGTTTATACTGCCATGGACCAGATGGAGAGAAATAATTAAGGTGAAGTTGTTGGGAATGTGCTTGGTGAGGACTGATATCTAACTGCTTTGACTCAAGTTGGCCAGAAAGGGATCCCATTGTGGTGAGACATGATGATCTATTGTTGGCTCAACAGGCCATCTGGTGTAACAATTTGCAGAAGTTAAAAATTTTTAAAAAAGCAAACAAACAGCCTGTTCCCCAGAAATAGATATGCAACTCAACTGATTTTAATGCAGAATTCTGTTTGCTAGGACATACATACATAACACCCAATATGCTGAGCAGTTTTATGAGTCTTACTAATGAACTCAACATAGCCTTCAATTGCACATTTGTTTAGTTCTAGGAGGGTCACATTTCAAGGCATAATAAGGTAAAATACTGTTGTGATTGTTAATCAGCCCTGACTGCTACTGAGGGGAAGGGACTTGCCGCTGGTTCCACATAAACAGATCAGACATTTTAGTTTTGACCTAGGCACAGAGAAGTCAGTCAGTTAGTTACAGAAGACACATTTAAATTTGGCCTGTTTTAAAAAGCTTTGAACGCTGGCAGTGTCCTGGTGATTTCAGGAGAACTCACACTTGCATATCAAATCACGTACGCAGTTCTAGAAACAAGGCTACAGAGCTCGAGTCAAGCTGCCTTCCCAGCAGAGACAGTAGAAGACTGTATATGCCAGGTTTTCAAGTGGCTCAGCTGCTTCACACAGGCCAAGTTGGCACTCTCAAATCTTCGTACGTTTTAACTGATGTTCAAATTACAAATAATTAACTAAATCTGTTACTCTCAAAAGGGCCAGTCTTTGCCTGTATCAGAGGTCTGCTTTGCACTGGTGCAGGTGACGTAAAGGAGAACTTGACTTTGAGCTATTTTCAAGTCCCTTCAATTCCCAGGACAGCATAAGCATTGCTGGGAGTCCTGCTGGCTCGAAAGCCACACTTACACCACTTTCTGGCTGCACCTCCTCTCATCTGAAATGTTTCTCTGTGGGACCCATGTACCATGCCAGAAGATTTAATTAACTCCAAATCTTCCTGTATCCTTGGCTCAGCAGTAAAAGGAAACACAATTAAGCACAAGGGCTTAGTTAGGCTTCTGAATTCATGAAGAAAAGCCAGAATTATTGCCCTAGAATCAAATATTTTCTATAACTGCAGTGACTGCACAACTTTGTTAATCTTGTCCATACAAAGACACAGGTCCTAATATGATGCACTGGAGTGCTTCCTTTCAAATTTAGTGATATAAAACTATTCACAACAAGCTCAAAGTAATTTTGCTATAGGGCATCTTTCAGATTCATCACTTTTACAAGCCAGCTATATTCAAATGTATACTTAGTCTGTTCCAAACCTTGAACTAGATCTTTCACTGATCAAGATCATCTGAATCCTTCTTAACCCTGAAAAAGTAATAAAATAAAATAATTTAACACAATGCATACAGGTGCATAAATTGTTTTGCTATAGGGAATTTGCTCATAAACTTTGATTTCATCCTGGCAGTATATGTGGACAATATAAACAATTCAGCCACAAATTTGCCACCTGAACTGTGCTGAGTTTTAACTGCGCCGTGATTCACTTCACTTCTTTGTAAAGCTAGAACTACCAAACTCGCCATGCTTACAATAAATTCGGTCCGGTATCTGCTGCATCTTATGAAATCTTTGTGTTAAAGTTGTTATATACTGGAAGCAGCAAGTTGTTGTGGCTGTCACTGTTTTCACAGTACCATGAATATTCTCTCAGGGCACACTCTTTTTCCACGTACATATAGCAAACACGAAAGATAAGAGATGCTGAAGACCCAGAAGAAGGAATAGCCTACAGTTCAATCAGTAGTATCTATTTTCCCTTATTACTCAAACAATTGTATCTTCAAAAAGCAGAATATCAGGAAGAACTTAAGTAGTCTGTAAAATGATAACTGGGACTCCGATAACAAGAGTTATCTGTATATGTTTGAAAACTTTCCTGTTTTGTTTAATGGCAGCTTCTTGTGTGCCTACTCACTGTTTCATAAACATCACAGTAAAGTGATGCCATCGCAGCAATGGCAGCATCTGCTCTTTGCTCTCAACTCACCTAAGACCTGCCAGCAGCTTAACCCTGACAACGCAGAACTTGGCACGGGCTGTGAAGCCTCCTGAAGGAGCTGGGCACTCCGGCCCTCAGGCTGATGTTTTGGCAGCAAAGCTGGGGCCAGCAATGCCCAAGCAATTTAAAGCCAGCTCAGGTGCATCCACACCATGGGGCAGATAAAGCTTTCAGAAGGACTAGGAGAGACACAGCAGCCTGAAGGATTTAAAAAGGAGAAGATGAACAGCCTGAAGGATGAAAGGACCTGAAAAACAAGGAAGCACAGAAAAGAAAGTGGACACAGTCCCATGTGGTGTAGTAGCCTAGGATCTGAAATACACTCAACCAAAGCAGCTTATCTAGCAGAAAGCTGATTTTTTAAAATTGTCTGCTAAAACTTTTGGGTCAGATCAGAGGGAAACTGCTCTCCGCAGTTTTCGCAAGGTCTCTGTGGAGCAGCAAATTGGTATTAGCAGGATCTACTGGTAACTCCCAGGAAATCTGTACGAAATTCAGCAAGGTGTAAAGCTTTGGGTGCCTCCAAGGGTTGGCTTGAGGCCATCCTCATTATTTTTCTACACTTTCTGTGAATTTTTGATAAAATCTGTCCTGGACTGCTCTGCTAGAAGTAACACCTCTTCTCACTGAGGATGGTTCAATGTCACAGAAGGCTCAAGGAGAAAAAAGTAATGGCATGATAAAATAGATTGGCTGCACCCCTGCATTTGGATCCTGAAAAAGGAAGCTGCTGTTGAACTTGCACTCTTCACTACTATGTTTGCAGTTCTCTGTAGTTCTCGTATCTGGAGAGACTGAAATTATCAAGAAGTGCCAATGTTCTAATAAGCTCCAATTCAGAAGAATAAATAAAAGTAGAGGATTAGGTTATTTCTTGTTCTGAAAATCAGTTTTAGATAGGGATGGTGGGACAGATAGTAGAATTGTGTTTTATTTAGACAGCAGGGGTGGAAAGAAAGCATAAACATTCATCCCTGAGCAGTTCAAATCACTGGTAGCACAGATAATGACACAAAGAAGGAGTGCCAATAGCCAAGCTTGGTGCAGGAACAGGACAGAAGCACATCCTGTCACGAGAACAAACCAGTCTAAATTGACTGTATATTTCCGAGCACAAAAGCAAATGTTTGTCTACAAGTTTATCTCCAATCAATTAGCAGCCTGACTCATGACTATCTGAAATGCAGATGACCTCAAGACCTCCTTTTGTTGTTTTTGCAAATAAAGAGCAAATTAGAAAGTTAGTTATTTGGTGTGAGGAAACACAGCAAGAGCCCTAATCTTGGCTGGCATATTTGCATCAGCTTAAACTCAGCCAGCACCACTAACTCCACAGCCTTACAGCTGCACTATGGGTTACATCCTACTTCCCTGTAGGCTGATTTCACTGCTGCACTGACCTGTGCAGGCAGCAGAAGCACACATTACTGTGCTGCATCAGTGCCTCCCTTATTCGCAGAGGTAACAGCCCATCCGTAGATCCATAGGGGATGTCTTTCCCCTGGGGACATTTGTATGGGAAGCAAAACACTGAAAATAAGGGAACAGGCTTGAGAAGGCAGCCTGGGGGCTGACGTTCCATGTAGTTTCCCTGTGAATGGGTGCCTGGAAGCACTGGAGGTAAAGCCAGCCAACCTGATAGGCTCTTGAATCGGTTTGCTTTGGAACAAGGCATTTTTACTGACCAAATGAAGGAATCATGTCCCTCGAGCTCTACCTTTTGCCTACATGCTTGGACTGCAACAAGATCTCGGGGTAGAAGAACCAAAAGTATACAAAAAAATACATGAGCCTAGATACAATTTTCAAAAGAAGACAGGAATGTAGGAACTTTGGTTTTGGTTTATAAAGACGAGAGATGTCAAGAAAGGAGCTAAAGATACCTGGTGTATTTCCTAACCAGAATTTCTGCTTCCTCAGCGAACAAAAACCCCAACCCATCCGCCAAGTGCTGTTTTAGGTGTATTTATGTGTTATAAATGACAAGGCTGCCCTGTAAGTTTGCAGTCGGACACTGCTGGTTTCTGCAGTAAATTAGTGCATCAGCAGATGGCAATGCAGCCCCGCGAATCATTTGCTGTGCTCTGCACACACCCCACAGAGGCAGGTGCTGCACGCTGGAGTGCTAGGCAGCGCAGCACAGCTCACAAAATATAGTTGGGGTATTGACAGGCATCTCCAAACACTTGAGTTAGATGAGTTCTGCACCAAATCCTGCCTAGTGGCACCTCCTGTGAGATGTTTGTTTCAATTCCAGACACATTCTTTTTTTTAAATCCCTCTTCAGGGATTTCTGTTGCATAGTTTATAATACCTAGATGGAGAGAACTCAGCCTTCATTTTTTTGCTGAACTAGAACTAAAAGGAACCATCTGATTCATTGATGGTCTTCAATAAAAAAATAAAAAAGAAGACGAAGTGTTTTCTGAAGATTAAAGAAGTGAATATAAAGTAATGCCATCCTCTATTACTTAATAAATATAAATATTCCATATTCTATCAGTAACAATTTACAAGTTCACTCTTCTGAACACTGAATAAATAAAAATAAAACAAGTAATCAAAAGCAAGAACAACTTCATAAACCACTATAATGAATATTGAGTCTAATGTTGATAATCTATAGATTCTTTACCTTGAACAACTGTCTTACGTGTATGCATATTGTTTAGAGAGACAACATGAAGATTTTGCACCAAAAGATGAAAAAGTATGGGTAATTCCTCTTTCTCCTAAAGAAAAGCCAAAATGGTAATTCAAAACATGTCCCAAAAGCTTCTGATGAGACTTTACAAAAGATATTCTGGATCACGCATGTGTTTTTCCCTCACTTCCCTCCTATTTCACAGTTTCCATCCTTACTCTCCTTCACGCTTTAGTCTGGTATAACTTGTAACACAGTAATTTGTTCTGCTGTTCTTTGGAATAGATCAAGGACTTCCAGATTCAGGAGGGACTGAGAACCCCGGGTGCCACAAGGCAGCTGCAGGGTCACCACAGTAGGAGCCCTTGCAGGCACAGGGACTTCAACATCCATGCTGCAGGCAGGTACTTCTGGATTTGAGGAGCAGAATCCTGTGCCTTGCAAGCTCTGACCCGAGTGGCAGCTGTTAAGCTAGGCTTTGAGAACTACCTTGTTTATTCAGGGAAGCAACCTAGAAGTGACACATAAACTCAGATGACTTAAATGCAACCTTATCGATCCCCTCTCCCCTCTTGCAAATTCTGCAGCTATGCCTGCCAGTGGTGCAGCAAACCCCCTTCTCAGCTGTGCTCTGTGAATGTAATCAATGCACAGACAGAACTGGCAGGTCTGGTAGCAAGTACAGTAGCAATCCCTAGGCACCAACAGCTTAAACATCCTCTGGTAAGAAAACTCCCACACCAGGAAGGAGACAGTATGAGCTTGCAAATGGTGCCACTCTGCCACAGCCTATTTATCCTGGAAGTGATTTTTGCTCTGCTCAAATGTATGCAGTCCAGACATCTAGCAGTGGGAGTGAAATACCAAGGGTTTCAAGCATCTGTTCCTTAGTTAATCTCGTATGTGGCAAAGGATCTGTTAACAACCTTCTGAAAAAGGGCAAGAACAGGCAGATGAATAGAAGACTTTCACACTCAATTGAAAGAAAATTCCCTCCTAACCACCCTTTGTTGATATCCCAGCCATCAGGGCAAACCCTTGAACAGCATGCTGGGAGAAAGCAAAGATGGCTGGTCCCTCTCCTGCAAAAGCCTTAGAACATACATCTTTCTAGGGTCTGCCCAAGCTGGCTTTTTGTTCACCAGCAACAGACATATCCTGGCTGCACTGGATTGTTTCCATTCTTCTACTGGCCTCTTAGACATCTGATTCTCTTAAAAGCACTGTTCCTTTAAAAAGACTATGAAAATAATGGTTAGCTAATCAGGAATGGGTCTGTCAGCAGGATGAATTGCACAACTGTGTAGTAATATGTAGAGCCACATTTGGGTGCACATTTACTTTGGTTCGGTTTGGATTAGCTGACCTTGATTATCCAGACGGAGAGAAGGGTTGTAAGGGAGAGAGACAAGAGGTTATTCCTCAACAAACCCATTGCTGGTGGGCATGCCGGTAGCTCTACACCATCACACTATAGTGTAAAAAAAAAGAAAAAAAATTGCTGGCCCCACATGTGACAGTGCTACTGCTTTGTCTGCAAGGAATTTGTAAGCTAGAAATAATGGCTATTTCATATTGATTCCAGAATATGAGTATAAACATCTCTTTATTGTACTTGTGGGGTTAACAATTTAGGAAGGTGCTAGGAGCATAAAATATCATAGTTTGATCGATGAAATGGATTTATGTGAACAAGTCTACTGAAATTTGTGGAATAGAGGCTAGATCTACCAATGCAACTGTAATCCACACAGTGCCTTTAGAAGGTACCCTTGTGCATTTAGCCATTACTGCTCCTCACATGTTCACTTGGAGCCCATTCTTTTTCCCTCCTCCCACACTTTGAATGTTGTATGACATGTCCTGAAAAAACCCAAACAAATGAAACTAAGAACAAACAGGGAAGACACTTCCCAGTTTGAAGACACTGAGAGGTCAGTTAGTATCCTGTGATGACAGTATTGCCATTTTGCTTGCAGAAGAGAAAGAGGAACAGCAAAAGCCAGATCCCTGGTTGTGGTGTAGGACAGTAGGATTTTACTTTGCTACTAGCACACTTCTCTGGAAGAATGCTTGTGTATAAGAGGGTAGTGGGAGGAGGTGAGTTGGCACCCGTGTTTCAGGTCTAATTGCAGCCTTACACATAAACACACCATTTTTTTCAAGTGAATACTCTTCACTAAACACAGCTATTCTTTTTTTATCCATCTCTAAGTGTCTCAGTTCCCTGTGCAACCTTTCATGTCCTGTTCTGACCCTCATCTACAAAGCTGTGCTCAGCACAGCACTCACCCATCAGAGAGAATCACTGTATCTCCTACTCAAACAGCAGAAGAAGCCTTAAGTGTTCTGTGTTTATTTACTTCTTCCTCTGCCAATATACATCCTGATTCAATCTAAAAATAAAGCAAGGTTTGTCAGGCAGCCTAGCTCTGATCATCACAGGTTTTAAGTTAGACTTGAAAATCTGTGATACCCAGGAATGTATTATGATACCATCTTTAAAACAAAATAAAGCTGAAAGAGCAACATATGACCTTAATTACTTGGAAAATAACATTCTACAATGACCAGCCTTCTCTGTCCTTTCTCCTACTCCCTTTCAAGCTTTAAAACCTATCTTGGTTTGCTGACAGTAAGCGCAATGCAGCTGAATGTAGGCCTGCATGGGCTCGATCACATACCTAGCATCCAAAACTGTCTTCTTGGAAGTTTGTCAAGCGCATGGATAGTACTGTGAAACCAAAAATCAGTAATCTTATGATACAGATATATCTCAAGAAGAAGTACAAACTCAAGCTATACAAACAACTTTAAAAGGACAATGTTGTCATGTTTAGCATTGCACTGACTATTTAGTGACCTGAGCCTTAAAAACTGGCACTAGTTGCTGAGTCAGAACCACTGACTAGTAGTATCCTATCCTTCTGCAGCAGTGGAAGGAGGGAAATCAACCAGATTACCATGGGCAGAGCCTTTTTAATCTGAAATCCAGATTGCTTTTGCAGTGAGATTAGAATGTTACAGTGTCACCTGTGGAGTCAGCAGATGCCAGTATCATCTGTAACCTGGAAAGTACTTAGGAAAAGTCGGATCTTCAAATAATAAATATTAATGAAAAGAGACATTATTTTTAGAGCACCAAGTGCTTTTCCATCTCAAAATGTACTGTTCTCTCCCATTCTATGCAAAGAAGATGGTGCTGCAAAGGAAACAATACAGCAAATAACCCATCAGGATCTAGCTGATGGGCTTCTAGATGAATGCATCCCTGCCTCATTGGAAGCAGGTCCCAGCAATACACACCATGCAACCTTCTGATGCCAGCTCTTGCACAAAAGCTAAAAGCGCCATCTTCCCTGTGACATGACACATTTATTAATTAGACATAAATATGGTGTTTCTGATGCAGTCATTGGCAGGTAGGAATTGATGTCAGCGGGTATCAGCTTCCTACAGTGCTATGCCTCTCTCATCTGAAATCGCTCTCCCACTGTGCTGCATGACTGCTAAACAGGACTCCTCCTCAAAAAGGTTTTCTTCAAGTACTTTTGTTTGAGACAAACCTAAAAATGTACAGAGCACCTGCAAAACCTCCAGGGATTTCCAAAGCAGTGCCAGACCTCAGGCTTGTGGAACCCTCCTTCTCTTTAAAACAAACGAAATGGAGGGAGGGGAAAAAAGAAAAGAAAAAAATAAACAACTGTCAGTACACTGTGGACCTTATAATTAACTTAACCAGTATATTTCTGCTTCCCCTAAGGTGCATCATAATGTGTATTTAATGAAATCCTCCTTTTCCCTATATCCCTAGCTGTTTTATATACTATAAATTATGGAGGAGCTTCTGTTTATATATGCAATCTTTATGCTGTAAAATAAAGACCACTAATACAGCACTTAAAACACACCAGGGTGCCTTCACTCCATCAATGTTTAAATGGAATACAATATGCCAACTGGTCGTTTGGTCTCTGGCTGGCAGTGATGTATGGTGGGCAATCTGGCTGAGAGAGCAGAGAAGCATCCACCCAATTGCTCTGCGCTCCTCCTACCCCAACACTGCACAGCCTTTGCTTATTGGTAATGAGAAACAGATGGTGCCATCCATCTCTTTTTATGAGATGAGGAAATAAAATATTCAGCCCTGTTTCACTATTTTTAGCCTGGGCAAGAGATCTCAAAGAAATCTAAGAGGAAAAAAAGGAAGGTCTACAGCTACTAGTACACTGTAGTACTGCAGTTAAACAATCAATACTATAGTTTGGAGGGGGGAAGTGGGGAAGTTTAACTTATTTAATTACTTTTTCAAAGCAAGTGGTTTTGGATGAGCAGGGAGGTAATGCAGGGCTTCCAGAGAATGCTGGAAGTTTCTGGCTGATATGGATGAGCTGCACACAAATAGCTGTGATAAAAAGAAAAATTGTTTGGCATGTGAAACCACAAGGTGATCTCTGGGATTATCACAGTACCCCCCTGACACTGTGAGCAAGTAACTTTGGTAATAAAATGTAATGCAATAATAAACATGGGTTTCTGAAGGCCAGTGTTATAGCATGCAATTGCCCTATGTTATATATTACTAGCTTTATTGTGCTAGCAAAAGCACACGTATTGTCTTCTGCACAGAGGACAAAAATATTTGCTCTAAGATAAATCTCCAGTTTTAAATTATGAAATTCTGACCTTAAGATTTGCTATCCTTATTTCCCATTCCTCTGCATGTCTGTCTTTCTGTTAATCATGTTTCTTCTTTCCTTTTATTTAATCTATCCTGCCTCTGCTAATTTGTTAGCCTGGTACCAAAGAAATACTTGAACAGGGGAAGTTCTAGTTAAATAACCTTTATGGGGAAACAGGTTCACATACATAACTCTGACACAGTAATAGTGTCCTTGGACAGCTTCGATAGAAAAAAATGAAAAATGGTTTTTCTTCTTCCTTCCCTTGGGATTGTTGTGGCCACTGTGTCTGTCTACAAAAACCTTGGTTACACTAGGAACACCTGTCCTAATAAATCTGTTGCAGCAAACCCCTTCTTAGCTATGGCGTGTACTAATATTAAAAGGTTTTTATCCTTACAGGCAGATCTCTGCCTGAACTAAGCCATCACACAGAGCTCAATGTTAGGATGTATACACACAAATGAAGAGTTTGGGGTTTTTTTGTCAACATAATGTCATCAGTTAGGAACTAAGAAAACTTCACTTATCACAGTGGAATCCAGGAAGATTTGCTGTTACAGACTTGGACTCAAGAGTTCCTGGGAGGCAGTAAGGAGTTTTGCCTGGAATGGGCATAGGGCCTCTCTGCCAGCTTCTGCAGAAGCTAGGTTTTGTTTTGGAAAGAAAAAAAAATTGCAGTTCTTTTGGCAGAAAAGATAACTTTCTCACATGATATACAGAAGAGAAAGTGATGTGGTTTGGTCCTGCAAATCTACTGACAGATGCATGCTTCCCATTCGTCACTGAATGAAAACAAAGCGGAATGGAAAGCAAGCTCAGGAAAAGGAATTTGAGTTGTTTCAGCACCATGGATGAGAATCAAGCAGGCTGTAAGTGCTCTGCATTTGCTCTGCACAGATTGCTTTTCAGTAGGCTTTCCACCAGGCCCAGGTTCTGTGACTTTAATTCTGCTATCTAACAGCCTAACATAAGTGCAACTATCTTAGCTGTGGGAATTATTTCTTTACAAGGGTGTCTGGTCACACTAACAAAATTCTCCTCTATTCAAATCAAAGCAAAAATAAACACATACACACTTCAAAAGAGAAAAGAATACGATAACAAAACCCTAGCAAAGCAAAAGGCAGAAACTAAATTTATGGGAGAGATGAAACAACTCACAGAATGTGGCTGAATTCATTCATGTTCCTTAAAGTACTGTGGGAAGACAATTGGAACAAATGGTGACAAATGCGGCAAAAGACCCTGTACAGAGGTAGAGAGTCCTTATAAAATACGGTACACATCTGGATCTCTAGTACTGACTGATGGCTACAGAGGTTTTGAAGTTGTTCGCACCTTAGTGTGACACTTCTGCTTCTCCAGTGTTTTTCACAAAGTCTACTATTACTCAAACCAATGAGCCTCCCTCTGGCAAAAAAAAATCAGGACTAAATTGTTACTTCAGAAGAGAATTTCAAAATGTGTTGAGTTCAAGCTTAACTCTCCAAATGCAGAACAGTCTTCTGATATAACGACTGAGGATTTGAACAGCATATTCCTCTGAGTCCTGTCCTTAAACTTAAGAAAGAAAACTCATTTGAGCCAGACACAAAATTAATTCTCTCTTTCCTGGCTTTTATATTCCACAAGCAACTCGCCTAGGAGCAACAGAGCAAACCACTTAAATCATGCTTGCCCTGACTTCTGATCACTTATTAACAGCAGCACATTACAGGCACTACCCCTTCATTTTGCAAATAGGTAGAGGACTAGGATGCGAGTCTGAATCTCAGCAATTCTGGCCCACAGTCAATACTCTGGCATAAATCTGTTCTCACTGGCAGTGTAAGTGAGCAAACTTAGCTGGGAACTAGGACATAGCCCACGTTCAGTTCTGGTGGTTCTGCTTAGCAGGGGAGAGGTGGTTACTGGCACAGTAGCAGGGCACTCGGGAGCAGCAGCTTAAACTACAGTGTCAAAAGGCACTGGAACTAACTCATCTCTCACTGTCTTCCCTCTCTGATTGTCAAAGTGCTTCTCCAAGCCTACATCTTATTTTCATTTCTTTTTACTTGCTGCTCTTTTAAAACTCTTACTAATGCAGCTTGTCAGATTTTCTTCAGCTTTATAGCAGGAGCTAAAGACATTGTGCTGAGAAATAAGTGGAAGGAGGAAACGCTCTTTAGTGTAAGACATGAATGGTGCACTGAAGCTGGGTTTACTTTTTTGTTGCTGGTGGTGGCTGTTTTCTGTGAGAAGGCTAAGGAGAAAAAGAAACATTACAGAGACCTAACTTTATACAAAACAAAATATAACACTCAGCAAAGACCTACATAAAAGTTAAGTGAGCAGAAGAACTGTTCTGAGGAATAAACACTGAGGAATTGAGTCCTGTTAGCATTCAAATCAAACAGTGAGACTGCTCATATCACAAACTTAGTCCTCCCCAACACACTCACCAAAACAACACAATGTCTGTGATATACTTCCATGGCCCATGGGATGCTAGGAAAGCTAGCAAAAACAAACTGAGTGACCATTTGTCCAGACATAGAATTAATGCTTGTTCTCGGCAAGTCTCTACATACCATTCCAGGCAGCAAGTATGCTTTCCCATGACTGCAATCTTCTGGTTTTGTGCACCAGAAAACATGGACAGTTGCGCTGTGCCACTCACCCACAAGGTGTAGGACCCTCTGCGGCTCCCCGGGAAAGTCAGCATGCTCTGATCCGAGACGGCGCCGGACGCCAGGCCGCTGCTCCGCGACGGCGGCCATTCGAACTCGGCCTCGGCCTGCTCGGGTTTGCTTTTCTGCTTCTTTATAATCTGCAGGGCAGGGGAGAAACAGGGTGGGAGGGGACAGAAAAATGCTGCTCGGAAAACACCGTCTGAGCCATACGGAGAAGATCTAGATGAACCCTGTCTCAAGGCAAGCTCCCCAGGAAAAACATTTGACTTTCCCTTTGCTGTTGCTGCAGCTCATGCAAGGAGTTCTCGACTGAAGTCCTACCTCTTGCAAGCACATAAGCATCGGTGCAATATATAACAGTGCCTGTAGGAATACCAGAGGTGAATTACATAAACATAGAAACCTGTTGCTACAGTAACACTTTAGCAGCATCTAAGTGTCAAGTCTTTTCTCAGACGAGACTTTTTGCCAAGAAACATAAAATACTAGAAATGAGGGGAATTTCAAAGGCTCCCACAACATGAAGGCACATTCTAGTGAGAACAATGAGGTCTAAGGTCTCTAGACACTATTTTTATTTTTGAAAATCGACACCATCTTAAGAGAGAGAGAGAGATCATGTCTCCCTACACTGACAGATATATCCTGCTACACTTCATTTCCACAACTCAAATATAAAATATCTACAGAACATTATGCTATGGCATGAAAGACCTTGTTAGGCAGCTCTTCACAAAAACGGTAGCAATTCAAGCTTGGCTGAGAAAGGCTCTGGACTATGAAAGACCCAATGAACAGACTTACGTGTCAGTATAACATCACCATTAAAAAAGAAGGCAGATATTTTCCAGTGAGCTGCTTCTCTTCTGGCTTTTCTTGATAGCCTTATAAACAACATGTTCCTCTTCTGGTGTGTGATCCATACACTGTTAAATGCCACAGCCCACACAAAGATGTGGCATCTAGCTTATTTCACATGGAAGGAGACTAACTTAGCAGAGTGGTTACTTTACTGATCACAGGAGCTTAACAGTTCATGCTCATCTTGCCTCACTCCAAACTGTCCAGACAAACTCAAGGGGTATTTTTTCCCACTAGCCCTCCACTCTCATTCTGCCAACCATGAGCTTTGCAGGGAGAAGAATGAGCTTTAGGTGAAAAGCCACAGAAACCAGACACGCCAAGGGTTCTGTGATTTTTCGAGTGCCTCTCTCACAGCATCATTAAGATAATTCTGTGTTAGTGATTGATGGTTTCTTTGAACATGTTGCAGATGCAGGGTTCAGTAGACAGTATGGTCAGAAGTCACACTTCTCGACACTGGCAAACTTTATCTTTTGGGAAGTGATGTATATGGTCAAGAGCCATACCTCTTGGTATTAGAAAACTTTGTGCCTGTGGGGAAGTGAAATACAGGTGTAAAATTCCATCAAGCAAGGACGTTCCCTTCCAAGAAAGGACATCACAAACCTCAGGGAGTGGAACCTCTCAGCTCTGAGCATGTAGGGCATCAGGTTAGGCAATGGATTGATCTTATAAATTGATCTCTGTCAGACATAGCTGATGAAGCCTATACTGTCGTAGATTATTTACTTTCTACATTGGTGTCATCCTTTTTGCTGTTAGCAGAGTTTGAGCTGTAAAACATTGTGTTTTGGCTATTAAACAAGCTAGGGAAAAAAAGCATGCCATACCTTCTGCACAATGGTTGTGGCCAGCTCTTCTATGAGGTCCTCCTTGTGCTCCTGCAAGTAACAAGCTTCATTCTGCTTGTCCTGCATGAAAATGGATATCTGTATTTGCTAAAATAACATAAAAACAGCCTTCCCACAGAAACTGTATGTACTGGGGAATGGGTAATATGCCCTACTGGCATAGGGCATTGGGAAGAAATTACAGGCACTTAAAGTGCATGTCACCTTCTGAAATGTAATGTGCATCTTGGATACCAGCTCATAAAACCCATGCCCAACTCTTTAGGTATATCATGAGATAGTCACTACTTTTTCGTATTTTCGTTTATATCTACTTGCTTTGTACCACTACCCAAATTCAAGGAAACATGATTGTCCTATTTAAATTAACACATTTTTTTTGGAAAGCATTACCAGGCTGTCACTGTAGGTCTCTGCCTTAGAAATAGCTTCTTCCACTGCTTCCTCTGCAACACGTAAGGCCACAGCAAGGGTATCCATCATGCTGTGTCCTAGATGAAGAATAAGATAAAACCACCATGTTCTTTATATATGCACATTTTGCATAATGAGCTCCAAAATTCAGACTCATATTCTGGACACATATGCAAATCTTAAATTGTTCATGAAAAAGTTATTTCCTCAATCCATAATTATGCACAGTAAAATAAAAAAAATTCAGACAGAGAAATTTGTCGCAATCTCTAAGTTCCTTCTTAAATGTAAATCTTAGATACAATAAAACATGGTATTTTTTATGTTTCTTATTTTAGACTGTAGCAGAATAGTTTGAAGGAAATAATTGAAAGAAAATTTGTAAAGTTCCTATAAGAGGAACAACAAAATATAAAAAAGAGAATGAAAAAAATGTGAGCATAGGAAAGGAAATAGGAAAGAAGTAACAAAAACTGAACATTAAGAAAATCACACTAGAATAAGAGTGTAGTAGGTGCAATGCTGAAGCAAGATGTCCCAGCATGGTACACAAAAGACTTTTAGCATCTTGCTGAATGGTTCAGCCAAAATATTGTTGGATCTGTGGACAAGACTTACCAGCACTCTAAGCTACTTGTCCATTAATTCAAAGTGTAAGGACTGCTTTTTAATCAAACAAGTTTTCAGCAGCATACCTTCTGTCTGTTGGTAGAATGTAGAGTCACTGCCACAAATGCTTCCTTCATTCTCAAAGCTTCCTTCATACAAACTTCCTTCTGCTAAAAAGACAGAAACATGCCTTATTATAAGAAGTACCCATTAACAACAGACGCATTATTAGATTAGAATATTCACTTGAGATATGGTGGCACTGCACACAATGAGGGAGAGATAACTGGAAAATTCCTCCTGGCTGTTGCTGTTGGATAAATCATGACTGCCGCAGCTTTTCTACAAAACATAACTGCTTTTATATCAAAGACTTCTCATTCACTTTGCATGGAGAAAACTATTACTACAGTAAAAAAGAGATGAAGAAGCTACTAGGCATAAAACTTACATGGTAGAAGTTAAGTACAGGGAACTTGCCTTTACTATGACATTTGGGGTAGAAATAGATTCTAAATTTTAAAGGGCAATGCTGTATAAATAAGGCAAAACCCAGACACGTATACTAGTATTTATCTTCAAAGGGAGCAAAAGGTTTACCTAATAGTCACACGGAGAGTAGAAGAAAGTTAGCAATGACATTTAGACTCAAAGGCCTTCCTTAGAAAGGTCTCACGGAGAGTGCACGTGCCACTGCAACTCATCATTGCATCGTTCACACTTCCATTCAAGCACCCATTCACTGACACTATGGCTTAAATAAAGGCAATACATCATATGAAAGTTCGGAAGCATCTGTTGCCACAGTTTTTACTTTCATTTTTACTTCCCACTTCTGGCTAACTGAAACAAGATTTTGTTGTCCTCATACATATTTGTTCTCAGTTGTTAAGGAATCTTCTCATGAAATATGAATTTGATACCCAAAAAGGAAAAAGAGTAATAAATCACAATTTAGTAATATAGGTCACTTCTCCCTAGAAGCTTTCATGTCAATTTTCATAATAAACACTTAAAATTTCCACTCAGGACTAGAGAGTCTACTTACAATCCAATATATTTTCAGTAAAAGACAAAGTAAGGACTATAGAAAAATTACACTCTCTGTACAAATTTTGAAAGAATTACAAGAGTAAATTATCTGGTCCAGTAAATCCAGTGAAATGTCAAATATTCAGCTAGTCGTGTTCTAAGTAATTTGCTGAATTTACCAGGATGACACCAAGCTCCACTTCTTCGAACCCGTTTTCTATCTCCAATCACTCTTCTTATGGGGTGGGGCATTAGAACAGCATAATTAGGGGAGAATTGTGTCTTCACTTTAAAGGTTGATGCCACAATTTTATCAATATCTTTTACCTATTTACAAACATCGATACAAAAATAAAATGTGGCCAGTTTCAGATGCTTAAGCATGCAAAACTCTAAGTAAGGAAATCTCAGTTTTGGTCAACTTGGATACTGAATGTATCTCACATTAATCAAATTTTGCTTCAAACGCCACAGAAATATGCCTGTTGTCAAACGTTGAATGTAAAATTGTTTTCTCATCCTTTGACTACTCAGAACTGTGATAAATTTTGGGACACGAGCTAGAATACAAACTATATAATAACTTACTTTATAGACAGTTCTTCTGTATCAGTGACATAATTAAGATTAAATATTGTTTGAATTCTTAAACAGCTCTCTAGACACTTCATCCTTTTCCCTCTCCACTGAGGTATTTCTTTTGCAAAAAAGAAAATTGCATTTAAAAAAATCTCTCTTGAAATAATCTCAGAATTTCCGTTGTCTCAGCTTGTGTGTTAAAGTAGATAAGAATAAATCTTATAAGAAATCAACACAGCTGTTCTTACCTATTGCATCAGGGCAAACTCCACTCTCCAGTCTATGCTTCTTGTACAAGTTCTTCAGGACCTTGGCACTTCCAAAACACTTGAAGCGGCTTTTGACATTATTATAGTACCAATCCAGAGACTGGGTCCTTAGGAGCCTAAAACAGAAAAATAAACTACATATTTGAAATTATTCTACAACAAATAAATGTGGGGAAAAAAATGTTTTAGACCTCAGATCACAAACCTATTAATTTCTGAATACTTCTTTATTGTTTGTACTTTGCAAGTGTCTGGTATACTAAGGCAAGAAAAAAACCCAACAGGTTAAGCCATAAATAAATATCTCCTTCACATTACTCAAGGGTTTATCTGGTTTTGGTATGATCAGATGAGGTGGTCTCTCCTTTTACGTGATAATGCTCATGCTACAACCTCTTAAAAATACAAACAAGCCTTGGATCAGCACAGGACTTAAAAATAACCTTCATTTACACAGATTTACAGATAATGTAAGAACACAAGCCTGCCAATGTGCCACAAAACCCCTCCATTTACATAAAAATACATCACTGCTATTATTTGGGGAAAACAATAAAGTAGACAAAGCCTAATCAGAGGACCTCAAAGCAGAATGAGCTGAGGTTTGGTTTCTCACTTTCCACAGGAAGCATCACTGGCAACTCTAATTCACCCTAACAGACTTGTCCCCAGAGCTCAGATACTTCACAAAGCCAGGAGACACTGGCAAGCTCTGTATTCTCCCCAGTGTGGCATGTGGCAACTTGCTTCACCTGTTCCTTCAGCAGTGCTTGGAGAGAACCTGTGCCATATTCCCAGGCAATAACAACCTCAGGTGACTGCAGGGTAACCCACCGCAGACCTGTATGTTTCCTACTGAGGGTGTCACTGGGGGGGGATCCTAGGGTTCCACCTACAAATTAAAGTTGATTTATTCTTAACAGATTTGGGAGAACAAAAGGCTAATGTTAGTGCCCAGTGTCAATATATGAACCGCCAAAGAAATGATGTTACCATCAGGAGTGCTGGACTCTCAGCATTTCCAGACTTGAACATATTTAGATGATTTAACTCCAGTTTATAAACCCGGGTCTACGTGTGGAAAAACAAAATAAAATTACAGTCTCACTGTCACCTTTAAATTTTCCTTCAGAGACTCTGGACTTTTCTTTGTAAAGTGCAAGGCAAGTGACAATGCACAATTCTTGTTTTGTCACCTACTGACAGACTAGTAATGTAGCTCTTACTCAGCAAACCTCAAACAGGAGATACTCAGTAACGAACAAACAAACGTGCTGAGCCTGGGGGTTCAACTACGTGTTTCCAGTCTGAATCCAGATGTTTTAAGTTCCAGTATACTGATAAAAATGAACATCCACTTCATGAAAAGCAGAACATCATGATATAGTCCACTTGTCTGTCATCACTGGAAAGTGCTTAGTAGCAAACGCTAGCAGTGGGAAATTAAAAATAAAAATCAATGAAGCATATCGTATTCAAACTGTGAACCCTTAAAGTTACATTAGCTTCTCTACAGAAGACAACTGAAGAAAAAGGACATAATAGAACAGAAGACAATTTTTTCTGCAGTCTGTCTCAGCAAGTAGATGCAGGGGAGGTGTTTACAGATAATGTAAGAATATTAGCCCTTTAATATCTATTTGCACAGTAATATCCCAAACCTAACTATGGTTCCCAGGAGGCTGATTAGTTCCAATAGTCACCATTCTACAAATATCACCAACATGTGACAAGGGCAAAAATCCTTTTTTTTTTTTTTTTTGCTTGTTTGTTTGGTTGGTTGGTTGGTTTTGGTTTTTTTGGTTTTTTTGTTTGTTTTATTTTTTGGAAAACATCCTTACACATGGTGCACAGATGACTCTGGTGAAACACAAGTATCCAGAGCACAAGCAATGGGAAGGATGCCTTGGCCTGTCTGTGAAGTACAGGGATTCTGAATTCCCATAATGCTGCCACCAAGAGATCTGCTATGCTGCCTGTCCAAGACCTGACCCACTGAGCAGAGCTTCGCTGCTGGCACAGTGATGAATCTGAACGGAGGAAAATTTCTCTCCCGAACCTGCAATTCTTTGGCATTTTGAGAACCTGTCTTCTTTGTGGACAGGAAACACTTGCTCTCATGTAAACTGCATCAGAATACTATGTCTTCTGCTTGCTAAATTTTATTCACTTTTGTCCACTGAGTTCCTACAGAGTCTGACATCGTAAGATTTCAGTCAATAGCACAGAGTCACAATCATTATGCAGTATAAAACTGCATGACTGGGTTGGAAGTGGTTTAGCAGGAGATACTGACCAGAAAGGATGCTCTTCTGACCAGTAAATGCAGCGTTCTCCAAGCTGTCCACAAAAAATTATTGCAGCACCATAACCACTAGGGGACTCACAGTGCTGGGAGTCCTCAAATACATTGTTTTAGGACTTTGAAGATCCCTACTAACTCTCTCAGCATGTTTACCAAGTAACCTCAGCTGCACTAGCTCAAAATGCTAAACTTGTCATCTTGGAAGCCAAGTAGACACAGTTCTTAATATTCACACGGAGTAACAAGATGAAAAAAAGAGAGAGTCACCTATCTTTGTACACTCTGTGTGAGTTAAGAGCCAGTTATGAATGCTGACCTGGCATCTTGGGAAAACAAAAGATGTGATTCATTGCAAGCTTGCTTCCTCATCTTTTTTCCTGTGTCACCACGTTTTTCTGTGTTTGATCAATACTTTATGAAGAAAAGCAGAAAGCCAACAGCACTGGTCTCTTGACGAGGTGAGAATGCTTTGCAACTAAAACAGGTTTTTTATTTGTAATGGTAACATTTTCTGTATGTGAACTTCAGATGAGTCAAAAGTATAGAGATTATACATCTCAAAGCAACCGTGAAAGGAGATGCTTGCCTCTTTGTACTAGTTAATCTGGTGTAAACACAAGGCTTTTTTTATTTTTTTATTTTTTTTAGATTTCCTCGTTGCTGCAGGATTAACACTTTGTGAGTAATCTAATCATATCATGCTTCCCTCCTATGAGCTGGAGAGCTACCGAAAACTCCAAATCTATGCCTAGGTCCTGAACATGTTTTATAACAGATTACAATGCCTCCTTTAAAGCTTTTCAGCCTCTTAACTTTCAAATAAGTCACAATGTCCCTGCTGATTCCTCCTATGGAGAAAGGATTTGGAGAAGAGAGAACTTCTCTTATAGATACTAAAATAAAGGACTCACTCAAAAGCTAAATAAGAGCATTTTCACCTCATTTCAAAATCCTTTAATGTTGACCTATATTTTAAAGCTGTTTTCTGCAAAAAAGCAGTCCATGAGTCCAGAATAATGAAAGACTATGACAGTGCTAGCATTAAATTGTTGGAATGAAACACTTCCCTTATTAGCTTTAACAGAAAGTGTGCAAGTTCTCTCTGTGAACTGAAGTTCACACTTAAAGGATATTATTTGTCCGCATTTTAAAGAAGCAGGACTGGTTGAAGCCACTTCTTGCTCTTTCTGTGCCACGAAGACTGCTATGTCTTTATTGCTAAATAGCTTTAAACACTAATGACATTACTTATGTTATATAATATTGCCATGGATTTGAGTTGCATTTTGATGTGCTGTTGGCAGAGGACAACACTGTGATTTTAAAATTCTGTCTTACTAGAAAGTGTGAAAGTCAGAAGATGTTTTTGATTTAACATTAAAACTTGAACAAGTATTATAAAGCCCCTGTCCTTTTTTCAGTGCCACAGTGTGTTTGTCTTAATTATGCAGCACTATAAAAAGGGATAAGCCCATTAAAATCTTTACAATTGGTTTTCAGTACACTTCTCACCTGAAGCACCCAAATAGTAAAGTTCTAGCATTTCCTTCAGGAAAAAAAGTACACCAGCTGTGTTGGAAAGTGAGGACTTGAACCACTTCCCTCATTATTAGTGAGGACCAGAAGACAATCACATGGAAGACATTGCTCACAGAGTACTCAGAACATAGGAGATTCTTTAATGACTGATTTACCACTTTAATTATTTTTTCTTCTAAAAAGTTAGAAGTTTTACTTGGTCTAAAGCCAATATAAAGCTTCTGCAAGAACTTTTCTCTAAAAGGTAGTACCAATTTAACATATATGACCTTAATCTCTATTCATAGTCCACAGTAGTGCACAGTCCACAAACTGGACTATGAAGAAGTGTTTTATAAAAACACTTTTCCATTTTTCATTATTCCATGAACTTTGCGAGAAGTTTCCCCCCACAAGACGAACTAGTCACTTACTGAACTCCAGTCTAGTTTCTCTAAGTCAGGAGGTGCTTTCCGAAATCTTACAAACACGTTATTTAAGTGTCAGGATGAACACATAATCACTTGGATTTTCCTTGCTACTGACTTCCACTGGATAATGAAGCCTCCTTTTTTAGCTTTTCATACCTATGTTAACAAATCTTCCACAGTTTTGTGCCAACACTCAGGCCAGTAAACTATTCCAGTCCCTCGAATGCCATCCTGAGCGTCTCCTGCTGTGCCCATGACCTACTGCAACATCCAGCCTCGGGTCACTCGAGATCCACATTCAGCAATTGATTAGTTTCACTTAGGAATGGAGCTGCTTTACAATTCTTGGACCTTTTTACTTTTGCGGATGTGCCAATTTTTAAAAATTGAGAAAATTTAAAAGGCCAATCAAACCCATCTCTGAAATACAGGGCTATGCACAGGTCAGAACTGCTGCTCTGTGGGGAGGCTCCAAAGCACAACACAACCACATCAAACTTAAGAAATACTAGAAATGCAAATTGTCAGTGGAAAAGCAACAGCAATGTTTAGTTTTCACTCTTTGAAAGCATTCCCTAGGCTCCTTGAACTGCCTGGAGGCTCAGCCAGGATTGAAGTGATGGAGGGGGTGGGAGCCAGGAGAAGACTGACTATTGAGCTCTGTCAGAGCTAGGACGCTGGTGGACAGGACACTCCCAGAGCAGACCTGCTTAGCCAGATGCTGGGCTGGAGACAGCCACACTGCAGTTAAAGATTCCTGCCTGTAACCCTGATGTTCCCCCACAGACAGGTGACTGGTGCTGTGGGACTGACATCCCGGAAGCCTTGGCCCCTCCTGGGGAGCTGCATAACCATCACCCTCTGGCTGCATTAGTGCCATGTTATGCATCAGTGGTTGGGAAACTCCAGCTAACACAGACTAAGCCATGACAGGCACGCTGCCTGTCACGGGCCCCTCCACACAGGCTCTCTCCCTGTTCTGACTCACACGCAGTATGCAGCTCAAGGCCTTTGTTTCCATTTCCCAGCACAAAGTGGCCTCAACCTGGTGCCCAAAGAAACAATTAAGATTTAACCTGTCACTTCTTATTTCCTAGTCTTGGAGTAAAATTGCTTCAAACTCAACATCCTGAACTATTGTTTCTCTGCCAATAGCAATATTTGCTTTTTCCTTTGGGCTGATGCTTTAGAGCTTGTAATGTACTGCTCATTATAAATAGTTGAGTTAAAGGTTTTCAGTTCCTTTCAATTTCAGTGAAATCAAACCTACTTCCAGGTTCACCTTCATTCCCTTCAGGATGAATCATTGTAGCACAAAACCACTACACACATGAATATCCTGCCAATGCTCAGTTCTCTAAAAATCAGACTTAAAAAACCACATATACTGAGGAAGTTCAGCACCCTGAAGCCCTGAACAGGAACTTTGGCCCAGCTCATGTTATTTCAAGAGGGCACTTCCCTGATTGTTTTGCATCTATCCCCTGCCTATGAAAGGCAGTTGTTTACACAGGAACAACAGCTCCTAATCATTTATCCCAGCAGACCATTGTTAACTCTTTGAGACACATCCTTCCCAAGCCTTAAGTTAAAATCAAATTTATTTTCTTCTTCATGGCATTCTGCAGGTCATCTATCTCTCAAGAAGTGCTGTTCCAGAAAATTTCTTCCTCCAGTTATCCACAGCAGAGGGCTGCACACGGATTACACTGTGACGGGTCAAAGCACAGCACACTGAGCCATGCAGGTGTGTCACAGGCAAGGCCACAGGAGGGCACGGTGAATACACTGTTGTGCAGTCAGCAAAATCCAAGTAACAGCACAGGCGAGACTCTCTTGAGCCAAAGCATCTACATCAGAATGAAAACTGTCTACCCCGCCGAAAACATCATCTTTCTTTCTCAGAAGTAGAACAAAACAACTGTTCACGCCCCCTCCTAGTGAAATCATGACTTTCCTGTGCAGCAGAAATGAACGTGGCCCAGTGACTGCACTGCAGGCTGCAGTAGGTTAATTATTCAGAGAGCTCAACCAACAGGATGGTACTACATCCAGCATTTCCCAAAAAACCACATCCTCCTAACCATTCACTGAGAAGTTCACTGCTCCAGTTTGGGTTTTTAAATCTCGACATTGAGCAACATACAAGAAATAACAAATTAAGGTTAGCAGAGAGGAAACAAAGATGTGTTTGTTTGCAAAAGACAGCAGTACGTGCAACCCTCAAATTTGCTTACTGTCTCCTTTGCCTTTGAAATCAGCAGTCAAGAATCTGGATGAGGGAAACAGAGTAGGTTTTACACAGAAAACCTAAATGTACTTCATGAATGGAAGAAAGACAAAATCCTGTAACAAGTTCACCTAATGCTGGTTATTGAGGGAAGTATTAACACCTCTACCACCCTGGCCCTTTAAACCAAGTCTCAGTGCCTTTCCAAAGGGACATGACAAGGATTGCTCACAGCAGCATGTGCCAAAGTGCAGGAATCACTTGCTGTGTTATGAAGCAGTCCACAGCAAGTGATTGTTGGTTCATCAAAATAAGATAATGAGCCATACTAGCTCAAATAAAAGGCTCACCTAGCCTCGTACTCTGTGTATGGCTATTGGAAATGACATGGAAGAGATAACAGGAAAGCTCCAAGTAAAGCAGCGACTCCGCATTCAGCACACTCAGCACTTGTCAGTTCAGGATTCTGTGCTTGACGTTACAACAAACCAGCCTCAAAAGACACATTTGGATGGACTTACAGTCCATAAATTTGGCTATACTTTACCCGAATCTAGGCATGCTTCTGGCCCACTCAAAGCTCTCTGACAATCAGAGTCTGCAGCTACTTGCCATCTAGAGATGCTTCATCCTTCTTCGCTTTAACATCTACCTCCTAATTCTCTGGATGCCCCATACGTGCCCTGACATGAGATGCTGCAGGAAAGGTCTGTAACATTGGCATGCAAAAATGGGAAAAAAGCTTTAGTGAAAATATAGGCATTGTAGAAAGGCTGGAAAGGCTAAAGAAAACCAGCAAGCAATGTGCTGGTTCCAAAATGAGTTAAAGTTCATGTAGAATCACATTTCCTTCTACTGGGTAACATTTCAAAACTCACTGAAAAATGAGAAATATCCTAAATATGTGATATGCAAAATCCACTAAAAACTCTTTCTCCATTCACAGATATTTCTCTGTGCCATAGGTTTGTGACTCATATGCCTAGTGGTAGACTGATCTAGTCTAACCTATAAACCATGAGGTTGCTGATCCTTAAACACATAATTCGATTATTGGACAGTGATCAGTATGTAAAAATCAGGAGTCAAGTACGTGCCTCTAACAGCCTTTCTGAAAACTAGAATGGAGAAGATACAGCACCCCTCTTTTAAGAAAATCACAGACTTAGCCCATGTTTTATTAAATAAAAGAAAAAAAGAGAATTATTAATTGCAATTTGTAATCTCTGTGCTAGTCTTTCTTTCCTCCAGTAGGAAAACAGACACAAGAGTGGAACATGTCAGCATTTAACTGAGTTATTTTGCCCTGTATTTTCCCTGTGAGGCTGTAGGTCAGGATCCCCTGGCTCACAAATAAATGCGTATTTGACACATTAACAAGATCTCTGCTGCTCCCAGAAAGCGTGTTTTGGTTTAGGGTAACTCAAGTGAAATATCGATTTTGCAGCAGTTATTAAAGTCATTTTTTAAAAAGAA
Source organism: Cnemophilus loriae (assembly GCA_013397755.1). Taxonomy (NCBI): domain Eukaryota; kingdom Metazoa; phylum Chordata; class Aves; order Passeriformes; family Corvidae; genus Cnemophilus; species Cnemophilus loriae. The sequence goes on from VZTF01002142.1 coordinate 144,331, forward strand.
GAGGGTTTTCAAACCCAGTGCTTCACTGTAATTTAGCTGACTATAAACTCCAGGGGTGACAACATGATTGTGGAGAGTTAACAGCAGTTAAAGCAGTGACCTAAGAAGGGGCAGGACCTCTCTTCAGGCATTTACCAGCAGTAAAAGATGCAAGAGGCCACAGCCAATACAGCTCCTGACATTATCTCAGCACGAGCTAATAAAGTTTTTCCATAACAACATGCTTATAAGGATGTTTGCCATGTCTTACAGTCATTAGTAAATAGTCTTTCTCCATTTTTGCTTCATAAAGTGAGCCTCAGCTAAATGATATTTATTTATCCAGAGTTGACTTGTGAACCGCAAAGTTCAGAAGGCTGCATTGCAGGGGAGCTTGCAGAGAGCTTGCAGTACAAGTTACTGCTGCTTTCAAGCCACTCTGGCAGAGCCCTAGGCCATAAAAGAAATGGGATCACATTGGTGTTCCCCTTGCCCCCAAACATTATGAGCTATGCCTCTATCACTCCCAGCAGATACACAGGCAGCCTGCTCTTAATGACTGCTGATGCTGCAGAGCTCCCCAGCCATCCACTGATGTTTTCCTATCTTAATGCTGAAAGCTTTTCTTAACATTTAAGCTGAACCTTCCTTGTTTCTATTTAAACAAGACAGTTTAAGATGTTTGCTCTTTTCCTTTTTCCTTTTTTTAAAAAAGGCTAACGAATCCCATTTCATCCCACATCGTGTTTTCTAGTCATCTAACCATTCCCACTGTTTTTTTCCCTGGGATGAGTAAGAAAATACCCAAGTGGTCTATATGGTTCTTTAAACACAGACCCAGAACGGATAATCTGAGGCCATACAAGCACTCTTTCATGAAAGCCAAATGTAACTGTGGGGATGAAACTCAGAACAGCGCAGTCCCAGTGGAGGACATCCCACACTGAGAGCACCAGATATGCCACACTGATCCTCAGTCTGGGCTACACAATGCCGTGAGTCACACATCCCTCGAAGTCTTGCTGAGACTTGTGCCGTAGAAACTGCCAACTCTTTAGGAAGAAAGAGCTGGTAAAAGTAAGTGAAGGCTATTTGCATTCCACCTTTTCTTTAAACTGGTAATTCCATGGATGACACTTTCATAAATGAGGTTTAAAGTGTCTCTCACTGGCACTCAGCTGTTACACTTCTTTATTGATCAGCAAATAACTCTGCCACATAAGAGAACTATGAAGTCTGTCTTTCACAAGGAGCCTTATGGTCATATCCATAACACTACCAACTCCACCTGCACAAAAAGTCCAGTTCTCTTCATTTGACTCTGGCTTTCACTTCTGGATTGGTGTGTAACAAGCCCCAGATGTTACTGCAGCCACTGCGGATAATTCAGTGGCCAAAACCTGTCTGTGCTCCTCAACACCACAGGTGTAAATGGAAAGAGAGAACCTGCCCCTGCTTTTCTCAGCCCTTCTAGGTGTTTCAGTCAATGCCCGGAAATTTCTTCCTCACCACACTGCCAAGTATTTCCCTCTTAAGCCTTTCATTAAAATGCCGATCTTTACACAGCTCATTAATACTACCTGTCAAACTAGGTGAAAATTTAGTAAGTAACCACTGGATACTTGAAACTGAATGGAAAGAAGTCCAAATCCCTCTGTAAAAGCTGGAACACTCAGATAACTGCACAAATGAAACATTCCACATGTTCGCTTCAAAGTGCTTTTCGTGAGGATACATTCCTGACATTTGTATATGATCCATGGAATTTATTTCATGACACAAAAATCATAAAAATAAAAAATATTTCCTCTGAAACAAATCTTTCCCCCTTAAGTAATTTCCCCCAGAAATTTCATTTCATGTAAAATTTTTGTTTTGTTTCTTTTTTTTCCCCATCTTAATTTGCAATAAAATACATTTTCAATATCTCGGTATTTTTCAAAGGAAAGAAATTTTATATCTTGACCATCTGGTACCAGATACTTTTCTAGGCAAATCATAAGAATTAATCAATACTGCATCATTAGTAAATTTGTGACACTCCCATGCATACAACATGCTGAAGCAAAATGCAAATAAACATGAATCAAAACAAGTTATTACAGCTACACTGAACGCACATATATTGGCTGTCCCTGTCATATTTGTTTCTACTTGCTACAATGCATCAGTCTAATTTTTATTTCGGATTTCTGAAAGAAGATGAACAAAAAGAACAAAAATCCACACTGACAGTACCTCAAAATGAATACATCCTGCTGCTTTTCTTAAGAAACAACAACAGCAACAGATACTCATAAATTCTCAATTGGAGAGAGATTCATTTCCTGCTGTGCTATTTATCCTTTGCACCTACCCACCGAAGTGAAGGAAAATTCATACGGAAACCTTATGTAAATAAACTTCTGAATGCAGAGAGCAACATCAAAACACCCTCAGGAACATTTGCTCATTGAACTTTGCATTCACGTTACTGAAACAAAAGTTATTTATAGTCAAAATACAACTGAATATAAATGGCTACGAATAAATGCACCATTCACCCACATGAGAAATGTTTTCCATAACCACAGCAGATACCAAATGAAACTAAAGAGCATAAAGGCACTTTGATTAGTTACTCAAATTACCTAAGTGAAGGCTTTTCTTTCTGTAAACTTCATTTTTAATCCACAGATTCTTGAAAAACAGCTGAACAACAACAAAAGTAAGGTCGATGAAGCATAAAAATTTTCACAAAAGAGATACAAACTCTGCTCCATCAGAAAAAAATACCAGAGGATAAACCATGCAAATTAATTCTGTAATCCTGATTAGAAAAATACGCAGGGCTTTTAATATAGAGCTCAAGAACACCAAAAAGACAACAATCCTCTGCTTGAAGGTCTGTTTCTGTTCTTATATTTGGAGAAAGCTGTGAACAAACAGCTGTGAAATGCCTGCAAAGATGAGAAGATTCATCACCACGCAAAATCAAAGAGAAAGCTGGGCTCATTGAAGATTATTTAAGAAGGAAAGAAGGAAAAAAAGTAAAATAAAAGTAAAAAAAATGCTGGGGAGCAAAGAGATGCAATTTCAATTCCTATCTTTTGTACTGGTTACCTCACCCTGCAAGCCCAGCTTCTGCTGGAATAGGCTGCTCTGCTTTTTTCCAGGAGCTGTGCACACAGTGACTCCACCACTCCTTTGTGAGATGACATACTTGTCGCTTTCCAGCTCCACAAGCCGCAGAACAGCTCAAGGAACACACTGGAGGTACTGCTGTGTTATCCAGCAGGAGCATGACACCTCCAAATCCTCCCATGCAGGTCCCTAGCCAGGAGGTGTAAGGAACGTATTTCCTCACTACCCACCCACCCGTTGTGGTAGGAGGAAGAATTAGATGGAGTGATGTTGCACTCCCTGGAGAGCAAACTACACGGACAAGGTTCAGATATTTATCCAGCAGTTCAAGCAAGGAGATTTCCTTGAATCACCATGAAAAATGGGATAGAAGTAAAATAGCTGGCCAGCCCCAGGAGGTGGGCTCAGCCAACCGCTGCACTTCAGCAGCTCTTCCCAAATGGACCAAGGGCAACCCATCAGAGGGTATCGGATGCTGTGCAAGGGTACTCTACTGCCATGTGCAAGTGAGCACCCCGAGCACCCCATGTGTGCCTCCTAAGTGACTTACCTTTTCTGTTTTTCTGTATGTTGTGCTACTTATGCATGGAGCTCATTGATTAAGCATTTAAAACACACAGGGCATGATTGTTGGGTTTTTTTTTCTTTTTTAATAATTTGTTTTTTCAAACCAGCTCCACAATCACTGCATTTAAAATGGTGAGGTTTTCCGGGTTGCACAGAAAATATTTTTAGTTAGAAGCTTTATTGTGCAAGCTGTCTAGCAGTCTGACAAAAGCTAAATTCCAGCTTACGGCTGAAAACCGTAGGAAAAATTCCAAAGCCTTTATAAATTATACAAATGAGACTTTAATCCCAGCTGGCCTCACTAACAGGGGCTCTACATCTGGGCACACATACAAATGTACTTTTCATATGGATTTTCAGTTATTTGAATAATGAAAAAAAAAAAAACCAAAACCCAACCCCAAATCTCTGTTTTTATAAATGCTTGTATCAAAGTAATAAAAAACCAAGCACAGATTAGCCAGACTGTCAGAGAAATACAGCTGTTTCTCAAAACCAGTCCTGCTTCTGGGTAAAATTGATCTGCTGTCTAGAGGATTCACTTCTCTAACAGCAGAAATCTTCAAAGCCATACATACAATCCTTCTGCCTTCTCCAAGGCAAGCTTATTCTCACCTGCAGAAGGCAGGGGGTATCTTCATAGGGCCACCCAGTTGTGATAAGATGCATGTGTGCATGATATCAGCAAGTTTGATCAATCAAGAAAAATGGGAGGATCTAGAAGAATCAGTGTATGAACAGGAGGGATGGAAATAGGAGGAGCTGCAAAGCTACCCTGGTCATGCACACGTTGATGCCAGCATGAAGTGTGCCTTTGAGTCCCTTGGTGCTGGTCTTCAGCTGCTGGCAGTGAATGGAGCGCAAACATCAACAGCAGTTTTTGGGGAAGCAATCCTAACTACTAGGATCACCCACTGAGCAGGCTGGTTGTACTCTGAACTACCAGCTGCTAATATGGCTCATGATGCAGGCTGCCAAATAGCTGCTGAGCCCCAGTGGCTTGGAGACAGACAGGGGTGCATGTCTGTCTGTCCTCTGCAGCTAAGGTAGATGCCTTAAAAAACATTGAAATCTTCCTTCTCTCTGCACATATGCGGTACTTTGTGAGCTACTGTGTGTAACTGTCATGCTGCTCCTGCCTCTTTTTCTTGTCATTCTTTTTTCTCCGTTCTTCTTCCTCTCCTTAGGACAATGTGAAGGTAGGATAAATGATTTGCTTGCATAACTGAAGACAAATTCGCAGAGTACTAGGGCAGGCAGGCAGAAAGCAATACATCAAGAATGTTCCCAATGTATGTGTTGGTTCATTAATGCACTGACCTTCTTTTAGGAGGTCAGACTACAAGAACTCACCAGTCAAGCAGAACCAGGGATATAAAATGTCCAGTACACATAATGCTTCAGTTTTATCTCACAGAGGGTGCAATTCTGCATTTGCCCTGTTACAAAGACAGTGGAGGTGCTAAAGTAATTTCCATTACACAAATACCCATGAGAAAATAATTAAATGACCATTTTTAAAGGATGTTTCTTATGGACTGGGCACACATATTTTCAACCAAAACAAGTTAAAAATTATTTTGGACACAGAAAAGCATTAAAAGATTCGTATAATTGAGAACAGAAGAGAATAGTCTTTAAGATGACAGATTAATCTATATGGAGTCAGATGGATACATTAAACCTGGTAACTGTGTAAAGGAAAGTGAAAAGATAAAACCAATTATCTCTTCTAGATATGAAACAAACAAATACATACTGACTACTCAGGGGTGTTTACCCTCAACTTTTCCTTTAGTTATGATGATCTTTCATTAAAAGAATACTCCTTCTCATTTCCTTCATAAGTTTCTTTTTGAAAAGAAGTATAGATCTCAGGAGTAGGAACACCAGGGAAGGAGGGAAAACAGAAAAATCACAAAAAAGCCGCCACCTGACTTTGAGTTTCAAAATGGCAAAAAACAAGTCATTCTTCTCCCTCCAGTCTCCAAAAGTAAGAGGCTGTATTAATATAAAGTATCAAGAGTATCTACTTACTTTCAGGATATTAAGGAAAATAATAAAAGGATCTACACATTTGACTCCTAAAATGAATCATACCTTGAATAATGACAGGTTAGTAGTGCTGCTTTAAAATATTTGGGTATTATACATCTAATCCCTCTCAATACTATTAAATAACACAATCTGACATAATAATAACAAATACTCTGAAAGCTGCAACAATGGGATTACTCATTAAATATACCGAAACCAAAAACACAGGTAGTGAAAAGAAATTTTCCAGAAAATGTCTAGAAACAGAGTTAAAAACAAAAACTTCGTCAATAAATAGTAACCAAAATATTTTTGCAGGTCAGAGCCAGCTACTAATCCTGTGATACAACTTATGACCCAACCGTTAATTTTTTTAGACATTAACTCTGTAAGGGAAAAAGTGCAACATTTCTATGGTAGGTGAAGCAGCTAGTCAAACTATTTTACATATATCCTATTTTTATGCTACATTTTATATGTTTTTTTACTACTTTTTGCAATTTTTAAGTACATACAATATACCACAGTTATTTGAAACTTACTACCTCACTGACAATAATGCCATTATTTTAAAGCAATTAAGATCTTCAAAAGGAAGCCGACCAAAATCTCAACTAGTAAACAAAAGAAAGGGACAAATATCATTTAAATTCACTGAGGCATGAAAAGACTTGCTTCCAGTTACTTTGGAAATCTAGCATGTTGAGAAAGGAATTCAGACATCTTGACTCTAAGGCTTGTGTTTTCCACTCAAGTTGGCTCCTCTCCAATTCTGGGCCAATAAACATTTGTCTTAAAGCTCCATATTCATATCTGAAATTTGTTCAAATTAGATATTTTAGATTAGATGCTTGTGTTGAATAGAAAACGAAACCAACACTCCCAAAATCTTTACGCATGAAGAACTGTGAGTGAGATCAAAGGGTCGAATAAGGCAGTGTGACAATGCATGCAATCCTCTTCCAAATCCACTAGACAAGCAGCATATCTGAACTTGGAAACAGCCTGCAGCCAAGGATTTTGCAGATTGTTTTGTTAAGATACACGGCAATAATTATTAATGGCTGAATATATGATGGCAGATGCAAATCTTGAAAAGTCATCATCTGCATTAAGCCTGCTTAGCACTGCTTCTGTTCCAACAGCTTCACTGCTGTGCTCAGAAACGTATCAGAGCAATAAGACATGCCCATTTTACAGCCAAGGAGCCACAAACACATACCATGTATGCCAGCAAACTCCTGCCATACAAATCCCTTTGTGCAAGCCTGTGCGCCCTGTGGCACAAACACTGCCTTTATTCTCAGAGGATTTGGGATGACGCAGAAAAAGCTCCGTGCCCACACCTACAGGTTTCTTTAAGGTTTCTCATGCTGCCTCTTTCAGAAAAGATCATCAGTCCTCAAGACAACAATTATCAATGGAGAAACATATTCTAGAAATATTTTTGGTTAGTATGATCAAAAAGGCTCCATTTCCCAAGACGCCACAGTAGCAGGAGTCAGGTCAGCCTAGCTGAATGCTTTTAGTTATATTTCCTTTTTATAAACAAGGCCATCACTCCAAGTTTGGGCTTATTGAAAACTATTGAATCCTAGGCTAATTGAAAGCTCCATAAAGTAGGAGATTTAAGAAGAAAAGGGAATTGTTTTCCCTCCCGATACCACCCTTGGATCCAATGTCACCTCTGAATCCACCTGCAGCACGTTACTTTGAGGAAAAGCTTTCATAATAGTCTTTGATCCTACTGGAAAATAATACTTGCAGAAATTTCTGTGTATCATTGATATCCAAATGTGACAGCCACCGTGCCACTAAAAATATACTTAGAAAATTAACACCAGGACTCTGCTTTAACCTTTGTATTACCATGCAAATTCAGAACAAATCAGCCGCTATATGTCATTGGCCAATACATGGGTATATGAGGACAGCAAATCACCAAGAAAAATCAACTGATGGTCCCGACACTGTCATTTCGGACCATTCAGTACCAAAAGGAACTGGAATATCCAGCTCCACTCTAAACAGTCTTTTCCAGACACCCATATGTGAGCTGTGAGGCACAGGGAGGGAGCACATGGACACACAGCGCAACACACGTGCATGTGTTGTGCAGCACCACAGCACTGCAGCAGGTCTACACACGCTACTCTGCAGCTATGCAAGACACATTCAAGACTTCTCTGCTTGCCAAGCCAAACTACTGCAGCCATTATCACAACACTGCAGCTGGGTTATGTTCAAGTTGTCCATCAGTCAGGGCCTGCACTTAGTGGTTATTTAGCACGACAATAAAACTTAATTGGTAGAGGATCAAAGTTTTTCATGGGGGATTTAATTTCTGTTAACCAAACCTCTGACAACAAAGGAGCAATATGTTGCTGCCTTTGAAATTGAGTCACTTCAGTAGGAGGACAGGGAGGATGAAGAGAATATGGAAAGATTTTTCCAACATTAAGTCTTCAAACACATCATCACCCAATTTGTACGAATGCCAGCCACTCTTTTTTGGCAGACTACATGATGTCTTGTTGTATTCTACAGCCAATTTGTTGACTCTAATTAGCAATTTGGGAATAGAGTAACAAGAAAAGAGAAATAAAAAATAAGAGTGCACAGTGCCAGTTACTATAGTGGGACACCCACTCTTTCATTATAATTTTTTTAATGTAGCTGTACATAGGTTGCATCCAGCTATTCCTTTAAAATCAAACACGAGTAGTTCCACAGAACAGAATAGTATTGTTTACATTGGAAAAGATCTCTAAGATCATTGAGTCAAACTGTTAACCTAACACTGCCAAGTCCATCACTAAGCCATTACCTTAAATGCCCCATCTTACATACCTACAGGGATGGTGACTCACTCACCTCCCTAGGCAACCTCTTTCAGGCAGTTGTAGAGAGTGACAAGGTTTCCCCTCAGTCTCCTTTTCTCCAGGGTAAGCAACCCCAGCTCCCTCAGTTTCTCCTCATAAGACTTGTGCTCCAGACCCTTCCCCAGCTCTGTTGCCCTTCTTTGGGTACACTCCAATACCTCAAAGACCTGAGATTGTGATGATTAAGCAAGAAAAAGACAAGAGGCACGTCTGTTTGTTTGTTTTTTCTCTGTTGTACCCAAGCTTCTTTCAGGGATATTTAGATATTTAGACACAAAGCTCTAGCAGACGGGCAATCTCTGTGGGTTTGCTATACACTATTCATAATCCTTTCCTCCACAAACAGGTCTTTTGTGGCCTTATGCCAAATTTCTCCTATTTGAGAGAAAATCGGTTTTGTCACAGCCAGAAAACTAATAGTTCGTCACCTCTCTTCATCCATATAGCTGGACGTAGGGACTCACACTGCCTGCAAATAGGCTGTTTTGGCCGAAGGGGAAGAAGCAGTCGACCTCACATAATATCCTTAGCTGGCCATTGCTTCAATGAATGAACTTTCAGCTGGCAGCTATGACTCCCCTGAGGCTTTCCCAAAGCCCTGCCTGCCTGAGCTCAGGCAGCATCTGACTAGGCAGGAGCAGCAGCCAGCTCCATGATCTCTCACGGCTCCATGGAGGCTCCTGTTTCTCTTTGAGTCTTCAGGTGCAAGACCTGGGTACCACTTCCCTCTGTGAGCTGTGGCTAGAGAGCCATTGAAGAAAAGCAGGCTCCCCCTTCCTCTACGTATCACGGGTAGCAGGTGCCTCACATGAGAGAATGCAAAAGCAAGTCTTAGCCTTCCTTCAGGTGCTTTGGAAGAGCATTTGCAATCTCTGTTCCCTTTACAGATGAAGGGGTATGGGATGGCAATCATAGAAGTATGAATCAATGCACCTGAAAAAGATGGATGAAGCACTTTGGTATGAACATCCATCCCAAAAGAGTTTCTGACCAACTTCATCACAGTCAATACTGACATTTAGACCTTCCCCAGTGTCCTGCAACCCTTCCTCTTCACTGTTTTCATTGTCTAAGACCAAAATACTTGGACACATGCAAAAATATAAAAGGAACAACCCTCCCTGCTTCCACCACTGCCTTTTCTCTATTCTTAAAACTCACGGTTTTTGTCTTTGGTAAAGACAGCTGCTATCACAGCTTTTGTTGCTGTCTGAGTACAGAGAACTTGAAGTGGCACAGGTGGCTGTAAGACACCCATTGGTGCTGAAGCAATTTTTCATAATTTCTTTCTCAACAAAAGCAAATATATCTTAAACAGCTGCCTTCTACAGAAAAGGAAAGTGAACCAAAAATTTGCAATGGCTTTGGTAAGAATTGCCATTAAAATATCACAAACAGAGGCTAGAGTGCTTACATGGCATTGATGAGCACATTAAAAACCACGAAGAATGCACAATAAGAAGTTTAATCATACTTTTTATAGGAATATTTCAAATTTGTATTTTGAAAATATTGTATCTTCCTAGTGAAAGATTATGTTTGATTTTGAAATTAACTCAGGACAGTTAGTCCTCAATATTGTCTGCAAAGACATTTGTATCTCTTTCAGGAAGAGTTTCCAAGGGGCATATTTCACAGAATCATAGAATTGTTAAGGTTGGAAAAGACCTCTAAGATCATTGAGTCCAACCATTACATCAAAACATTAAAATTTGCATGATCATGGTGGGATTAGATACAGAACACCCACAAACCTTGAACAATTAAAGAGGGTATATAATTCCTGTGTGTAGTGCTTTTCTCTCTTCTTCTAAACTTTCCCTTCACCCTCTCCTCATAACTCTGTTAGCACAGCAGCCTCCCTGGCAAGCAATAGCACTTCAGCCAGGGACAGGCTAGCACATCCACTGGCAGCTGCACCCCTTGGGCCAGCTCACAGATTTTTGGCACATCCAGCAGGTGACTGGCAGTGGCTGGTGTACAACAAGTAGGCAGTGATCAGACAGTCTGTCTGAACAGGTAGTCTGCCTATTTTGGCTGTCAAACCTACATTCGAGTCCAACACGTGCAACAGCCCTTGCAGAAGATACCAACACAGCGGGAGCTGTGGTCTTGAGCTGGGTAGAAGAGAGAGGGCACAAAGCAGTACTGGAATATCAACAGAGGTAAGAGCAATAGATGCACCCCAAACAAGCATGTGCTTGTTGTGCATCCCTATTTCAAAAGATTTAGGGCAAACCACAAAAGCCGTAAATTTTCACTATTTGTCAGTGTCACCACAAACTATTTTTATGTATTAGAGCTATTGCAAAAAATGAGAATATAACAAGCATCCATTCCCCTAGGGAGTAAACAAAGTGAGTGCCACAAACAGTCACCTAAGTCTTGGGAAAATTTTGCATGCCTCTATGTGCCTGTTCTAAAAGCTCTGGTACGATGTAAAAACCTTTGCTTTTTTTGATAGATGACAAAGAAAATGGATTCCTTGTGCAAACAAGATGTAAAAGTTTTATTTGAGGGTTGAAGAAACCCGTTTTGAAAGATCTGCATTACCTTCTGCACCTCTTGGGATTCCCTTGAACTCCTGACTCACGTTGATTCTTCTGCCTGGAACCCATTTTCAGCCCTCATAGCAGGACTAACAGGGTCTAACTGATATGCAGGTGTCATGGTAAAAGTCTAATAGAGATCCTGAAGGTGAAGTGTCAGAATGGTGTGAAAAGGGGGTTGGGTTCACCTGCGCTCACCTTTTCCTCCATCCCCTCCCTCTCTTTGTTCTAATTCTTTTGCAGCCTCGACCAGAAAGGGGTGCCCAAAAATCCCTAATCCTCCCTCAAAACAAAATGCCTGTTTGAAGTCTTACTTCTATGCATTACACCCACTGTACCAAATTCACATCAACACTTGAGCCAACTAACACCCCAAGCCTAGCAAACCCTACTATAATTAAATGCCGCCTCTGGCCTTGGCTTCGACAGCTGATTCTTCTGTGTCTGCCAATTCTTCTAGCTCTTGCTTTACATTTACTGATACTCTCCTTACCTATCAAAAATCAAAAAAAATTTAAAAATGCAGATTATCTGATTATAAAACTTTTCTTCACTTCAGGATAACTTAAATCTTTTCACCTAAGACTTAAGGTCTTGGGCAATCATCAGCAGCTTGCTGGTGACACTTGATGTGGTGGCATGAGAGTTAACTGGGGGTGGCCAAGGAAACTGGCCACCCACTGCCCACATCAGACTGCCTAACTAGCCTGCTGGAACAGAATGGCCTCCACTGCCACTATGTTGGTAGTGATCTTGAGAAATGCAGGACAAAAAATCTACTGCAGGTAGCAAAGAACAAAAGAGATTTTATGTAAGTGTAGTCCAAGCTGAAAGGTTAAAATGCCACCAAAAATTTCTTCCTCACTGTTTTGAGAGAAAGGTGGATTGACTGCACTTGGTACAGCACTGAATCTGGCAAGTAACACGTTAAAAATATTATACAACCTGCAGGTTTATGTATTTCAGAAGGTTACACAGAATTAGTGTCTTTGACAAGCTCATTACACATGCATTCACTATGAATACTTGCAGGAAGAGAACTATCATGGGAAACAACATGCACATCCATTTGGTTAAACAAGAGGTCAGAGAGGAGTATCACAGAGACAGATAGGTTAATGATTGCCTCAGTTCATTAAATGTCATTTCCACGCTGTCTGTCAAAGTTCAGCCAGACTGTTTAGAGTAGTATTAGGTCCATTATTATTTCATGATATTTGATAGGAAGTGATTTGTAGCAGCAGCTTCTGAAATTAATTTCTAAATTGTCAGCTGACTCACTTGTATAGTTTGTCAGGCACTTGTGGTTTCAACAGCTGTGAGTAGATAAACCAAAGGTACAGTGGCTGGACTTTAAAGATAAAAACTGGGATTCTTGTTTATATATGCACACCCAAGGAAGGTTAATGAGTCATAAATATACAGTATGCAAAACAAGAAATATTCTGTGTTACAGACAGCCCTCTGCCCCAGACACCAAAAGACATGAAACAGATAATATTAAAAGGGTTTATTCTTAACACATAACTTAAAATTAGGAAACAAGAATGTACGCACCCTGCATATTTGAGTTACCCCTAGAATGCTTTTGCAGACTAATTTGGTATCAGATAAAGGAAAAGATGAAGGATTAACCAAAATTTTGCACGAAGAGTATAACAGACAACATTAAGTAGTCTTTTTGCTCTTCCACTTATTGCATTTTCATTGCAATCGGAATTTAAGAGTGTCCTAGTTTACAGAACTTCTATATAGGTAAAAAGGAAATATTGAATTTGGAGTAAGGATGATTGCTCTACTGAAGAAAAATTTCAAAGTATTTGTTCTGAAAATCCTTCTTACAACAGGTAAATCTCTGTTATGTAGGAGAGGAGACATTTGGAAATAAACCTACAAGATTTCTGTAGAATAGAAATCATATCTTTACAGTCCTACAGATTAAAAGATATTTCTAATACAAAATTTGTTCATGTCTTGTAATTCCCAAAGCTTTGCTGGTTGAAATAGATGGGTCAGCTTTATTTTTGGATATAGCTGGTTTCTAGAACAATCAGGATTATGTCCAAAGTGAATAGGCATATTGCTTCATTAGAAAATACCATAAAATCTCAGAATGAAAAAATGTTCCAATAAAAAAACTACATATAGGCTTATCCTCTTTATTCTACATCAACATCTTTGTTAGCATCAACACTATTTCATATTTATCTTGGTGTCATTATGATCAGAACTGTATTCCTGAAACTGCATATATTCCTCTGCCTCAGTGGCTGTGAGAAGACACCGCCATAGGTGTCAAATTCACCAAAAAACTTTTACTGGGGCCTTTGATGAGTAATAATGCACAAAATGCTCTTGCATAAGAATGGAAAAGTGACCACCAAATCACAAATTCCAAAAGCTGCCAGTAATGCAAGTCCCAGAGACGGACATTCTCATGAAAACATACTGAAATCTATGGTAGGTGGCAGCAACTATTTAGAAAGGCACTTAGACCTGCAATGGAGGTACAAGGCTATTAGCACTCTTTATAGCAGTATCAGTAACTCAGAAATAAGAGTGGTGGCTATCCTTAGCTTTCAGTGCAACAAGATCTAATGAATTCTTTATCACTTATCACAGCACACCCATTTACTAATCTTCACTAACAGTAACACTTGTTTTTCATCTTAGGAACAAGACAGACAAAACATACACCGGTGTTTGATGCTGACTTTTCTGTTTCAAACCAAGTTGCCTTTGTACCAAAGTGATGTTGCTTGTCCTCCCTTGGTCTTAGGTGCACCACTTCTCCTCCATTTTAATTTCAGACTTCCTCCCTTTCTTTTTACTGCCATTAGATGTGAGCTCCCCTGAGAACTGCAGTTACCAACCAGCCCAACACAGACAGAGCTGCTGCCTGTGCACCAGGGCTCTTCACTGTGAGAAGCCAACTAGCCCAGGGCCTGCAGAATCTGTGGCATCTCTGACTTCAGGAAAACTCACCCACTACCCACCACTGATGCACAGCCCCTGGAAGCCCAGGATCATGGATGCTCAGGCATCCTCAGTGCTTCTGATGGATCAGCAGGCCTGAACCAGGGCAAAACACAAGCAGGTCCACCAGAAAAAAACCCAAAGAACTCCAGCAGATACTTTCTTCCCCTTAACACTCTCCAGACCTGGAGTACCATGCAGTACCACGCGGAACCAACAAGTTCTTCGTTTTTACTTGGCTCCTGCTGTCCACTGAGAGGGCATAACTCAAGCATGAGTGTGTCATTTCAGATATAAAATCTGGTGGCTCATCTTGGCCAGCAAGCTTTCAGCTGTAGTACTTTAACATTGGTATCGTTGTTTGCAGCCTTTCTACAGAAACAGAAAATATGAATGCACACACAGAGCAGAGAGATAAATTTTGCACTACAGGACTTCAGGCAGAAGCTGAATTTTCCAGGAACTAGAGTTCCCATAAAGTCATGAGAATGGAGAGATACTAGGTTACAAATGCTGCTGCAGTGAGCACTGTGGAGTACAGCATAGGTACACTGCCTAATTTCTAGATAAAGCATCAGATAAATCAACTGCATGCTTTTCTTTCTTCTGAAACATAGAGTCCTTCAGCAGCATCAACACAACCAGTCCCAAACAGCCTGGTCATTTAGGACTTGCATTTAAATCCTGCTTAAGGGAAATAGTTAAGGGACAAAGATGTTAAAAGAAAAGAAAATATTTGGGTTTAAATTAGTGTCCTCAAACAATGATGCGCAAAAAGAGAAATCTCATCTCAGTTTCTTGACCTGTGCGTTAACACACACAAGTACATTCTCCCTCATGCTGCTGATTTATAAGTGCGTGGTGATGAAGCTGAAAGGGGCACAGATCCATTGCTCACATCCACACATCTGCACCAAACAGAAGACCACAACTGCGGCAGAACTGAAGGTCATTACAACAGAGGGAGAAGGAAATCCACGCTCCTTCCATCTATTACTCCTTCCTCCACCTATTACCCAGGCATCTAGTACTCACCAAAAAACCTGTCCCAGCAGATGCCAACAAAGGGATTAATCAGAGAAGCTTGTACCAGCATGTGACCCTCTGGCACATAAATATTGTGTTGCCTCTGCAGAAGACTGGCCAAGTCATTCACCAGCTCTGTATTACTGCTGGTGGAACAGGGGAAGGGATGGGCAGACAAGCAAATCCACTACAAATGAGTTAGGTAGAGTTTTTATCAAATGACTCAGAATAACAAGCGAGTAACAAGGATTATGAAAGTACAGACACTGTTGCATGAGGCTATTTATATGACTTGTGCTCCCCAATGACGCAAGAAGTAAATGAACTGAGGACTATTGAGAGTGTACAATTCCTATCTTGCTGCCTGCAATACAATTTAGAGGAAGGTTCCAGAGATAGGCTGAGCTGGAGATAAAAAGTGACATGAGGCAGCTGGTAAAGAAAGAGAAACAGACTCAGCTGATTTTTTTTGCACTTCTTCACCCCCAGAGAAATGGAAACAAACTGATTGCTAAAGGCTTATCAAATGGGGCTTGTTCTTCCAGCGGTACTGCTTATTCCCCTGGAGAAGCGCAGAAGTTTTCTGCATGACTAAGGCTGTCTGGAAGAACAGCTCCTCATAGCCACACATGAATCACTTGACACTGAGGAGCATCTTTCTCCACCAGCCAGATATGGCCTGGCATGAACATCAACTGGAACCCTGGCAGGACTTTTCAGAGACCCCAAGGTAACCACACAAGCCTGAATTGCTGCTATTCCTCCTAATACTCCAGCAATTAAATGGGATGAAGTCCTAGGCTCCATCACCAGGATTTAGGGGCTAACATCCCAGAACATCACTCAATTTGTATACCAAGAGAATACCAATGTTGACAAAGTCCAAGGCTCTTGCAGCACTTTTTGATCTGCGGATCCAGAAGCTTCCTCTGTGAATGTCCAAGTCTTACCTCCATTTCACAGATGGAATAAAAGTGCTAAGCACAGAGAGGAGTGGTTCAGTGGTTCAGAGGAGTGGTTTAGTAGTTAAAATCTCTTTTGCATGGGGCACACAAGTGAAATGGTCATACACTGATCATATCAAAGGAGTAAATCACCACAAACCCTCAAGATTTCAGTATATGTCAGCTGTCAGTCTACTTGTCTTGCTTTTCTCATATCTGACAAAACCAAGTTCCTTCAACTTCAAAACACTTTATACTCAAATGATAAATACATTGAGTAACAAGAGACAGGGAACAAACGATAAATAGTTCAGATTCAAAGAGATCCAGTGAGCAAAGGGCCAATGTTACCATCTTCCAGCATGGAACAGATCAAGCCCTGTGAAGCAGCAGCAACGTGTGTCACTGGCATACATAAAACCTGTGGCCCCTACTTTGCCTCTGGATAAAAACCTCTGCAGAAATGGATGGTGCTGCTTTCACTGGCCTCAATTCTCCATCAGAAGTCAGGAAGTAAGGGAAGATTTTAAGCGCACGCATTCTCCTAGCTTATTTCGCACAAAATTCATGGGACAACATCAGGAAGAACCATGCCTCGAATGCAAGAATTCCACTGAACTGTATGCTGCACTGGTAAAATACTGGTAAATTTAGTATTTTCTAGTATGAGACAACACTAAATGAATGACTTAATCTTTTGCCAAAAAGGTAACTTCTTTGATAATGTTCATGAGCACTTTCAGCCACTAGGGATCTTTTGGTCACTGCTAAAAGCCTACTTTATTAACCCTATTTTGTCTAGCCACAGACCTCCTGTAACTTAGACATTTTTAATCTCTTCATTGTACTCCAGATAACAGAAAGGAAACCTAAGATCCAACAGACTATTTACCAAAATGTTGTTCTCATCTGGCATCATAGTTTTTGATAGAGACTGATTTTCATAAAACGTATGTGATTAATTTGTTATTCAACAAGTCTAAACAGAGGACATATCACTTTTCTAAGCAACTCTTCCCCAAAAGAGGTGTTACTTCTCTTTTCATCAAGAAATGAAGACAGCCAAAGTAGAGCCAAAGCTAAAGCAACAGCTTGAATGATACGGAAAAGGCAACAAGTATGCCAAGCTCGTCCAAAGCATTAGAGTAAGAAAATTAAAAATAACTCTTTCTCTGCCCTAATGACAGAATCATATTTGCTTAGAAGTTGCAAATCTTAGTGTCCATCCCTGATGTGATATTAAAACCAGCAATACTCGTCCCTCCCAAAAAACCACCCACAGGCTTACAGACTGGCTCAGCAGATGGAGTTTCTAGACCCTGCCCTTTCTTTTAACTGGGGCTTATTAAAACAACAACAACAACAACACCCCTTTCTTCTTACATTAATTACATAAAAGGTTGTGAAATACTGTGCGCTATAGAGGCCACACAAATATCTGAAACAGAATCTTCATTCCCACTTTTCTTTAAATCTTCTTACTGGGATTTCCTTTTGTATCTAATATGATTAGCAGCTAGAAAATCTTAGCCTTGGCTTTCTCCCTAAACCCACTTGTTTGCTACAGAATCTGCCTCAGCTCTGTCTTACTGCTCCCGTAATGCTTCCTGTCTGGTCAAGTTACTAAGCTACTGAAACTCTGTGGATCAAGTAGGATCATTATGGAAACCGGGCAGGAAAACACCAATTCCCAGGCATGTTTTAAAGTCAATGAATGTGTTGTAGGCTTCCCACACTGGATGTGTTCAGGAGTTACAAATGTTCCCCCTGAAGTCAGAAGCACCACACAGCAGGTCAGGATTTCTCGTGAATTACCTGCACTCTGCGTAGCAGCGCTGCCGAACACCTCAAGGATCTGTTCAAGAGCACTTCAAAACTTCACATAACTAGAGTGAGTTTGAAGTAAGGTTCCTGATGCAAAAGGGCAGGACTAGCTTTAAGCTGTGTTTGCTTCGCTTCACATTTCCTTCATTCCTCAACTGCCTTTGTGTCTCTTTAGAAAGATTTATTCTTGGGCATATTTAAAGGGTATTAACCTATGCTTCCAGAAAGCAAATGTGCTCATAAATTGTTTCACAGAAGAAAAATCACTTTTGTCAGTTACCAACTCTTTGCTCTCTGATTTATGCTGTAGAGTTTACTGGCCTCTGCAAGCATCCAGCAAAATTGGAAACTGTCTCTAAAGGAATTTTTGCAATCCCTTCCTCTAACAAAGTGTTAAAAAACCCGAAAAAAATCCCACCAAAACACCAAAGCCCCAACTTTCTGCACCTGAGCTGTCACCAGGGAAGAGCACTGAAATCATACCACACTGACACAGTACTACAGAAAATCACGGAAGAATACCAACAAATGTAATAGACTATTTCCCTTATCAGAACTGTGTTATTGGTTCTTAAACTTAAGAAAAGACTGTGAATCCATAAGCGACATCCTGGAGCCCTTCAGATCACACTCACTCATCTCTCTCCATGTGATGAGCTTATATTTGGAGCTGAAATGCTGACATGCATTAATAATGTGAAAATCTATAGAAAAGTATATGCTGACGAGGGGAATGTAGAAACAACCTTCAAATAAGCTTTTCTTCGATCAAATTCTACTTTTTGTTTGAAATTATTAAGTTATTTCATTCCCAGACTTCTGAAACGGTCATCTTATATTTCAGTTCAACTAGTATAGGTTTTATAGGTAATACTTTTTAAAAATGAAAACAAAAAAAATCAGCTCTTGAAATAGAAAAATTTGTCATTATTGTCCAGTGCTTTGGGGTTTCTCCACTTGTTCCAGATTTTTCATTCAGAACTTTTCCACTCCTACCATTTCTTCCGATGCCCTACTTTTACCATGTTATTCCTATGCTGTCAGAAAAGTGAGGAAGCAAAGGTTTAAAATAAAATTGTTCATGAGGGGCAATGCCTTTCTAAATCTCCTTGTGTTCTGACAGTTCTCTTTGTTGTCCAGTTTTCCGCAGTTAGGTTTTAACTTTAAAAACACAACTGTGATTTCTTCTTCATAAAATGTATGTAACTGTTCAGTTGTTTTCATAAATGTGTTTTGGAGGTAGCAACATCATTTCCTAGTATAGCCTCTCATGGTGCTTTTAACTTTGTAGTTGAAGAAATGCATTTAGCCTTTCAAAATTTTTTTTTTTTTTTTAAACTTTGAGCAGAAGGTAAATAAACTATATGTTATGATCAAATAGTGTCACAAAAAATTCCATCTGTTTTTTTCAGGGAAACAAAGGCCTTTCCAGTAGTCACTGACTGTTCACACTTGTAGCGTTTGGCTGTCAGACACAATCCAGCCTGGCTTCAAAGCAGACTAGTAGATGTTAATTGCTGTAGCCTTCCCTTTGAAATACAAACCCTACTTCTAAGTTCTATTTCAGACTTATTATTTTAATCTTTTTTTAGGACCAAGTAGAATCACCCACTTTCTTCTACTTTTCGTATGAAAAGTTTGGTGATTTTGTATTACCCTGTACAGACGCTAAAAATACAACTTTAGGAGGACCCAAACACAACTGTTTCATAGAGTCAACTGTTTTTCTAGTTCATTTTACTTCTATTATGAGATCAGATGACTTTTCATACACTCCAATAGACTGCACAAACACAATTAGGATCACTGTAAGCAAGTGACCTTATTACAAACTAGGTGGGACCCTATAAATGGCCAGCAGCAGCAGCAGCTCATGGATTAACCATTTAGGAGGCAACTGGAGACTTTTTGTCACCCCCAGGGTAACTCAGTGACAGCAGCACTGAGAAACACGAGTCTCTTGTCCTGTTATACAACCTGAGCAGTTCCTTTCAAGGGTTGGCCAGAGCAGACCATGTTCTTCAGGGTGACTGATCAGAAATGAACAAATGGGTCAGTGTGACGGGAGCTGAGCTTTATGGCTACCAAAGGAAAGATGACACACTGAAAGAAATAATTTAAAATTGCTCATACAGGTCACCAAGCTGGGAATTAAATGTGTCCAAATTACGCCCGCACCCCCTCTCCCAAAAAAAAAAAAAAAGAAACAAGCAGACAAACAAAAAAAACCCCAACAAAAATGTAAATGAATTAATAAAGTGTGCATAACATGCACACAAGCAATACCTTCCTACATACACTTGATATAGATGAGAAACATATTTAGAAACTGAAGACATCTTATCCGGGTGTCTTAAGCCATCTAAGTTGCAACAGCCCTATAGAAAGAGGCAGTGAGAAGTGGACCAGCCCTTACCTTGAACTGAGGGGTAATGAAACCTACTAAAAAGGAGAGTTATACATGACAGAAGAACGGGGCTGAAAAAACCTACAGACAAATCCACTAAGATTATCTGTGAAACAGATCTTTAAAAAAAAAATGCGTCAGACTGAAGGTTCTCTTGAAGAAAAACACAATTAGCATATGGAAGAATATTTTTGCCACAAAGCATGAACTGCAGCTAGAAGTTCATAAAAGGAGCTGCACAGATAATGCTTGCATGACAGATCTGGACTTCAACAAGCCCATGGTCTAGAACCTATGGTGTTTCACAACCAGCTCTTAGCGCCAGCAAGGAAAGATCAAGGTGCCATGACAAAAGGCAAAAACCACTTGTCAAGACATGGCCTGATGCCTTTTACATCTCAAGTGTAGAAAGGGAATGGGAGGTTTTTAGATTAGGCTATAAAACATAAAAACACTGATCCAGTGAAGAGGTCAGTTTGTTCCCAGTAGTGTGCACCAGCCCCAGGGCAGGGTATGATCTGAGAACCACAGCCAAGAGTTTAGCTGCTGGGTTTAGTCTGCTTAAAAAAAGAGAAATTATTATTTTTTTACTTTTCTGCAGCGTTGCCACATTGACCAAATCTGAGCACTGTAATAATATCAGCATCTCTGTCTCAAGGGGAAACTTTGCACTTAGTCAAGTTGTAGACAATTAACCAATTAGAGATTTCAAGGCTGTTTTACCTTTTCTGAGAGACTAACAATTTATCAGGAGCATATTTAATGTTTTATAGACCGAAGACGAGTTTGGAGAATTCAGTAATTGTAATTAGATATATGTAGCTGCGCTCATTAGAAGGATAAATCTAATAAAACTGAGTTAGGGGTTTTGTTTTTTTTTTTCTCTCATTAAAACAATTCTTACAACTTTAAAGGCAAAATTTCTGTGTTAATAAACTGGGGGTTGGGGAAATGGGGTAAAAAACACAGGTTGCATTTTAAGTAGGATGAAGCAGTAATATTTGACACTTTGGATGTTACCCACCAGCACCTCAGCAGGAATAAACGAGGGTCAATATAATGAGTTTGATGAAGCTTGTGTCACAAAAGCAGATTGAATTACATGTTCCAGCAACTGGCATGAAAAGGCAGCATTACCTCTAATTCTGAACAATGATTTCTTTCAGAGAAGCCCAATTTACATTACAGTGGTTGGGAATACTATTACCCACTTTTCTAAAAGGGAAAACCAGGACACAGGTGGCTGAAGGAGTTGTAAGCAAGATTTCACAGTTGCAAAATTAACAGACCCTGTTTAGCAGCCAATTACCAGCTCAGTAAAGTTGCTTCCTAATACTTTTCATGTCTTATTTTAACTGTGATAATAATCTAGCTCAGTTCTTTAATTAAAAAACTCAAACCGAATTTGCACAAATTTTTATAATTGGAAAGACAGATAATTTTTCCTTGGAACAGAACTGCTACTGCTTTACATACATATCATGGTGAAAGAACACTGGAAAAATTCAAGACTGATGATAATTAATACAGTAGTTTGCCCAGATAATCTTTAACTCTGCCTTAGTGAATCAATGCATTTTCCTTTTTTGCTGTAAGGGATTCTTATTTTTCTTAATACTCCAACACTGACAACATGCAATTATCTGGTCCTTGTTTCCTGCTCAGGAGCCTTGTATAGCAACAGAGACTTCTGAGCTATGCTTGTGATAAAAATCATTAATTCTTACAGAATACAATATTTCAGAGTCCAAAGGAAATTAGCAGCTCATTGTTATTTCCTGCTCACCTCAAAAATGTCTGGGAAAAACGAACAAACAAAATCACTATCCCTTGATTTACCAAAAGAAAACTCTTCAGAGGGACTGGAGTGACTAGAAACACACTGTCTAAAAGTATTCAGCCTAGTTATTCTGCCAAAGTGAGGGAAATGTCAGCTGGGTCACTGAGACTACAAAATGATTATCCATTATCACGTGATAGTTTTTATGTATTTTTACCTTTTCATCTACCTGTTTCATCCACGTGTTGCAGCTGGAATACAGCCCTCAGCAGGCACTTTATGGTGCAAATAGCAAACACCTGCACTTCTGAATGTGCTGGTGGCTTTGCCATGGACTGTTAGGGTGTAAAATGAGGCCACTAATGTCTGATACAAAGGAGCATTTCGGGCTGTCATCAGCCTCACCCTAAGAGCAACTAACAAAACGATTGAAATGTTTGCTGTTTGTTTGTGATTAGCTTCTCTAAGGGTGACACAGTCTATTGCAATACATCAAGGCATATGGAAATGGGTTTGTGACTAATCAGTAAGTTATAATACACCTCAGCTCTGTGCAGGAGAGACCTTTGTGTTCTGCATCATTCATAAACTTAACTAGAGCAATGTAACAAAACTAATTGTATTCTTGGCATCATTCTTCATTGAGTGCTGGGAAAGTGCTTATTCTCTATTTCTTTAAATTTATTATCCAGCTCTTACAAATTAAATTAACTAACAGGTTTTCATCTTGTCAACTACTGGTAAATGGCTATAAGATTTGACATAAGATTGCATATCTATCCAGCTGGATGGGTTTTCTCCCCTATTTACACCATCGGAATAACTGCTTTTCCATGTCTTTTTCTCACTCATATTTTATATATGTGTGTGTATATATGTTAGGTCATAAAAGTAGGCATGACTTGGATTTTCCTCTAAGAACACACATAAAATAGTCTGCTGTTTGTATGAATCGACAATAAGCATCTTCTAACATACATCCACATTCTTATATCTTTTAACTTCTTTGCATATAGTGAAATACATTTTATCAGTTGGAGACACACAGAAGAACCTCATAGGAAGCAGAAAAAAAAATGTACTGTAAGTTAGCCATTGTATAAACATTATATAAACAGTTTACAAATGTATATAATGAGATGTGACCCTCTACGATTGTACCTGTTGAGACTTTTGGTGGTTCAGTGCTTTCCTAAATGGGAGAGCATAAGAAAACCCCAAAATATTTCAGGTATTTCTTTCTAGATTATGCTCAAACACTACTTTCAGATCAATATATTTTTAAAAAGCACCTCTGTCATTTGCTATTTTACCAGTATTCAAAGATTCTGTATATTGGCAATTTTTTTTGAAATACAAGTTTAGGATGGGGTAACTTTGCATCGATTTTATGATTCCCAAGCAGATCTTCTTTCTTTAGGTTCAAATGATTTTTTCCTAAATTCATGCATAAGTCACAAACCCACCTTTAGTTTTTGTAATTCCCCAAGAATTATGATGATCACTGGATAACAGAGGTTGCTACTGGGGAACTAATCATAACAAGTCACCTTTGAGAGCAATCAGTTATGTAATCACAATTTTCACTCTCTTGCTATTGAAGCCAGGGCAGGAGCAGGGCCAGAAGTCCAGTTCTACTGCACAGGGAAATGCCAGCACTTGGAACTGAAGACCCTGTAGTCTCTCCTCACTGGCCTTCTTCAGAAGTTATAGGCAGAAGCATGCCATGACCTTTAAGGCTTCCCAAGAGTGAAGGCTCAGCAAGGAAAGCTTTATATGGAAAACAGAGGCCAGGTCCAACCACTCATCGGAAGATGGTGGAGAATGGCACAGCAGGAGAAACCTGACTGACCTGGCTACTGATCACGGGGCCGTTACACTTTCCACAGGACTGAACGCCAAGGACAGGCTGCATAAAGTCACTCAGTGAGAGGGGAAGAAAGCAGGTGGATAGCACTGCTTAGCATATGTCAGAGCTCAGCTCCAAAGACACCTGCCAGCACCCTGCACTGGAGACATTTCCCAGGCATTTCCAGGGTAAATCCATGCTCATAATATGCCAGCAACTAAATCTGGCCCTTTTATTTTCCCTGCTATGCTGGTTTATCTTTGCCTCCTCCCCGCAGCACCGTGCAAGCCCTTTTGTTCTGTACTGCATCTAACACTCCCCTGACAACTCAGACATTAAGAAAGTATGTCAATGCATGCAAATAAAATCGCCTCAAATCTGGGGCACGTGTTACCCTGCACCTGCACAGCTGCTTGTCACGGCGGAACAAAGACAATATTTTTAGTGGAACCTGCTGCCACATCCTTGTGTTTAGTTGCTTGCTTGAGGGAGAGAGACTGAATACCCAACCACATACAGTGTGGAGCCATGGAAGGAGAGCAATACTCTGGTGGGTGTGCTAAGTACTATTTTGCTAAAAACCTGGGGAGGAGGGTGAGGCAGGAGTCCCTGAGACTGGCAGGTTGTTCCAAGCTCCCATACCTTGCCTGTGGCTCCCACCCAGCAGCCAGAAATTCATATGGACAAACAAGTGGACCTCACACCCGTTCAAAGAAGTCCCCCTGCTGCTAACTTGGGCATATAAAGGTACAGCTGGTTTCTTGGTCTCTGCCTCAGCCTTCCCCTCCTACTGCACATTCTAGCAGCTCATGTATATTTTTCCATTACAAGGGCCTTCCCTTTTAATTGCAAAAGCATTGGCAGGGATGGCAGAAATTTCTCATTAGCCTCCTGGCAAGGGAGAGAGTCAGAACAGAGTTGTTTTTCCAGACTGGATATCAAGGGAGGAAACTCCATGGAAGTTTTTATTATTATAAAAACTGGGATCCTCAGGCTAGAGTCTCTTTAATATCTTTGCAGCTACTTTTTCTACTGACAGCCAGAGCTACGGTGTCTGTTGCTTCCAGAATTATGAATAACTATCAGTTATTCACAGCCCTATTTTCTACGAATAGTACACGGAACATCTCCATAGCACAGGCAGCAGAGATGGGAACGACTCAGCAGCAACAAGCCCAAGGTAGAGTCTCTAATGGCATGCCCTGTCTCAGTTTAAATTGATTATAATTGCAAGAGAGACATTATATCCTTTAAAGCTTTGTTTCTAGAAGAATAGGCATGTGTTTCACAATGAACCAAAACAATCAGTTACTTGAATATGCCTAACTTCTTTTTTTTTTTTTTTGCTGTCCATATTACAATAAAAATAAACATCCAAGATTTTGAAGCTGCTGCAGCTGGCAAGATGGAACACAGAAAAGAGAATTATCCTCCCATCACCTATGCTTAAGTATATTCAGTGTAATGATGTTTCAGCTTCTG
Source organism: Cnemophilus loriae (assembly GCA_013397755.1). Taxonomy (NCBI): domain Eukaryota; kingdom Metazoa; phylum Chordata; class Aves; order Passeriformes; family Corvidae; genus Cnemophilus; species Cnemophilus loriae. Next base: position 169,756 of record VZTF01002142.1, read on the forward strand.
CTCACTTCAGAAGTGGTGGTTCCCCCTACATTAGTGGGATAACACACCATTTCTCCAGCGTCACAACACAGATGCTGTGATGCATCTGGCAAGACTTCACACTGATGCTTGTAAAACCTGTGTTATGACTGCAGCAGGAGAAAGCAGTGTTTAATGTTAATGCTGCTTCCTAGAATATAGTTAAAAGGCATTAAGAGAGAACATATGCAGGAACATTACAGAATGTTTGTCAAAACACTGTCAACACAAAAAAATAGATGCAGTGCTGAAGGAAGCACATCCTACATCAGTTACAGAGAACACTGTGGATCATCAAAACATCATTAAATCAATAAGTAGTTTACTTTGCATCAGTGAGCTCTCAGCACACCTATACGTCCAAGGAAACTCCTGCTATGGTTGTGTCCACTTCCTTAGGCAGCCACACAGCACTGCGTTGCTTGGGATTTCAGCTAGTGCCAATAAACACTGACTAACCATTTATACTTACTCACAAATTTAAGAAGTAAAATTATTTTATTCATGTAAGCCTCTCTGCCGCCAGATTTGATTTTTAAAGTCTGCATTTGGGGACTAAGCTATTTCAAAACATTATTTAAGGTCATTATAAATGTAAAGATAAATCAAAGCATCTTCAAGAAAATCAACGCTCCCCCTACATAGTCCAGATAAATATTGTGCAGAGATACATATGTCACAAGTTCAGAAAAACAAAACTTAAAATTTTTGTCATGTTCACGGCATCTCAGCATTCAATATTGCAAGGTACTCCAGATCCTATGATTAAATCACACACTAATGTTATGAACTGAAAGAACTGCATTGCAAGGACAGTGATGCACAACACAAGGAATTAAGTCATCTCACTGTACTATCATGCATGACAACGATATGGGTATCAGCATTAGAAATGGTAAAAAATAAAGCAATAAGCAGATTTACCTGAAGTAGTAACTGTGTTCTATTCCTGCTTTGTTTCATATTCCTTTCCGGATAAACACCCCTAAAGTATATTCCCCACTTTGCACTAATATTTTATTCACAGCATATGTACTCCTCATTATTAAGTGAAGAACTGTAAGGTTTTCAGAAGGAAGGTGGAGGGCAGGGGGAACAGAAATCCCCCCATTCCCGGCTCTCCCAACTGAACTCTTATGCTGCAGGTGGACAGGAGGATTCTGCTGGAGGGAAGTCGCAGTGTATGCAGCTCCTCTCAGCAGCGCTTCCCTCCCCAGCACGCGCAGCTCGCTCGCAGTGGAACAGCCTGCAGTGGAATAACAAGAGAATTTCTCAAGTGCTAGTATAAGCGAAGGAGGGGGTGTCAGGGAAAGCAAAGGAAGAAAAGGCTCAGGAAGCTGCCTCTCTCTTCAGCTAAGGCATGCTGTATGTCCCTCTTTCACGGGGGTCCCACACAAGGAAAGGCACGCCAAAGATTTTAAGGCTCCTGAAGTACTAAGATCTAACACAGGGAGCTGGCTAAAATAACCAACGTTAGGGAAAGCAAAATATTACATTTCCAATAGCAATATCAACATCTCCCTGTTACAGCTCCTGTAACGTGATGTACATTTTGAGACAAACAGCAATATGGTGTGAGATAACATCTTTGGCCTGAAATCTAGTTGCAAAATCAGTCTTGCTACTACCCCTCCTCAAGATTCATTTGCCACTTTTTAAATTTTGCTAGAATTTCGATACCATTTTCCCAAATGTATTCTTTAGTATTTTCTCCCCTCTGATGATGAACAAACAACTAAGACATTATTAACCCTTGCAGGTGCTTAGACAGTCCTGTTTGCAGCCCATTACTGAACAGTAATTTAAGTGACCACAGAGATGAAAAATTACTCTGCATGTACAAATAGCTGGCAAGTCGACACAGCACATGTGCCAGATGATCAGACTTTTATTAGATATGTGCAAGGCTCATCCAGCCATCATGTAAGTGGAGTGTAAAAGACCTGCGGAGCCTCAGGCTGAGCATGAGGGTTATTCATCTGGCATCCCCTGCTGCAGCTCCTGGGCAGCTCCAGGGGCTGAGCTGACGTACAGTGTATGGCTCTGGCACTTTTCTCCAGCCCTGGGGCATGTAATCTCACAGGCAGCCCCAGCACCTGACTACAAACACACCTTTTGCATTAAACAACACGAGTTGAAATGTTTGCTTTCATACATATTATTGCTAACAGCAGACTTTTTAAGGGAACTCTAACTCTTAAATTACTACAGTCTCTTATCCATGCTGACTTTAATGACCAGCCCTAAGGGATATGACCCCAATTTTCCCTCACCCATAGCTTTAAAACAACAATATTACTTACAACTAGTTGTTTTAAAAAAGCAATGGTAATGGTTATTGTATTAATAGTATTCACAATGATATAGTAATGACTATACTTTGCAATCCAGTAACAATAACTCAGAGAATTTTCAGGGAGAATTTTCATCCCCATGTGGTTTATATATGCTAATTTCTATGCAAATTAAAAACACACTGACACATCATATTATAATACTTGTCCATTTTGAACATGTATTTGGTGAAATCATCATAGTCATATTATGCTTTGGAAGATGAACACATCCCAGCCTGTATTGTTGCCACGGCAAGAGATGAGCTATGGATCCATCATGGGAGTGTATCCTCCACTTTGGGAGGTGGGTGTTCAGTACCACTAAAATGGCATGGACAGTGGGTGGCAGCAGGTTATAATTTCTTCCCTACATTATGTAATTAGTTCTGTCAATCCTGACCTTCTAAAAACTCAGTGTATAAGAAATAGAACAAACTGATGTATTTTTACTTATTGCTTCAATATTCTAGCATTTTAGAATCATATTTTCTGCTCTAAAGAGCTGAGCATCACAACTATTTTTAAGAGAGATGCCAGAGCTTTCCATTACTGTAGAAACTGAAGCTTTAAAGGGAAATCACGACAAGATCCATAATAAAATCATGACTGCTAGCAATATCACATAGCACGCGAAGAAGAAACCCCCTAATGACATCATGTTGTCACTAAACACAAACAGCTGACAACTTACGAGGAAGGAACAGCAAGTAATGTGAGACCATGAGTGTCATGTTAGTGTACGACAGAGCCCGGCTGGGACACTTCTGGATGGGGAAGGGGAAGGGGCTTTGTGAGGGGACTGACACACAAATGTCAGCCCAACAGGCAGTGCCTACTCTGGTGACAGCTGTGAGAAAAGGCAAACACAATTGCTGAAAAATCTTTCAAAAGAAGAGCAGTCCCTCAAGGCTGAATGACTCTAACAAGTCAGGATTAGGAAAATCATGAGCTCAAGGCATTTACATGCTGCTTACCTTTACAGCAGCCAGCTAACAGTGGGTATCCTGTCTGCTTCTACATGCAAGCACAGTAGTGCATGGCTCCAACCAGCCCTGAGTGAGGACAGTACTGACTATGCTCTCTCTTGGCTCCTGTAGGTCTGGATCTCTAACCACGTGTAAGATCTTTGGCTACTCCAGACTCCAAACAGCAATGCAGACAGGTTACACAGGGAATGAACTATTCCAAAACTTGCTATGTGGCTGAAGGCCTGAGCATGAGCATACTTTGCAGATATGCAGGGCCAGCTGGTTGACAGATCACAAGCTGACTTAGCACATCTCACTCTTGGGCCACCTACACAAGCACAGGACACACCATACTCCTGTGTGAGTGACACCAGCACCAGCAGGAACAACACTTGTATGAGTCCTGATCTAATCCCTGGAGAGGTGATAGGCCTGACACATCAAAAAGAGAAGATTCTTGTCATTATAGCTCCTTGTTGTACAATTTTAACATGAGGGCCAGGAACATCCATCCCTTTCTGAAAATTAGGCTCCTCGGATCTGTACATGAGAGACAAGTGGTAATACTGCTGTGAATCCCCATTGTTACAGGGTTGGAGACCCCAAGGCCTCCAACAAAACACAGAGAACTGTACAAACAAGAGGCACTCCTTGCCTAGGGGAGCTAATCATCTAAATGAAAAAGACAGGCAGGGAGTTGGAGGGAAAGCAGAAGCACAGAGAGGTGAAAGCAATTTGCCCAAGGCCATGCAGCCAGTCAGCGAGCACACCAAAAATAGATGCTGACCCCTTGATTGTCAGGCCATTGTTCTCTCCACTAGACTGAATCTCCCATGGTGAATGTGACATTAAATTGGTATTTCTGTTTTGCTGCTGTCATTTTTAAAAATAAAGCATGACGACAATGTCACTGTACTGAACTGCTGTAATCGAGGCCACACAAGCACTTTTAGAAACAATACCATGGAGAACTTTTGCTAAGAGAAGAAAGCAAGGCCCCCGGACACAGGGACTGGAAAGCATACCCTGATTACCAGCTACTCCTTTGCCAGGACAGACAAGGGTTACTGCAGTTTTGAAGGCTCTATAAACATCAGTGCCTTCACCAGAGCAAACCCTGGACAAGAACTGCAGCTCAAGAATGCAGCTGAGGGCAGACACCATTAGGAACTGAGAAAAGATCTACCCTGCAGAAGACTGTATGGGTGTCTGCAGTAGCTCTCAAACTGGCAGGGCAAATTCTGTGCAGAACGTGGCACAGCACATGAACTATTGCTGACAACTGATCAAGATCCTGGCTGCTCTGGACACCAAACTGCACGGTGCTTGTCCTCTTAAAACCCAGGTTTTCATCCCCCATAAATGCCACTTTAAAATGCGGCAAAGTCTCCCAAAAGACCCACATCTACATTTTTAAAGGGCTGCACCAGTGTCACTTCAGGCATCACAAACGCAAAACAAGACTTCCACCAGTGTGTTCCTGGAGCAGTTCTTCAGATAACCCTAAAGAGCATATGCCATAATACTTGGAGGACTCAGCAGGAGGAACAGCCACGCATGCTGTCCTCATGGAACAGGAATTCAATTACCTGCATTCCAACAACTTTTTTCGAGTGCATCAATATTTTATTACATTAATTCCAGAAAAAAATCACACAGAATTCTTTCCGTTATGTTTTTAAACACACCTCCTTGGTACTACATACTCAGCCTTCATCCCCCAAACTGGAAGGCAGCAATTTTTTTTCTGATCTTCGAGAAGTGCAAGAAGGAGGATTCAGGGAACTGCAGGCTGGTCAGCCTCACCTCAATCCCTGGAAACGTGATGGAGAAAATCCTCCTGAAAATCATTTCCTGACACATGAAAGACAAAAAGGGAGCATGGAGTTACAAAGAGGAAATTATACCTGACCAACCTCATTGCCTTCCTCAATGAGATGACTGGCTTGATGGAAAAACAGAAATCACCAGTGGAGTCTGACAGTTGACTGGTTGGAAAGCAGGTTTGCCTAGAAGGACCTTGGGAATCCTGCTGGAAAAGAGGCTGACCATGAGCCTGCAACACACCGTTGTAGCAAAAAAAAAAAAGAAGGTAAAACAGCATCCTGAGCTGCATTAGGATAAGCATCATCATCAGATTGAGGAAAGTGATCCTTCCTCTCTACTCAGTGCTGATGTGGATGCATCTGGAGTGCTGTGTCCAGTTCTGGGTTCCCCAGTACAAGAGAGACAAGAACTTAATGGAGAAGTCCAGGGCAAGATCACAAAGATGATTAAGGGACTGAACCATCTATGGGAGATGAAGACAGGCTGGAGACCAGAGACTCTTTATAAGGGAGAAAAGAAGACTAGTGGGGGGATCTTATAAATGTGTATAAATACTTGATAGGAGGAAATTAAAAAGAGGCAACCAGGCTCTTCTCAGTAATTCCCAGTGATAGGACAGGAGACAATAGAGGCAAATGAAAACACAAAATATTATATCTAATCACAGGAAAACACTTCTTTTCCATTTGAGGGTGGTGGAACAGTAGAACAGGCTGCCCAGAGAGATTATGGATTCTCCATAAAGAGATTAAAAGCTTGGCTGGATATGTTCAGGGAGAACCTGCTCTAGCTTGAACAGTGGGGCTAGACAAGATGATCCCAAGAGGTTGCTTCCAATCTCAATGACTCTGTGATTTGCTGGTGCTTCAGTACATAAACAGCACAGTTTCCTTGCAGTGACCCAAGTACAGCTGGTGCAGGTGTATGCAAATATCTCCCCATGGTTTCTTGGTGTGCTTTCTCTCCTTCTGCCAACAACAGATTGCATCAAATTGAAGAATTTAATTCCAGTCTTAAGACTTAACTGTGACAAGTAATTAATTCCTTAATAAGCTGTCGTAATTCACCTTTATATCTTGTGTCCTTGTGACAGCTGCTGTGCATATTCCACTCCTTTCCACCTTTTGGCACATGAACTGCACTCATTTACCTCATTTCCACTAAAACTGAAAATGCAGAAATTAAATTGAAGGCAAGTATCTAGCTGGGATTTCATTATGGAAAGTAGAGGATACTACTTTACAGAAGTAATTGTGTCTGGCACAAAAGTCAGAGAAATTTGCAAAAGCAGAGTGAAACAATGCAATTTATGAAGATATTGCAAGCTACTATTAATACAGGAAAGGTACAGACACATTCACACACTGGCTGTCAGAATTCTTTAAGTGAGAGAAGAAAATATCCTAAATACTTAATTTACCAATGTTAAAGCATTCTAACTTTCTTAAAATACAACCTGACAGATTTCAGCATATTATTAAATAGAACTATTTAGTTCTTGCTCCTCCCTTGGGGAAAAAAAAGAATAAGAAAACTATATTTCTGAAGAGTAAAAATTCCACTATTCCTAGGCAGACTTGATCGAGAAATCAGTAATTCTAGATTTATAATGCATCTTACAAGCTAAAATATTGACTTCTGTACTATGATGACAATGTTGGTATAGCAACTGGTCTTAAGATTCAGTAAGCCAGACACTAAAACCCCTGGCTATGGCAATTCTGGCTTCCTCTTGTAATCTGCACATCATGGCAACACTTCAAAACACAACACTGTCAAACTAGAGTAGAAAAAAAAGCAAGCTTGGGAAATTTATGTTGTGTAATTTCCTGGAGAAAAAAACCCCAAAAGGTTAAAAACCCTAGTAAGATGGCAAAGGTAAAAAAATTAGGTTTTCCAAAACAGATTAATTTCATAACACAGATCAGTAGTAAAGTAAGAAAACCAAAGTTGTGGCTTCCCTTCTGTATCCTCTAAGTCCACCATGTACTTACATCACACATGGATTTTACTTCAGTATAGATAAAATTTGCACTTTCAGGTCAATACTGTTGTATAACCAAAGAAAGCAAGTAAGAGCCTTACCACAAAAAACAAACCCAAACTAAAATTTGTGTTTCTCACGCTACAAAGCAGACTACTGTGGCTAGTTTATTAGAAGAATTAGTACAGGAATGGGCATACTTGGTTATGGCAAGACAAAGTTCCTCAGGATTTTCCGATGTGCGGCACTCTGTTGGAACTCTAGTTTCTAGCAAAAGAAAAGCTCAATTACTCTAGGCACAAACCCAATCTGCCAGCAACAGAGGAGAAATACGCATTAAGATTTCACAGTAGTTCCAACAGGTTTTTAAAATGCTTGTGTGTACACTGTTCTACCTGTAGGTGGAACAGTGTATGCCCTGTACCACAGAAAATTAGTAAAAAGATGATCACAACTGAGTTTTCTTCTACCAAAACAGAACATATGCATGAAACTGTACATTTTCATACTTTCCTCTGTACAAAGTCCTCTGTAAGAACTACCCATAGCCATACTGTTGTACGTCTCCAAAAAAATTAAGTGCAACACCTATGAGGAGAGCAATATTTAAAGAGGTCTTTAAGACACAAAACTAAAAGTTATTCTTTACAAATCTCTTTATAAAACTGCAAGCCTCCTTTGCACTTAAATTTAAAATCCAGTGGCTCTAAAATAAAATATTCAACAAATATGTCTGCAAATTGAAGAAGTACAGCTCAGACAGCATGTCTGACCACTGTTTAAAATATCTTTATGTTGCATACATGTTGTATCAAAATTGCTCCTTTGGGCCAGGAAATAGTATAAATATCTCTTTATGCAGGGTATGTTTCATTAAGTAATACTGACATGAATTAGTTCCATGTTAGTTCACATCACTTATGAAAAGAGTTTTGGTATGTGCATGCAACAAATTGTGTTTAAAATTACCTTTCATACGCATATGTTACTATAGACATAAATATTTATTATTTTAAATTATTAGATAATTGCACTATAAACACATAAAAAATCCTGTTAATCTATTTTCACATTAGAGTGGTATCGATCTTGTGCTTGTTGATTAAGCATCCTTAGAAACAGCTGATTACAACAGATAACCCAGACAGTAAAATTTAAAGAGAAGTTGGCAATATGTTAATTAAAACTTCAATATGGTCTACTGTTTCCAATGTCACCTTTAAATTCAGAAAAGGCAAATCTCTCCCACTACTAAATTTTCCCTTTCATGCTTAACACTTAATTGATCATCAGGAGCAGTAAAAGGATCTTGAGTTCAGCCTGGCTCACAAAGACAAGAGAAGCCACACTTATACGATCAAATAATCCATGCTGGAACAACTCCCAGCTCTGTGTTAATTAAGGTTATAACTTCATGTTCAGGCTTTAAAGGAAATTTCCACAGCAGGCTGTGAGGAGGAAAGCAAGCCACCTTCCAGAAGGAAAACAGTACTATAATTTGGTATTCAATATCACATAGGATTTCTGCAGCAAGTCCATCCATATTAAGGCCCTACCATGCCTGACAACAGAGAAAATAAGTACGAGGAGATAATTTCAGCACAGAAAAGCCTGAAGTCTATGAACAATATGCAGAACAATCTGACCTACCAAAGCCTTGAGGGATGTTCTTAACCACAGCCCATGGATAGCTCTACTACAGCAATGTACTCCAAGATTTTAATTAGGCCGCAGCCAAATGAGCGGACCGGGTTTTACTGCCTCACAGAGCACATCTTACAACCCCAAATAAATCCGTGATCCCCACTATGAGAATAGAAATTAGGAAAAGATGTGCTTGAAATGGAAACAAGACTCTTGCTTTCTGCTGTATCCCAGCACCTGCCAGTGTTCTAATTTGCTTTCCCAGCAAATGAAAACGCATTGCAAAAACAGGCAGACTTAGAACAGAAAGCAATACGGCTCCAAAGCAGTGTGACACCCTTATATGGTGGCTCCCTTGCTGAAACCAGCTACTTAAGTGTAGAGAAAGATCAATTTACACTGTAATGCAATTAGCTTCTGAGCACGAAAGGGATACAATGATCAGAAAAAGATTAATTGGCATCACCAATGAAAACACAAAGTAGGAAAGGAAAATACCCATCAGTGGTAGGAAGTGTGTCCCTACCAAGTTAGCTAATTACAGGTTTTCAGGAGGTGGGCAGGTAAGGTCTGAAGTATATTGTAAAATAGCTTATAATAAACTGTTACTTTCTTAAGATTACCTGACATCTCCATCTGTTCTTCATTACTTTGATAAACTTCAACTCTTTGAATTGTGTTGTGCTGAGAATTTGCCTTACATTAAATACTTTGATAAAAATATCAGTGTTGTTCTGCAGTTTCTAAGGATGAGGCTAAAGAACAACACATTTTTCACATATATGGAAACATTAATCTTCTGATTTTTTCCTTGAGATGCTTTGCTCTTGCATGTGTTGGAGGATGCTAAAAGACACCAGAAAGTTTGTGCATTTTCACTCCATGAAAACAGAAAAAGAAACCTTGGCAAAACTATGTGATTTTGAGAAACCACAGCGAAGTTTACAGAGACTTTGCAGCATGGTGTGACTTTGGCAACACACTCTATATAAAAATAAATGCTCACTAAAGAACACATCCTTGCAAAGGCAGGAGCAGAGCCTGAGTCATCTGCTGTTAACAGATCTCTAAAAAAACAATTTGACAAAGCATCGTGTTTTACTCTCAGGCTGCCTCCCAAAGGGTAACGACCACCTGCTGCTCCTCTCACCTCTAGTGACAAAGACCTGCAAGGTTTGCAGAAACAGGCAGACATTGCTGAAGATGCACATAAGTCTCAGTCCAGTAGCACACGAGGAAGACTTCTTTTGGTTTGTTCTTTTCTTTGCAAGAGAACTACAGAAGCTGTGAAGATTCCTGTAAAGAAATGTAAGCTGTGCCTCCAGGGCAATTTTTGGCTTATTGACCACATTACTCTCTGCTTCTGAAACAAATGAAACAAACAACAGCTTTAACCTCGAGATAGTCTTTTTTTCTCTTCTGCAGTGGGACCACAATAAGTCAGATGTCCTGTGGGCAAATCAGTGAGAAATCACAGACTGAAAAGAATTTATAAGGCATATGTTAGAGTTATCCCTTCACAGTCTTCTTTCTTAATCATTGCAAGACATCTCTCACGTGCTCACCATTGCAGCTTAAAATGCTCTTTAAACACCTTTGTGTCACAAAGATACTTAGAGCATTAGATTGTGATAACCAGCCCCAGTGATTTTCTTTTTGCAGCCCTCAAGGTTCTACAGAATGTTAAAAATGTTTTTAAGAAACATTAAGAGCAAAGAAAGACAACTAGATACTACCAATGCAAAAAGTAAATCTGCTGTATTAGCTGATAAAATATAATGTTGGTAAAAGTAACCAGGAGCACTAAGATGGACCTGAACTGTATCTTTTCTCAATAATAACCAGCTCTTATATTTCAAGGTAAAGCTAGTGAATGGGAAAACAAAAAAGTGAAATGTTACCGAGGAAATATAATCAAAGACTGATGACAAAGAGAAGGTCTCTGGGAAAATGGCTCAAGTTTTAAATAGCAGGTATTTGGTGTAAGCACAAAATCATAAAGAAAGGAATTTCTCTGCAGAGTACATTACATTTTTCTTTTCATTCATTTACTTGTCTGTTCATTTGCGCTGAGTTTTCTCAGTATCTGACCTATTATCTAAAAGCTGAAATTCCTAGTATTTTTACTGAGAAATGAACTGCCAAAATTGTCTCCAAAAATGTAGAAATTTTTTTATCCCTTCTATAATTTAAACATTTGGGTTTAAATTTTAAACCTATTTCAATCTAGCATTGCAGTCAAGAGTCTGTAGAAGTAAACCTAAGTTAAAAAAACAATAAAAATCCATGAATTTGTGTTTGTTATCCCAAACCCACCAAAGTAAAAGGCCAACTTACATCTCAAATAGATCCAGCTACATTAAGGTATGTACCTGTAAGGCAGAATTACATAAACCGCTAAAAGCTGAATCATAGCCTGCAGTCCTATAAGGCTCACATTCCCAGGTTTAAGATTTTTAAAGAATATTTTTCATTCACACTCATACAGTACTGTGGCACAACAAAAGTTGTGGTTCATTTGGGAATGCAAGATGAATACGTCGATACTGAACACAGCAGGCATAGTTCAAACTCGCTGTCTGCCCCAGAAAGCATTGAGATCCGCTCCCTGTAAGAGATCAGTGAGTAATGTGCATTTTAAAAGACTGTCCTGCTGAACAGAAGGGTATTGGAGAAGTAATTTTGAGGCAGCAAAAGGGATTTTAAGAGTTTCTGTCAGTGAAACATTACGTCTTAATTCCCTGCTGAAAAAGGAACTTTCATTATTGAGAATGGCAGAAAAACCATGTCGTAAGAGGAAATTCCCCATATATAACAAAAGGCTTCAGCGATTTAGTGAAATGGGAAGTCTGAACAGCTTGCCCTGTTCTGTCATTATGCTGTATTATGGAGAGAAATTATTTTGAAATTAGATTAAACTCAAATTAATCAAGATACTTATAAAATTTTCAGAATATTAACTTCAAGCCCGTAGATGTATTTGTTAATCTTAGCAGCAATATGAAGGATACCTCTTGTGAAATATCCCTCTTGTGGAGCTCTGCTTCAAATACTTAATTCATTTTAACTTCAATTATGGAAGCACAAACAGTATTGACATAATAACATCAAGTAAATTTCACAGATGATGTTAGTGAATATTTATTTATAGCTCATATTTATTTATATAAGCTAAACCAGGACCACATGATCCCCCTAGATATATGCATGCTGACTCTGAATGGCAAGTTTGGTTTCAGGGTGGTTTTTCCTCCCTGTGACTGTACCACTGTGGATTTTTAAATATCCTAAATTAACATTTCTCATGTCCTTCTTGTAATGAGGCCAAAGAGGTTGTAAATACACAGAAAAGCCATTTAGACATGGTACTTTTACACACAACTAAATCCTTGGCATCAGAAGAAACACAGAACCTGAACTGACATCTTGCAGAGGCTTTGTGTAAACCAGTTGAAAGGCCCTAAGTATTTTGTGATCTTTCACTGTAAACTTATGAAAACAGGAGTTACTGGAGAAAAATAACCAAAAATTTCAATACTTTTGGAAAAGTAGAAAGCGAGGCAACTCACCTCATGGAAGAAGCTTATTATCTCTTGGAAAAAAAAAAATGCATTGCAAACTCAGAATAACTTAGCAATTTGTTTAAAAAAATAAAAAGTGAGATGGTACAGCTCCCTGTCATAACAAAAAGCAAAGCTCCTTTAAATCTTGATGTCAGCTTGAATTAATTTATTTCAGATCCGTGGCAATATCCCCTGACACTGCAGGTTTTTTAATTATTAGGCATAAAAGCAGCAGTCTAATAAATCCCAACAGGAACAATAATGGCAGAAGCATTTTACTTTCTGCAGACTCTCAGAGGCCGTAAATGCGGCATTTATTCTGAGGGCAGTGTTCAGATCGAGATGAATCTACAGAAGCATCTGGAGACAATTATTCAGCTAGAATTAAAAGCAGAACAGACCTGTGAGATCTGTGCCTGAAAGGAGCGAGCCTTTGTGCTCTGGAAACAGCACTGTGCCAGTGCAGGGGCTCTGAAGATTTGTTATGTGGGTTTTGGTACCACGGAACATTTTACCTCCTCTAGGAAGATGGTGCACTAGTGAGAGCAAGTCATTCTAAACGAGGAAAGAGGAAGATTTTCTGCTTATCTTACGTATATGTCAAATAGGGAAAAGAGCCAAACAACCAATATGTTGCTGTTCTAACAGGATCAGAAAAAGTCACATCACAGAGAAGCAATAAAGATACTTAGCACCTGGTTCCTCACCCCAGATCTCTTTAGATTTGCCAGAATCTTTGCTACCAAAGGCAAAAGACATTTTTAGCACAAGAAAGCCATCACAAAAGCAGGGTGAGGCACTTAAATTTTCTGGATTGCCTTAACAGAAACTGCCCACTACTGAGGAAATTCTGGCTAATACAGAGCCCCAGTTAAAAGCATTCTCTGATTAAGCTAATTCTTTCCCACCACATAGTGTCTGAGTGTTTTTTCTTGCAAGATGTAAATAACAGAATTTGGGCGGTTCCACCAATAATGCTTAAATAACAACCTCCTCGATACACAAAGCACGTCTGCAGAATGATCCAGATCTCACTAATGAAGGGCAAGATTCATGTTTGTTACATGCTGATTTTCTCTTATATATGTTATAACAATGGAAATTAGTTGAAACATGCAGGATGAAACATGTAGGATATAAGTTAGCTCACTCTACAAGCACTGCTAAAAGGAAATTACTCACAGAATCCAAATTCTCAGTTATATTAAGCTCTCATTCCTGGCCTGGCTCTCCAGGTGCATCTTTGTAAACTTCATCTGCTGGTCCTCCCAGAAAGGACAGGAGGAGCTACCGTTTGTATAAGTACACCCATATCTGATTTCATGAACAGGATTTGCTATGATTTAAGAAATCCCATCACAATGGACCAGGCTACTTGTGAAAAATCTCATTATAAGAGAATTTTTAGAGTTTATTGTGTCAGCTATCCAATTTCAATCAAATCAGCTAGCCCTGGATACAAGCCTGAAACAGTCTGTTAATTAGAATATATGATAATGTCTATGTGATAACCAGAAGAAGCACAGTTTTCAGATTTTTTGCTTCACTATTAAAAAAAAATTATTAAATCCATGAAATCTAGCAGCTAAAGACAGCTACTACGGGGGAGGTGTTTCCCTTCGCTAAATGCAAGGCTTTATTTTTATGTTTTGGTTTTTTTCTGATCAAGATTTCCCATCTGCTATGTTCTCAACTAAGGATTTTTCCAGTGAGCTCTCTTCAGATTTCACTTGACAATCATTTGGACAGGAAAGGCTGCTTTTCCCACAGCTGTCTCTCAGGTTCAATTGCACTGCCTTGACCAATGAAAAAACACACCACTGTGGTGTGAATCAACTTTTAGAAGTCTACAGGGTGGGGTTTTTTTAATCTGAAGGCAGAAACCCCATCTCTGTGTCCCCACCATCCCACTGTTTGCCCACGTTACAGCACACAGGGCAGAAAAATCTGAGCCATTTTGATGCCTTTCTGACCATGGACCTACCTTGTGGGTAAAACAAAGTAACATGCTCTTCCGCCTTGGAAAGCCCTTCTTCAGACTCTGGCCAAATTAAGGCACAGAGCGCACAGACACACAGTAAGGATAACAGAGAAAAGTAGACTGGAGATACCCTACTTCTGATAGATGAGACGAGGCTCTGGATTCTGATCCTTACAGAGGATGCAGAAGGAGAAAAGTTTTAAAATGTCTGACCTAGTTAAGTGGATGGTGTATCTGTTTTTCGCCATTCAAGACACAGCAAGACTATCAGAGCCTGGAGCCTTCCAAAATCTTGATTTCCCATATGGAGCCTGTCACATCCATGGTTTTTATTTAGACACTCTAGGTCTTGACAGCAAGTAAAAAAATAAAATATATATATGTATGTGTGTATATATATATACACACAAAAAAGTTCACATGAGCTTTATCAAGGTAGGGATTGCATTTCTCTCTTAATGGAGAAGAAAAGGGAAAGCCAGAGTGACCTACTCAACACCAGATGGTAAGCACCTTCTGAGCAGGAAGCAGAATCCAGGTCCACCTTCTACTTCCTCACCTGATGAATTCTGTCACCCACGGAGTAATAAAAATATTTCCTCCCTTCATGTACTACAAAAAATAACTATCTATGAGTCCTCATATATATCTGTGATATAAGATATGTGGAGACATGGAGGAAACACTCTTTTCCTCCATAGCAGAATCTATGTATTAATTTTCTACCTTTAAATATACATCAAAGTTGTGTTTTGATTTGAAGTTCTTCTACCCTTCATAAACCATTCAAAGACATTTGAAATGCACAGAATCAGCATCAGCATCCATCCAGGAAAATGGAAGTGTCCAAATAATTTTGAAAGCCACAATGATGCCTTCATAACCTAAATGAAAAGTGTGCAAATATCAGACAGCTCATGAGACTCAACACAATTCAGAAGTCATTGCCTGGCTTCAATAATGAGAAGGCATTCACTTTGTATTTTACAAAGTAATTCTGACAACACTTTTCAGCTTAAGCAATGCTGCAACAGCAACTTTTCAATGTGCCCTTTAATAACTGGAGTGGTACACGTGAACTGAGTGAAGAAGAATCTTTGTGTGACAGGAGCTAACAAAGCCCATGAAAAGGCTAAACCACATACTGAAAGCCACCCAGTTTTATAAAATAAGAGAGTTCAGAAGTGGTGGTCATCTCCATTTACATGCTGGTAGCACCCATCAGCTGTTCTGTGTGCCTGAGATTTGAGCCAAATCTAGAGCTGGTGCTTTCCCGAGAAGCTCTACACTTAAACATAAAGGAATTGCCATCATCATCTGTTGTATTTCACCAAAAAGGACCTGGGGCATGCAAAGTTTAACACAGCTGCCCTTAGACAGAGATCATCTGAAGGAAAGCTGAGAGCTATGTCCTGACCTTCAGAATTTTGAGGCAATAATTTCCTCACACGATGCTCTAATATCAGTAACTGGTGCATCTGAGCAATGGCAGCTGTGGGAAGGACACTGCCAAACTTGGAGCAAACCTTCCAGAGGTGACATATATGCTCATTTAGCACAATGCTCCATATCCCTTTGAAAGTCAGCAGATTTAAATAAAGCCTGCAAGGCTGAAGTCCTGGCTGTCTGAGATCAAAGAGGGTTTCCGTCCCGAAAGTCCCTCCTCAATGTTTTTCACATCCAGATTACTCTAGATGCTGTTACTGTAGCTAGTCCATGCTGATCACCTGAGAAGCTTATTTGGCATCCATTAATCCTATCAAAAGTGAGATGTTGCTAAAAAAAAAAAAAGGTATCACAAAAGCAATATTGCTACAGAGAGCTCAATGTGCATTGTTTTGAATTTACCTCTGCATTTTTCTCAGGCTCTTACTTGCTGCCTTTGCAAGCCCTGTACAAACTGCTGTGAATCACTTGCTCTGTTTCACCTTGGACCTCTCTTATCACCAGAGTGGAGTTTGCTGGAGCCCCAGCCAATACAGCCCTGGAGGCTGGCACAGAACCCTGACACCTGAGGAGGAACAAATGGTGTAATTTTTCTGGCTAGCTGTCCCTTTTTATTTATTTATTTTAAGTCTATTAATGCAACATATTGCAAAGTCATAGCCAGCTACCTATAGAGCTGGACGTCTGTGTTTGTTAGGACTAATTATATTAAGCACTTGAATGTGGTAGCTTATGGAGTGTGTGAGGCAGGCATCCATCAAACCATTCCCACATTATATACTGGAAGTGCTGTTCAAGATCCTGAACATTACCCTCTAGTGTTACTAATCCTTTATGCAGATTTGTGCTGTTTAATTGCCAGTTGGGAATTACAATGACACGTTACATGACTAATTTTTCAAACTACAATTGTACTATTTCCCCCACCCTCCTCCTTATACTTTTCCTATCAATCTCCTTTCACTCTACTCTGTTGCTGTTTCTCTTGCCAGAACCACCTTCTTTGGTAGCAACTGCAACACTTTAAAAGTAGAAAATACGATATTTAAATGTACCGCACAGAATGGACTCAGTAAAGTATGCTTTCAGAGGTCTCAAAACCAACCCTCTCTACCCGAACCCTATGTAAGATTGCTTTGAAAGCCAGTGTCTCTCAAGAATATTCAATCTCTAATTATAATTTCCACTATGAGAAAAATAACAACTGTTGCCACACTATGCTCAGCACTAACAGAGACACCAGTTAAGTATGTTTTCTGTGCGAGAGGTCCAGTTTCTGTACTCAGAAGAGTTTCAGGGAGCAATGGTGGTACAGACATGTTCCAAAATATTAGCCTTAAATTCCCTTACATCCAAAAGTCCTTTGATCCTAGATGCAAAACCCAGGAAGGCATTTTGTGATAGGTCACAATGCCACAGACTGAAAGGCACCAGTCGTAGTGTGGTGGGGTTTCTTAGAACATGTAAGAGAACGACTTCCCCCCACAAAATGAATGGCTCAGAATTTCTGAAGCACAGGAGGTAGGGTCATTAAAATGTAGCTCACAGTGGAGCTACATCCACACTTCTCAGTACCGCACTCTACAGTTTTTTCCCTGCGGGACAATTTCCAAAAGCACGTTTGATCGGAGGTATGCTCTGCCACCACAGACAGAGGCCTGGCTGCTGGTGAGTTTGCAGGATTGGGACAAGTCATCATAATTTTTTTCCTTGCTGCTAAAAGAAATTAATTCACTTTTTATCAAGCCGGAGTTTGAAAGTGCTTTTGACAGTTGCAACTACATGAGATACAGCGAGCTCAAGAAATCCCCTAGTTTACAAAGTCCTGCAAACACATCAGAGGCAAGATTACAACTGTGACTCCTGATGCAATTTCTACCATTCCTTATATGGGTTTCCTCCATCTCACAAGCATTTATATTCAAGTTTCCATACTCCAGGCACTATTCTACAAGCCCCTACACTGACAGCCAGAAAAAAACCATGAACACAAAGCAAATCAGTCATCAGCAAATTGAGAACAATGTGAACCATGATGTCTCCATTACGCCGTTAATCTCACATACAACCTCAGAGCGTGACAGATGATGGGAAACAGTATTTCCTAATTAGATGGACAAACTTGCATTCAACACTAATTATCTCTTGGGACCTTAATGAAAAGAGAAGGAAGGCTCTGGGGCCTGGAGAAGCACCCCACCAGTCTTCACATCAATGGACAGAAACAGAGATGAAAAAAATATGAACCAGTATGGGCATCTGATTCCCACATATTGCCCAGAGACATCACTTGCCGAATTACAGCAACAAGCTTTGCAGCATATTAAATTTCAAATCAAAATGATCAGGACTGGCAGTATTACGGATCCAGCAGCCACACCCACCTCATCACCTTACAAAGATTCCTTTCCAAAGCAAATGTGTTTATTCAGGAAGGCACTGGCACACTCAGTCACAGAACAGCCCTAAACAAAAGGACCAACAAAACTTCTTCAAAAGAGTGTTAGCAACTCCCTGCTGGCTTCTAACACCTAGAGACAGAAGTCAAACGGTAAAGACACACCATGCTGATTGTCAGAAATGCACAGAAGTTTCAAATATTTTGGTGGGGGATAGGGGTATGAGGAGAATAGAAGACATATTTGGTATGAATATTTTTATGTTGGCCCTCATTATTTTCCAGTTACTGTGAAGATTTTTCATTTTTACTATAGCACCTTTCTGAAGAAAACAACTTACCAAAGTAAATCCCAAGCACACTATAAATCCAATACTAATCTGAAAACAAAAGCTTTCTTTTGCTGTGATCAAATGGCATTTCCAAAGAGTTCACAACTTCTGCAAGCAAAAAGGTTCTGGTTTTAGGCAATTTTTATTTAGGCACTATGTCAAAATCCAATCTTCATTTTTTGAAGCTGCTTCTGCAAAAATAAATTTAAAAAAAAAAAAGGATAAAACCACTTGAAATGAATGGGGGTGCAAACTCAAAGACAGCTTCAGGTCAGAGATGGCTTTTCCACTATGTTAACATGATCCTATTAGTGAATACAAGATAAATGAAAGAGCTGTCTGTTAGCTCCTGGGCTAAAATGGACAAGATGTTTGCCTGGACAGCTCTAGCAAAAGATGCAGGTGGGATGTAAGACAGGAATATGAATGAAACACACTTCCAGTACAGGTAACTGGCAACCATTACCATTTATTTCATGATCCACAAATCTAGGGTCATATTTTGAAGTATGAGAGTGGAAGATGTAAGAAGAGTAATTAACTCTCTAACCAGACTCATGCAGTGCTCATCTAGAAGAAGACTTCACAAAAACCTAGATGCAGAAAAGATATGCTACTACAAAAAAAGTACAAGAAACCCAAATACTTAATTCAGCACACAAGTTTGGAAAACCTCATCTTTGTCAGAAACACAGGGCAATTGCTTTTTCCACCTTCCTTTTCCCTCAAGCTGCAGAAGCGGGATGAAACGTGAATGTAGGATCTCATGGAGTCTTACTGGAGACATTTACGCAGTGAGTACTTCAGTATCTATTTCATGTGAAAGGTGGGCCTGAACAATAAGAACATACAGTTACTTATTTATTGATGTAGTCAATCTTTTTTAACATGACAAATTAAATTCACAGTTTAACTTCTTTGGTAACACAAGAACGGATTAAGAGGGTAATACTGCAAACTGCACTAGCTAGTGGAAAGACACATTTGTTACTGCCATTCACTGCCAGTGGCTACAAGTCTGGAGGATTTCCAATTTTCTCACCAAGGAAAGAAACCCTTTTCTAACCACAGCATTTATAATGCTTCTAAGGGTACCCACACATAATTGGGCAGCTGTTCACAGTTAACAGGATAAATCTTTTGGAGAAAAAAAAAAAAAAGCAGTGAGGAGGCACAGAGCTTCTTTATCAATAGGAAGTAGGATAAAAATAATATAATTCAGCAAAATAATCTGAATTACTCATGGACTGTCAAAATAGTCTCCATATACAGCTTATAATTACAGAGTCAGAGAGCCATACAATACGGGCATAAAGTAGCCTACCCTCCTTGTGGAAGTTGTATAGAAGCTAAATGTATGTGGTGCTTTAGTGGGAGAAGACTCTTCCTTCATTGCACCATGGCATCACCTCCCAGTTCCTCAAATTCCCAGTGGGCCCCACCAAACATTATGAATAGAAGCAGCAAAGAGCATGCACACAGCATGTCCCTTGGGGACTGGCAGAGTGCAGGCCATAAGCTGTTTTCACTCCTTGAGGTGGGAATGTCAGCCTCAGCTGAAGCAACAGACTGATTTCTGTGCTTTGTTAAGGCTTGGTGGTTGCACAAATACAACAGAAGAAAACATGAGACTTACCAAAAGCTGAAACAAACACATCAAACCACGTAGCAATCTCTCATTGGTGATAATAAAAAAATGTTCAGTGAGATATCTATGTGAATGGGCACTCTGCTCTGCTTGGAGCTACCTCTAGAGTGTTAACCACAGCATGACTTCTTGCTTTATTTACATACATTTTATGATAAACAGTACATGAAGTTCCAGTTGCAGAACTGATGCAAGGGAAGTTCTTCCATAAATTGTGCTTGATACCTAAGATTTTCCATCTCAGCTACTGTAAGGCATCATGTTCCCACGTGACATTTAAGTGCCTATACATAAAGAATGTTGTGCAATTTTAATTAGCTTTTAATTTGTCATCCTCACTGAAAGCCCCTCAGCTTTTGCAAAACTGAAAGGCTAAGTAAGTCCAACCTATAATTTGTGTGCTGCTTATTATGAGGAAAAACTGTGTTACATCCTTTCATATCCAGCTCCTCCCAGGTTAGCAGTCCCAATATTTTTGCATATTATTTACATAATATTTATTCCTGCTAGGGAAACTGTTTAATAGCCTTTCTTACCATGACTTGCTGAAGGTAGGTGAAACCAAACACAGGCAAGCATTTATATATTAACATTGAACATAAAGCTGTGATATTCTACCCTCATTCATTCCCTACAAGAATCCAGGCACTTACCTTTCTGTGCAATGGAAAACCACAAAGGTTTAGCCATGCTGACTGCAGCAAAACTGCTCTAATAACAGTACATTAATAATACTTAGCACTTTACAACCAGAGCATTTAACTTTTCGACCACTAACCTCCAAGAGCTCAGGATCATCAAATCCATTCTGCACATGGGGAAACCTGACACATGGAAATTTCCCCAAGGTTACTTGACAGCTAAAACTGGGATCCAGAGTTTCTAAAACACTGATTAGTCCTCCAGGCACTTAGGCACATGCTCACTTCCAAGGCTACCTAAAGCTAGAAAAGATCACCTAATCAGCACTTGTATTTAGCTGTTTTAATAGACCTCTCTTTCCTACTCTCCAATTCCATTTTTAGATACTTTTCTTTAAGCTAAGTGCAGCATTGCAGTCTGCTGTATGTTATGCAAGTTCAGCTTTATTCTGTCTAGCAGAAATTAAATTCTTCACAGTGCATACTTCAAAATAATTAAGACAGATCAGTATAGCAAAAAACCCAGCAGAGATCAACCTGTCAAAGCAACCAGTTTGCACATTTCTCTCTCTCTCCTCCTCCAGTTAGGGAACAACTGAATAAACCAAAGACTGTTCTTGGCTCCTGTGCAAAATCAAAGCTCTTGTCCTTGCTCTTCATGGGTACAGTGAGCAAAAGGATATGGTGTCTGTGATCCCCTATGACGCTAAAAGCATAGTAAGGACAAGGAGGTCAGGTGACAGGATACAAAACAGACAGATAATGGCAGGACAAGGAGGAGGAAAAAAAGTTTGAATAGAGCAGCATGCATTTTTGGAAGGAATTGCATGAATTTCTACAAGCATATACAGCTGAGAAAAATAATTTTCACCACAGTTTACTTAAAATTAGTAAATCCCTTAAATACAATATGAATGGAATCATTCAGAGAACTTTTGAAAAAGCAGAACACGACCCATATGGGTCAAATAAAGACAACATGCACATGGTAGAACTAAGACTTTTTCTTCTGTGCTATGCCACAGAGTAAGTCAACGTTCCCATACAATTCTATGATCTAGGAAGCAAAAACACATTTCCTGGCATTTACTTGACAATGTCACAGCTTCCAAGTTCTGTAGAAGTTCTCACTAATGTCAGACAGGGACCTCAAACAGCAGAAATAGCAACTGTCACAAAACTATACACAAAGCTCCAAGCTATGGCTAAGGCAGATTACCTAAAATACATTTCGGCTTCCTTTTACCAGATGGTTGAGCCTGCTTGAAAGCAAAACAGAATTGCTAAGCAGCATTATATCTTCATTAGTTTTCCACAACTAAGTCCTGAAAGTGACTGGTTTTGCTACAGCCAAATGCACCGACAAACAAATACAAAGTTCAGTTATTAACTAGAAGTATTTCTTTTCCTCGAGTACCATACCAAGGTTTTGCCAAATTTTGGTGCTTTTTTTTCTCTTTTTCCCTGCAGAGACTGTAAAGAGTTTTATACTAAAACTTGCATCAGCTAAGCAGAAGAGATGTGTCCTTTTGGCAGGCTAACTTCAACTTGATAAAGTTTACACAAACACATGCTTTGTTCTGCTGACATTAAAACACGTTACATTGTTTTACAGAGCCCTCCAAACAAAACGATATGAAATATAAAGGTTTTATTGAGGACTGTTCCTGAGGCTGGCAAAGCTCCTTTCTATTTGAAGAGTGTTCTGCCTGCAAAGTGAGTATAGACTTTTGTTTTCTATCGCAATTTTCATTTTATCAGAAGCACTGCTCCATTTTTACATTAGTGTTAATCCCAATACAGGCCAGTTGCAGAAAAAATGTACTGGGTACTGCAGGTAGACTAGACCTTAATGCATTTTCTCAAATCTCACTCTGACATGTATTAAAAAACCCTAATGCATCCCTAATTAGTCTAACTAATTTTCAAGTTCCAGCAAGACAATTACATTAGCTACTGTGCTGCAAGCAACAAGTGTGACAATTTTTGGGACCCAGTTTGAGCCATCCAAAGCACTACTTTGACTGCAGGAGGTCTGAGTATGTGCAGCATGATTGTCTGTTTTCATTAGTTAGTGACATAAAGGAGAAAAGGACCAGTGACTGGGTCTCTGTCTCTTAGTAACTGCTACTAGCAAAGGACCATCACCAACAAAGCAGCTCTTATAAAGCAGAATAATGACTTCCTGCAGACCCTCTTACCCATGGCCTGGCTCAAAATAGCAAAGCAGGAGTCCACTAAGTGATGAACTCTCATCACCTGAGCAAGAGTTTTGAGAGCAAGTGAGAAAATCACACACCAGATGGATATGAAGGCATGAAAGGATTAGGTGCCCATGCTCCCACTCACAACAGAGACAGAAATCTTTTGACATACAGATGGTGAGACCAGAAGAAGTGAACCAAGAATGCAGGGGGATTCATGCATGATAGTCATGAAAAGCTGAGGCAGACAGACAGATGTTTGTACACCTTATTTTGGATTGGACTCTATATACTCATACTAATCAGTCCAGAAGTAAAACGTGATTCATTTAGAAAACCTGCAAAAAGATGCATTTTAATGGATTATGCTTTTTTTTTTAAAATTATTTTTATTAGTACAAGTGTTAAACTGGAAAGCAGAGTATCACAAGCAGAGTGTTCTGGGATATGGCTCCTTGGAGAATGGAAAAGAAAAGTGCTCTCAGACACATGGAAAGCACGCCTTATTTCCACTAAATGAGCAAAGAACCTCTGTGTCTGGCATCAAAAGCATTAATCCAGAGGGCAAAGAAACTATGCCTGAAATCTACTTAGCCAAGAGGACTTAAAGAGTACAGATCTCAGCAAGTTGCCTAAATACATTGTCTGACAGGTGTCTAACAATGAGACATTGTACAAAGCTTCAGAAGAATCCAAACTGCACTATACACAAATCAAAAACTTGAAATTAGTATTATACAATGTTATCAAAGAGTACTTACAGACTAAGAAGATACACATGAGAGAAGGGTCCCCTGAGAACATTAATAATAGTATTCAGAGACAAATCTAAATCAAAAAGCATTTGCAGAATGTGTGCTAAATCTGGAAAATTGAGAAACTGAAGGAAGGTTCTCCTGTGCCTCACAAGATTAATACAGACATTGCTGTAAGGACATTTTTGAGCCTGAGATTCCATACCAAGTCCAATTTCTAACTTTTAAAAGATGCGTGGCAAAAAGAGATGTACTTTAAAGGAATTAAAACACCAAAGTTTTCATTGGCTTATTGATAAGTTTTCTGCTTTTGGAAGAAGCAGAGACTAACTCACTTGACCAATTTTCTACAAATGTTCTATGTTTCAAATGCTGACCTGAATCTTAGCTCTCTGCTAAATGCTGATGTAGATCTCTGCCTTGGAAGATGCAAATCATGTTCAACAGAACAGGTATCTCCACTAGGGTCAAGCCTTGGAAGACTAACTTAACATGTCAGATTTTCTTGAGTGTAGAACACGGTCTTCAGATATTTCTAGCCCACTAGAGCTCCCCTTCTATTGTGCAGTAAGATGTGCAGGCAAGTAACAGCTAAAGCCAGAACCACCTCCACTACTTGTGCTGCCTTATCAAAGGAAAAAATGAAAGAAAGAAGCAGAGGAGCTGGGGAGGGACAGGAGAACACAGTCCACCTGAGGAATAAGTCACTGAGAAGACAACAGGAACTCACAACAGACTGCTGTGTTTCCCCCTGTGTTTTTCCCTGGAAGAAATACTGGCTGAGAGTTAAACCCCAAAAAGTTATACCACCACCACCCCATCCCCCAAAACACACACAAAAAAAAAAGCCCCCGCCAAATCAAAATATATCAGCAGTCCCTGAGGAATCCTAGCCTCTGATCTACCTACAGGGATTTGTAAGTAGCACAGTCCAATAAACCAGAACATACAATTATTAGCAGCAGTGTTAGTTAATTTATTCACTGAAAAATAACTCAAGCTATGTCTCAGGTCTCATAAATAAAGAAAATGTTCATAACTGAGTTACAGGTGGGTGACTCTGAGGGCTGCACAGGATTGTGGAAAAAGCCCTGACTTCAAGGGTCAGAAATAGCATTTTTATAATATAGCTACAGATTTTTCTTCTGAAATTAAATTCTTCTGAGACATTTTCTGTGGAGTCAGCAAAAGATATTTTAAGGGCAGTTCATCAGCATCCACAAACCTGGCTGCTGTGCTGCTGCCCGTATGGGTGATCTCAGGATAAATGGAAGAAAGACGTGCAATATGAAATGGTTGAATGACTAAGGCAGAAACAAGCACTGGCTCCACAGCTCTCTGTGTTGCTGGAAAAGATACTCCTGTCATTCATCTGCCTCCTCACCAGGGAAAAGGGGGTTTCTGTAGGTTTTCCAGGGCAAAAAGCAGAGAAGGATCAGGTGCCCCAAAGAACACAACCACTTTCACCTTCAAAGACTGACGTTTGGAAATACGGCTTGGATTGGATCCCCATCTGGGATCCCTATGATTTTAAGGACCTGTATCAAAGGGCACACACTTAATTCACAGATCCTATAGAAAAGCTTACATTTCAAGTGGGTGCTAATGTGAAACAAGAGGGAATAGTAAGGCTTTGGTGAGCACAGGAGTATCATAAAACATCGCAAATGGACTTGTCTCCTGTCCTTATCCTGCATTCTCCACTAAAGAGAAAGATGAAGAAGAAACAACCATCTTTGTCACGTATGCTCAGCTGCTTTAGTCACCAGTGGTCAAAATTAAACCATGAGGAACTGAGTTACTTCATTCACCCTTCTTGTCTGAGTTAAAGGGTCTTGGTCAGGACTACCTCACCACAGCTACGGCTGCTTTTGGAACTTGGAGACAAGGACTATCACAGTCACCATGCAAGGAATGTCACCTCTGCTACTGTTAAGTGTTTTGCTTTGTTTTTCTGGTGCTATCTTTAAATGCTGGGGCTACCCTCAGAAGGGTGAGATAGTAAATCCCTGATACCCTCTGCAAATAGAAGCCTGGCAGCATATTCTTAGCAGATGTTATGAATTATAACAGGTTGCACCGCTATTTTCTTTGGGTACTTGCCAAACTAAGCTCAAGGCATCCCCACCAATAAGCTGGCATTTAGAAAAGCGCTCTAAAACACAGTCACAGCTGGATGATCTATTCACAAATATTCTTCCTTCCATTCCTGACCCATCAGTGGGATTAGCTGCCAAACTATTAAGTGCCTTACCACCATCTGTGCTCAGGTTCCATTAGTAACCCAGGTGTTTCAGGACATCCCAGTCCTGCACAAGCTATGCCCAATTACTGCTTGCTGATACATCAGTCCAGCTAAACAAGCCTCGAAAATGCAACAGGTAACCAAACACTCTCGGAACAAATTAACCTCTACAAAAACCAGGCATGTCAGGAACAAATCAACCTCTACATAAACAGGTACTTCATGTCCTATCCCGCCAGAGTTAAGTACTGACAAATACAAGGAAAATCTCAGGTCAGGCCACAGCTGCTTTGCACAGGTTGCTGAATAACAGGCCTTTACCTTGCTTGCTGACAGACACTGCAAATCCAAGCCTTCTCCTTCTTCTCGTAGGTGCTGCAGCTCTTGCAGATGTTGTACTTGCAGTCTTGGCACTGCCGCTTGCTGTTGATAAGAAATGTGAAAGGGGAGCAGCAGCGAATGCAGCAGTGCTCATTGAACTTCTGCTGCTTGGAAAGGATGCTGCACTTGTTACCCTCTTCATCCAACTTCTGCTTCATTTCACTGGAATGAAAAGGAAAAGAACAAAAACATAAACAAAATTTCAATGGGAAATCTTTCTCCTCTTTCCACATATTCATGTTATACTCTTCAAATAACTTTTGCAGATGCAAAATGAATATGAGAAATGCATATTCTAAATTTAGAATTGGGAAGCAAAAACTCTTATGTTCCCTTAAGTAGCCCATGGCCAACCTACTTAAACTCTCCCTGAGTCACAAACCAGAGCAAAATTTACTCAGTTCCAGAGAGACAACCCCAAGGAAAGCCAGGCTGTTGCTCCAGGCACTACAGATGTGCCAAGCCATAGAAGCCATGTGAAACTTCAGGGCTGTTCTCAGAACCCTTTACAAATCAAAAATCAGTTTATGGAAGTCAAAAAGCTTGGTGCATAGTAATAAAAAAGTACTTCTGACCAACAGTTTTGAAAACAAAAAGTTTGCTTCTATCTGACCCGTGGGGTCATATTATTCATAATAGCTCCAATTTGTCAAGTAATGTTAATGACACTCTTCATTTCAGAGAGATTTGGGTGCTTTACTAGTTAGGACCAATATTAAGACAACTGCCAACTGTGAAAGTGTTTGCAGGCACTCCACATAAAGTTTCCTGTATTCCAGCAGAAGAGCTCATTTATTAAAAAAAGTTGAAATGTGTATGAGTGGTATTGCGTAAATTGTTATCTCCCATTTTACGGTGCTTTTGATATTAACAAATGAGGCAATATATTCCACGATAGGAGTAATAAAAATGAATGCAAAAGGAAGAGTTGTGAAGGCAGACAAGTCTGCAAAACTCATTACACATTTTCTGACATGTACAACTAGAACATACCTTGTGACGAAAAAAAATTAGAGTCAATGAAAACAAGTAAACTAAAAGCTTTTAACACAGCGTGCACGTACTTGTATTCATTCTCTCTTTCTCAGAATTAATGGTGAGTACCTTACTATTTCCAATTGCTGATAAAAACCACTTATAAGACTAGAGTAACACAAAAGTCTAAACAAAATTTAGAGGTACTGCAAAACAGACTAAGCTGCAAGAATACTTATTCATGACATGCTGACTTACTCTTAAATTAATATTTAAATATCTTGCCACAGGAAAAAAAGAATACACTTATTGCATACTTATTCAGGAACTCAACCAAGATTGTCTATGAACATCATTATGAGCCAAGCCTGGAATTTTAAAAAGAATCATGTTACTGGGCTATATATCACCGTATTTGCCACTTCAGCCTCAGATTCATAACTCAAAATAAAACCAGCCTGTTTTATGGAAATCTGACAGGTCAATTCTAAACCTCAAATCTAAAAGACAAGTAAAGCAGTGATATAAACCATATAATTTTTGAACTTGCACATACATCATATTTAAGCATATTCTCAATATATGCCTTTTAATAAATTTAAAATTTGAAAACAATGTGTGTTTCTGCTGCTTGCACCCCGTACAAGGCTTTGACTAAATTAGACTAGGTGCTCAAACAGATACTCTTTGCACTTTCAAGTAAATAATCTTTCTTTATGATTTTTTTTCCTGTCCAGATGGCAAA
Organism: Cnemophilus loriae; assembly: GCA_013397755.1. Taxonomy (NCBI): domain Eukaryota; kingdom Metazoa; phylum Chordata; class Aves; order Passeriformes; family Corvidae; genus Cnemophilus; species Cnemophilus loriae. The sequence goes on from VZTF01002142.1 coordinate 197,847, forward strand.
ACATGCTTGTTCTGCCACATTTTTACAGAATGTGCAAGGTGCAAAAGGTAAGAGATTATCACGTAAGAGAGGAAATGTCTGAATTATGCAAGTCAAACTGGCTTCCTCAGGTAAACTGATGGAACTATCCCAGAGATCCAATGGGATGGCTACACTAGTTTGTCTAAAATCTCCGTTACTCCCTCCTACCATGGTACTACGTGGACAATCTTCCTAGTGGAACAAGAGAGGAAGTGAACTGTCTCCATGCTGCTCCTCCATCCACAGCAGGCATGCTGCTCTGCAGCAATGGGGCAAGACACAGCACTGTTTCTGCACAGAACGCCAGGCAGGAACCCCAGGTCCCAGGACAAAACTGGTGAAGGTGAAGGCTCTATGATTCAAGGAGGATTTCTGGCATGGAAAAGTGTTCAGCAGCCCAAGATGCTGCGATCTTTGCTTCAGGATGGAGACCCCAGGCAGCAGATGCTGGCCTTCCCATAAATTGAGAACAGCTAAGGAGTCAGGGTCAGGAGGAGTGATGAAAGAAGAGATTTTTGTCCTTATGGAGTTCTATTATCTCCCAGAATTAGTAACGCTGATGCTTGGTAGTATCAGCCCACACACTCAACATCGTCATGCTCGGTGGCATTTTGAACCCTCATTAGGGCTCTGATGCATGATAGCAAGATAAACCACAGAGGCAGAGCCACCAATTAAAGTGCTACAATAATGCTTACAATATAAAACCAGGCAGTTTTGTTCACAACAGAGCTAATAAAGCCTGATACCTAGAAAAAGCTGAGCACACACTGAAACCTTTTCATCAGAACAGGCATTAATTACATCTCTCTCCTCTATCTGGCTGCCAGCATTCATTACAGTGGTAGAACTCAATATCATTAAGGCATCTGCCTCAGTGTTAAATAGGACTAAAATTGGCCAATGGATTAAAAAAGTAAATAGGATAGGGTTGGACAGGCTGGCAGAGAGAGAGCACGACAGAAAAAGCCTCATTTCCACAGGAAACCAGGCAGAACAGAAAAGAAAGCAATGCACATCTCTCTGACAGCTGTAACAAATTAAGGTTCTCACACACTGCCTGCCAAAGGCTATTCTATAAGGAGTCAAATGGCAAAAGGGACTGTCAACTGGACTTGCCATTTGAAGCCAAAAGGCTCCTCTCCACACTCTTTCCTTGGAAGCAAAACATGGGTTTCTTATGAAAGCAAAGTACTGCATAACTCTAGTGGGCAATTCAACCTGCCTGGTTCGAGGAAAATTAGTTGAAGTGAAAAGTAGGTACCAGTTTACTCTCAGCAATACTGAGAAAACCTTACTTGGACATAACTCCAGCTGGATGATCACCCTGAGTGGGATGATTAATGTGGGCTTCAATGTTGATACACTGAGAAAGTTCGTCACACTGAAATTCAGGAGGTACAAGCTGAACCTCAAGGCATCCCGAGTTTGAAAGTCTCAGGATTTACCTTCAGAACGTTCAAATGGCTTGGTGCAAGAAGACTGTAGGAATGTTCTAAGGAAAGGCCAACAACAACTGATCGTCTCATGAAGTGAAACTCGCTTCCAAAAAGACAACAGCCACCTGTGCAGGAGCTGTTTCTAAGAAGTTAAGTCGAACCACCTGGTCACTGCAAACGTTGCTCCTTCCTCCCCATGCAACGCTGTTTCCCCCAGCAAAACACAGCTGAGGGGGATGGGGCAGAGAACAGAGGGACAATGCCTCTCACTCTCTGAATGTGCACTCGTGTGTGCGTATGTCCCCAAGGAGGGAATGTAATGTATTCAGAGATGTATACACAGAATATGTGTGCAAATAAAACAAGCAACAAAATACGACTGCACAAAAAATGTCCCTGTTGGAGTAAGCACAGAACAGTGGGAACCACAAAGGACAGAATTTATTCACAAGTCACAACTGATGTGGCTCAGCTACTATGGTTATGTGTAACATAGTAATAAGCACCTGTGGAGAAGAGAACTCCTGCTGTGTGAATGAATGTCAGATTGGGTTTCATTTTCTTTCTCGAGTGGTTGCATTTCACCAATTGCTTGCAAATACAAAAGAAGCAAAAAATACTCAATAAATACCCAGCATGTCTATCACCAAAACCAATTCTGTCAAAGAACACTTTATGAGTTCCAAATTCCAAATAATTTAAAAAATATGCAGAGGCATATTAGATTTTCCTAGAAAAATTCGTTTTATTAATTATTTTACACAGTTTGCATAAAAAAATATGTAATTAATTTCAGCCAGTGTTTTGGGTGATAGACTCCTGGCATGTAATTTCCACAAACAGTCAGATTAGGAACACTTTCCATCATACTGTTTTGGATGCAGGTTTTGCTGTTATATTCTGAGGGTGAATAGTTGTCTTCCCCTCATCACCCATTATGTTTTTGTGACTTTTTAAAACATAAATTAAATAGCTTTCATTGGTATGGTTTATTTCTTCTTAGTGTCTGGCAGGTTTAAACATAATTCTTCAATGTTTGCCTGAACAATGCCTTCTCTTCTAATAAATGTCTTTAAAGCAATTGGTATATTTCACCTCCTGAACACAGAAATACAAGCTTTTTTGAGAAAAGCCTAAAAGTTACCTTTTTTTTTTTTTTTTTTTTTTGTATGCTTCCCACCAAGAAGCATTACTGTGATTAAATACTGAAGGGCTGGGCCAGATGGAGCTTTAACCTCAAACTGCAAAGTCAACAGTAATATACATGTTGACAACTTGCCAGAATAAGACAATGCTGTGAAGTTTAAAAAGGAACAACTGGAAGGAAGCCTATGATGAGTTTAAGAAACAGATTAAAAAACTCATTGCTAAATGTGTAAGTTTAGGATGATCGAACTCTAAACCTCTTCACTGGGTGCAGCAATGGAAAGGAGTCCATAAAGCAGGCAATTGTATTACAACATAAAGCTAAAAAAATCCCACCTGTTTTTCATATAACAAAGACAACAGTTCCTGGTGAAAAGCTGATAGCTGGCTTGAGCTCCAAGACAGAGTCTGTATAAGCAAGTCTGTCTGTCAGGCTCCCCAAAATGCAGCTCTCTGCTCTTCTCTAAGGACTTCTCTGAGCCCAGTTATTGGGCTGTACCATCTTACTATTGTTTCACACCAGTCTCCATTTCAGGAATTTAAACCTGGCAGTTTAAAGGCAAAGTCCAGCTGCAATGGTTCCCATTTGCTCTGTTGCCTTCTTAAGGGATGGACAAATACAACTTTTCCTGCTGTTTAAACACCTTTTATCTTCCCCAGTAGAGTAGAGGTTAAATCTATTCTAGTTGCCTGCACAGGAAAAGAAGAAAACAGAAGGACAATGTTCCTAGGAGTTACAATATAATCTCATTTCCTTCACCTCACTCCCTCCTGACTGAACAGAGGAGCAGTGCTTTGAGTATAAGTTATCAAAGACAGGTAGAAACTTTCTCCTTTAGTACTACAGATGAGGGCTTCTGTTTCCTGTCCTCTTAATTCAAATTACACTTATTTCATAGAATAAGCCACATTTTATCCATTGGCCTTAGAGCCTTTTTTACTTCAAAGACTAATGAACACACGGCACACACTGCAAAGTGCTTTTCTTAGGAGAGCAGTGTTCTGCTCAGCTGGGTAACTGGTTGTCTCTCTTCTCTGCACTTGTTTGCGCTATCTCACCTCCCAGGGTGGATTCAGAGCAGTCCATGAAGATCACGAATTTGTCTTAAAACTGGTTTCAATCTTAGTTTGACAACTGTTAAAATGCTGTTTCCCTCCACAGAAGAGAATGCCTTCAGACACTTTTCTCTTCAGGCACCCTTAATACTCACCTACACATAACAAGCTATTGAGGCGTTTTGCTTAGCACAAAATCTGGATTTCTGCATATTCTGGGGAGCAGATGAACAAGTTCTGACATACCCATTTCTAGCCTTTCAGAGAGACCATTTTTACCACTGCACCTCATGTTTTTCCATTCCCACAGTCAATCCAAACTTGGCTTATTGGGCTAGGAGTTTCCTTGGGCTACAAAGATCACCTAAAAATGCAGGTTTTACCAATACCCTCTAAGCTACAATGCTGGAGGACAAAGGGCTTTTCATATTAAGAGGCTAAAGTGTACATAGTGTTCCCATCTCCACTCTCCTTAAACCTGCCAGATGTGCACCAGATGCCAGAGCTGGGGTTAAGATATTTTAATCTGTGGAGAACATAACAGTCTCTGACTCCTTGACTACCAGTACAATGAGGAGGAGTCACAGGCTGAATGTGACTGAAATTTCTCTCCCATTCACATGTTTTCAGTTTGATGTTCAAGGTCCTAGATTGTGACAACTAGAAGCGGTTCTCACCTCAGCCCTTACTTCCTCTCTCCTTCACCCAACCTCCCAAACCTTCAGAAATGGACCAACTAAGTTAGTAAAATGCTGCTAAATTTCAGAAAAAAACACCCACTGGAAGTTTTATAAGCCTGACTCCTGGGCAGGGATCCAAGAGAACAAGCCAAAATTGCCAAGGAGAGCTGCCCAGTGTTTTATCCCTTCCATGTTTCTTCTGTCTCAAACTGTGGCATGGTGCAAATAGGGGTGAAGCTCTATGCTGACAGGGTCATACACCTTTTCAACCTGCAGTATACAGTAAGAACCAAATTCTCCCAGCCGGCATATGCCTCCATCACTGCTTACTCTTTAAGGGTTCAGTGCTAATTTCTTTTTGCTGCCTCTTCTTCTAAAATACTTTATCCTTCTCCATCAAAACAGGCATCTAACACTACTTCTAGACTTCCACTGCTAAACTACTACCCCTCCTGTTTCTCTTATGTCTTTGCTAAATTTCCCCTTGTGATACTCTAGTTGCTCTCTGAAAAAGTGGAGCACAGGATAGTACCCTTTACAGCAGATGCCAAGTTAATTCATTATCTTATAATCAAGGCCTTTTTTCCTAGGCTCTTATCAACACTATCACAATTGTGCCTTGTGCTATATTTAACATGTAGCACATGACACAGTATTCTACCCATTGCTGGTACTATCAAAAAGCCATGCTTAGCACACACGCAAACACATCACTTGCATTTGGGGAGCCTTCGAGGAACATACATCACTTTAATCTGTTCAGAGGGATATCAGTCCAGCAGCAGTAGCTGACATTTTTAGGGAGGATTAGACAGCAGGGAATGTACCATAAATGGGGTAGGGGTGGGGAGGTGGGGGGGGAGGAAATCACATCAAAAGCATCCTAAAGCAAAACAGCAAAACACAAAGTCTTCGGAGGGGAGATAGGGGGAGTCGAGTGCTAAGAAACTCATAGATAGTTATGAGTAAGTCACTTGTACAAAAATCAGGAAGATTAATATTTCACAGTCCAATTACTCCAATTGCAGTTCTGTTCTTTTACTTAAGATCTTACTAGCATCTCTTGAGTTTTTTTGTTTCTCTTCAGCTTTTAATTTCTAGAAAATTGAATTTCTATAATATTAATGTATATTCCTATCAAATCTCACTTTTTATATTTTTCTTTCCTTCTCTCTTAAAAAGAAGGAGCAAACAGTGATGATGTTGCATATATGCTATGCTCTGATCTGGGGACAATCTCTCTCTGAAAACAAAGAAACCCATCACAGTGGAAACACTGTTGATGGGTTTTTACTTTTTTTTTTTTTTTTTTTAGGATTTGCAAACACTTCTTACAATGGGAAAAAATATTGCATTAACACCTTCATATTTCTTGTTAAATACCATAAAATAAATGTTGTGAAGACTAAGTTTTGTGCTAATCACAGTTAAACCAATTAAAGTCCTGATAGAATCAGAAAAACGCCAACAAACTCAAGGTCCTTGCCAAAAAACACAGATCAGGTACTGCATTTGCTAGAGAGATCCAGTCAGCACCAAGACAAATTGTGGTGCACTCGCCCCAGACCAGTACCTAGTTTGTCATAGCAGGTTCTATCCTAATCTGTTAACAATTTTGTGCTGAGGCAAAGCTGTTTCACAAAATGAGTGACTGCTGCTGTATTACTTTATAGACACTGTGCTAATGGCTATTAGGGGAAGTTTCCTTTTCTTTTGCTGGCATAAGCACTGTCAGCCAGTGTCTATCATCAGCTGGAACTGACTGACATGTCAGAGTGTAGATAAATGAAACAAATACTATACTGGTATTATTTTAAATTCCTTCTCACTTCATAAACCTCATAAATTGTCAAGAGACATTGTATTTAACCCCGTTTTCTTTTGTCGTTGGATATCACAGGAGCACAGACTGTGCACCACATTTAACTGATAGGCTTTGAAATCTTCTGCGGACAAGTGGAGCAGCGAGGGTGAAGCAGGTTTTGAATTATACAGTAGATATTTTGGGGAGCTCTGGGGACATTGGAAATCTCCACATGAAAGCTGAAATGATCTTTTTCAAGACAGTGCTGTGAGTACGGACTCCTTTGCCCTCCCATTCTTTTACTGCCACATGGTACATACGAAAATAAAGCTGGGTTTTGATGTACTCTTCCCCCCTCACTCTTCTTTGTCATCTGCTCTCTTATCTCAGTTACAGCTCAGTCTGCAGTAAGGTAGGGTAGTTTGAGGTGAAATAATGTGTCAGTATCAGGGACAAGCACTTTTGCTGCAGGTTAAATCCTACAGGACCTTCTGGTTAAATCCTGAGTTTGACTGAGAATGATCAAAAGGTGTGTATCCACACTGGACATCAACTGCAAGTGATGATAAGCTAGAAAGTTTTCCCCTATTATGTCCATACTGAACCACTAACCACTACAATCTGAGTGATTTTTTTATCATTTCACCTGTATATGCCACCACTCTGCAATGTGACTACAAAATGGTAAGCTTTAATTAGTATTTACAACAGTATTTTGGGGAACTTTTCTCTTAGATTACAAACATGCAATACTTAATGTGGTACTACCCTATCAAACTTCCTAACAACCTAGCAAAACATTATTAGCTTTACCACCTTTCTTATATGGCTTCCCTGTTTTTTCCTTTTGCACATTTGATATTGATTTATAGTTTACATAAATATTTGCTACATTCCTCTTTATCTCATTTCCTCTCAATAAGTGTCATTTTGCTCTCCCTGAAGTGTACTTCTCACTGCCTGCCTGGTACCTCTCCCTGGAGAATTTCACCTTTCTCCTATCAGGTCCTGACTTTCGGTACAAGTTAATTCCTAGAGAATGATAAATACAGGCAAGCATTCTTTAGAATAAACTATTGTGCAATTCAGAGAGGCAAAAAAATATTTATTGAAAATATTTTTTTAAATGTACATACTCTTCTATCATAGTTACATGCAATACATTCTTTGCATCACTGGTGGCATCTGTGAGTCTACCTTTCTTCGGAATCCAATTTTATGCCCATATTAACCTGAAAAACTTCCTTTAATAATAGAAACAGTCCTCCTACATTAAACAGTTCTCTCAGTGCTCCTTTCACAGTGCCATCTGGCTTGACCTCATAAAGCACAATTCATAGCCTGGCTAGTGTACAGCAGGAGAGTAACTGAGACGTTGGCTCTGAAAATCCCTGAAGTATTCGCTATGAGTAATTCCTCCCTCTCCCTGGCTGGACTTCTAGCAATGCAGGCCTGCAAAGATTTGTTCTAGAATCGCTGTTGTTACTTGACCCTTCCCCACAGATCACGCAGAAGAATAAACAAGAGCAGGCAGCAGAGCAAACAGCAGAGCTTGCTAAGGAACTGGGTCTCACAGCCTGACAAGTCAGTGCCAGACAACTGCGAGTGTGTTGTTAGAAACAACAGCCCAAAGATGCTCATCCTGGTTTGTGTACAGACAAGATGAGTAATGCTGCATACTCAAGGGCCTTCTGCCCTATGAAACTGGCTTTGAAATTTGCCCATCCCAACCACTGCTACTCCAGAACCCAGGTGGGATGGGAACTTTGGCAAAGCCATGTCCACCAAAACCCTCCATGGGGACTGCAACACAGGCAAATCAGCACGTATCCTAATGTCCACCGAGCATTTTTCCATTTTCTGCAACAACCATAGGAGCCCTAATGTGGCACAAGAAGAGAGCAGAAGGCATTAATAAATGCTCTAGGCCATCCACAGGCTTGTTTCAGGTGAGACTCCTGTGAAATCCTAGGATCACACCACAATGTTCCCATTAACTTGGTCTCAGAGTGAATTCCTTGCAACTGTAACACTCAACACTGTACTTTGAATAAGCCTGCATGTATGTAGCTCCTAAAGTCCATTTCCTTAGTCTAACTCCTCTTCATACTGCCCATGCTCCTAGCATATCGTTAATACTGTTCTTTGATATTCCACGCTGACGGCAATTCAAGTAGCTTTAAGACCGCAAGCCCTGTAATTCCAAACAGTCAGCATGTGTCAAACAATAGCAGCTCAATATTTTTGCAGATTTAAGCATATAAACAATTATTTTCCTAACTATAGAAATTGTTTGCAATTTCCATGTAGGTTTTGTTTGTTTGTTTTAAAGGAAAAGACTTAGAAGCTTAAAATTACCATGCACCTGTACTGTACACAAGAAAAGTATTTTGGCAGACAAAAGAATCTATTTTCAGAGAATGTATTTTATATTTAACATGATGTGTTACCCTGGTGTGTTTCATATCAACAATATTAATACCTTCTGAATGTAGTATCATATTTTTTCTTACAAACCAGACAAATGTCTGCAGAGAGCCAAGAAATATTGACAGCATCTCCACCTCCTCATTCAAACACGCATATTTTGGGTAGTCCTTTAAAAAAATATTGACTTGTACTATTCCTATAGTAACACCTTTTACTTTGTATTTAACAAAGACACGATCTTCAGTTAACCTTTTTATAATACTTTGGCTATCTTGCAGTTGATGTTCTTAACTTAACCCAGAAACTTTTCATTATGGGAATTTTTCTGCAAATTTAATAACATGCTGGTATTTTAACATATAAAAGAACATACAGTAATGGATTGAAAGGAGATCAGTAAGCAACCACAAAAAAAACCCAAAACCCCCTAATAATTTAGAATTTTTTTAGAAAATAATCATCTTTATTCTGTAGCTATGACTAGAAGTGCTGCTACTTAGTTTTATTCTGTGTATGTGTGTGAGCACACATACACTTAGAGATAAACTGCATTATTCAATATCCCTTGCAAGTGAAGACCAGGATTCTCACCCACCTAGTACTCTCCATACCCCATCCCCATGGAAACGTAGCACCGTGGATTGTCCTTGACAAGGCAATTTAGCTAGAGAAGAGGAAAGGCAGCCAGGTTACCAGACAAATATCATATTAAGGAACTGTAGATAAATTAAAGTCCTCTCGTGCAGATGCTCCTACAGCTCTTTGAATCCCAGTAAATCTTCCTTAGCCCTTGATAGTATGCCTCACCCCAGACACAGAAAGCTAAGGTCAGTGAACTATCTCAGAGGGAAATGGATGAAGGGGAACTTCATAAAGCTGCCATTTTCATTCCTCTTCTCAGCCTGTTTGTGCTCTCTGAGCTTCCCAATCAGCTATCTATCAATCTGAAGTACAGCAAGCATACTTTGGTGGGATGTTTTTGGTGAATGGCAGAACAACTGAAATAACACCAAAGCTTTTGAAAAATGGAGATTCACTTAATTCACAATTAGAATTCAGAAAGATGATTAGGTGGTGCACATCTGGAAAAGACAGAATGGTTCTTCACCGTTTTTAAAATAATGTGTTTTGAATTTCAAAAATGGCATTGTGTTCTGACTTTTTCGTAATAAGAGTTTCAAGTACTATTATTCAGTCCTTCTGTGGATAGTACCATTCAGATATCTGATGCCTCTCTTCTCTCCCTTGATCATTTTCTCTCTTCAAAAGCAGCAGATGGAAGACATTTCCCTGTGGGGAGTTTACGGCACAGTCAGACCCCAGACTTGGTTCGCGTACTTGGCGCAGACCCTCTGGCTATGTCTGAATTTGTGAGATCTGCTTCCGCCAAGAGCCGACCAGTAGCCTGAACTAGACAATGCTGAAGGCCTACACCTACACAGCACGTAGATCTGCAGCTTTGCTCCAGGGAAGGCAGTATAATTCCCTGGACCAAATATTCTCACACTGCACACAGTCTGAACCTGTCTGACTGTGTGATTCACTGGTTCAGAAACACTGACTTAGTTACTTCCAAAAGGAATCTAGCTTGTGCACACCAAAACCAGCCTGTAAACCATGCTGTAATAAGTGAGGAGGAGGAGTAGGCTTGCTCCAAAACTGTAGCTTCTGATTAGGAATTCTTTTTCTTTTAAAAGAAATCACTGGGCCAGAAGACTTGTGCACAGGCTTTTGAAAATTTCCCTTGAAATAACATTAGAAGTTCAATGTATCATACGCCCACTTCATTTCAAGACATATTCTGGATTGGTATACTTAAAATTTAGCTTTATAAAGCATTGCCAATAGGATTCTGATTTGCACCAGTTAGTTTGAAATACCTTTGAACATAACTGACTTAATTCTCCATAGCACTGCATTAGTTCATGGTGGTGTCACTCCAGGAATTTCATCAACGCTCTGATCCAAGAAGACAGACAGGCTAATGGAACAAGGAGACAAAAACACCTTTGTAGCTACAGCCTGAAATGCTACCAGAGGATGGTCAGACTGTCAGTTTTTATTCAGCAGCAGAAATTGGGTACAGAGTAAACTCGGGATTCTCTCAGGAAAACACAAACACATTTTCTCAGACTTTTCTGCTACCTAGCAGATGTCTGTGCTTCAATTAATTCCTCCTTCCCTTACCATGCTTTCAAATGAAACCAAAGCTCTACCAAGCTGCTTTCCCCCTAGGTACATGTAGCTCAGATCTACCTTCTGGACTGAGCAGCTGGAGTGACAGTCTGTGGGCAGAGAACTGTCACCAGACAGTCCCCTCCCAAAGCCTTCTTTTGCACTGATGCACCATCACCTGAATTACAGACCCAATCTGCTTCTGATGTGTGACTGTAAGTGGTCTAAATTAAATACATCAAAAGGAGAATTACTGCTTTTAAAGTAACAATTTGTTCTCAAAACCAAACATTTATTCTTAAGGAAAAAAAGAAGAGTGACTATGAAACACTAATCTTTCAAAATAGCTAGAATATAAAATCATTGGCATGTCCATAAATTCACGACTTCAAAACTTGCATGATTAAGTCATCACAAGGGACTCTCTCTGTAACTGAAATATTTATAACAAATTTATAACAAATTTGTAACAAATTTCACAACGCATTTAATTAATTGCAAGTGGAAGAAGATTCTCCAGTGGGAACCATAACAATAGAATTAAAAATAATACAATTACACAATTAACAATTAAAAAATTCTAGTGTTGACAAAATAAATATTTCTTTTTAAGAAATTAAGTGCTCAGTTTAGTTTTATATATTTAGTTGCAAATATGTGAAAAGACTAAGGAGTTACCAACTTGATGCTTAGAGGGTAAGAGAAATGCCAGCGGAGATCTCCTTCAAAACAGTTCTAAAATTCATATTTAACCAAGATTTTACTGCTTAGAAAAGGCATAACTATGTTTTCTATAAATATTCTCTAACCATGGAGGTGCCTTCCCATTCTTTTCCCTTCCACAGAAAGCAAAGCAATCACCATTCACTTTCTGTTTGTTTGCTCACTTCTATTCTATGCCACATTTTTTACAGCTCTTACACTTTTACGTATTTTCTGTCTAAAGTACAAACATCCAGCAAAATGTGCAAGTTAAATTCAGAAAATACATCACAGAGGGTGAAAGGTAGACCACAAGAACAAAAGTCAAGTAGTTCTCCCCACAAGCAGGAGTGGAAGAAGCATGTAATCAAGAGTTAGTTGATGGCAGTTTAGCAGCCACTTACATTCAGTCGAGAGAGGAAAAACACAAGCAAATATTGAGAAAGCAAGATGACGGTTTTCTTCACATATAAGGCTATATGATTTTTCACACAGTTCTGTACTTTGCTCCTAAACATTTCAAGGTGGTTTTAAACCACCACTGTAGGCTAAGGGTGCAAATTGCAGTTACTGTGGCAGTACGTGTAAGTCAGACATACAAAAGGCAGTATTTTAGAACTTACAGCCAAACACAAAAATCTTCTAAAAATCCTGATTGACAGGTGCTTATTTTTACTGAGAAAAACAATTGCACAAATTCATTCCTAAAGCAAAAGGCTAAATATACGTAACATTTTTGAGAGCTCTGAGACACAAATTGGAATGCAGCAATACTTATAATCAAGGACTCTCCCCTTGAGAAAAAAAAAAAAAAAGAGAGAAAAGCTTTAGAGGAATTAAGTATGCTGGTTATATCTGTGTAACTACAAAAGCAGATACAACAAAAGCTATGAGTACAATCAATAGCTTATAAATCAAAGCAAAGCCTTACTTCAAAAACCAGAAGCAGACTTGAGAAGAGCAGTTGATTTATAAAAAACATTATTTGAAATCAGCAAGGAATTAAAGCAAAGCATTTCTTTTCCTATTATATAGGCAAAGCATGCACAGGCTCTAACACACATAATCAATTATGGAGAAAGCTGTAGCATCTGAAATATTTCCTCCTTGCATGAAACACTGAAGTTACAAAGATTCCCTTGACTGCAGCTGAGTTCAGTTCTGAACAGTGACACCCCAATCTGTGCCCAAGAAGTACTCAAACCACTCTACAAATACATTTAAGCTCTCCAGCACACTTAAAAAATTGAATCTCTAACTTTGCAAAAATACCAGTTAAGGCCTCACATGGGACAGATCAACATCAGTTACACTCGATAGCTAGAAAATGAATAGACCAATCTCAAATAACACCCAACAAATAAATAATTATAGTGATGCTATGAAAGCTAGCAGCAGTTTCAGAGATTTTTCGCTGTACAGCGCCCAGCTAAACCCCAGAGCACAAACCAAGCAATGCAAAGCAATAAAAAGACCCAATGTCATTATTAGATTTGGTCACCTGCACTCTGTGTTCGGGACAGAGTTTTCAAAATTGCATTCTGAATGTTTTCAGTCTGTCCGTACAGATATAGGTGAATATTAGACTATACCATTCATGGCATATAACTTGAGCAGGATGTAAAAGATCAGATTTTTGGTTCCTCAGTTACGGGACGTAGAATGACAGGTGTTTTACTGGAGCTTGTTTTTCAGTGAAGGCTTAGCCTTCCTTGAAAATCAACTCCCTTAAATTTCTTCCTCTCTTCTTCTCTCTTTGCATATCTCAAAATTTAAAGATACAAAAGCATTGATCAAATAGAGTTTTTACTCTCTATTGCTAATTAGTACAGTATCAGCTCTTGTCAAACTCCATTAAAATGGGTTATATTCAACACACTGTACCAGAATATTTGCACTTTTTTTTCTATCCTTAAGTTATACTACAAATATCCAAGTAAAAGAAAATGCAGTGCTGAAGGAAACTATATGAATTGCCTCTACTCTGTGTAGCTGAGAAGTGTCTCCAATAATCTTCTCAAAAATCTTCAATGACTCCAACTTCTTCAAAACTCTCAACAATAAAATGTTTGTTTACAAGAGGGTAGAAATTCCCAGATTTATTATTTAATCAGGAGAACATAAAGGCAAGTTTGTAAAAGACCAAAGAAACAGCCATGCAGAAAGAAAAAAGTAAGCTAAATAAATAGGGGAAAGATTTTTAAATATGTATTATATGCCTGTTACATTTGTGTTTATGCAATTATAACAACCAAAATCCCAACCAAACTCATTGAGAGCATGCAAGCGTTTTATCTAAGGAGGTCTGATGTTCTATGCAATAAAGCACAAGTGACTCATTTTGACTTCCTGGTAAATATTACTTTAAAAAGCCACAAACCCAAAACAACCTAATAAAAATAAAAACATGGCACCTAAATTTAATTAGGACCCTGATTCTTACATCTGAGATTGACAGGGGCTTTGCCCTTCAATAAAATAAGAGTATAATAAAAGTCATTTAGCATAATCCACAACACTTTGGTATGAATGTATGTGACCTAATATGAGTGACACAAAATTCACCTACTTCAGTATCTTAATATTACACATTACATCAGATACAGCAAGCATAACAGAATCTGCTACTTGGAAGGAATAAAAAATGGTAACAGCAATGGCATTGATTTTAGTTAGCAGGCTGGGTATTTCTAAGACGTCTCTGGCATCCCAGTGCCAATTATCCTGATATGCACTATTTTATCAAGCCATTGAAAGTGGATCCTTAAGGGCAATTATATAATTCAGTAACTCAAGCTAAGTTCCCTTCAAGTCGGTGAAAATATTCTTCTTCCACGCAGAGGGATATCCTTCTCAAGCTTGGACATGTGCTCATATTAAAATACACTGTTTAGGATTCAACATTTTACTTAGGAGAATCTTCCCGGAGCACCAACAGTTTATTCTTAACATTTATTTTGTGGTTTCTTTTACTTCTTCCCTTCAACACCCTGTGCGTTTGCAGGTCATCAGCTAACAGCACATATGCTGTAACACTGCACACAGAAACAACCTCACCCTTCACCTCTGCTCCTCCCGTTTTTCTACCTTCTGCTAATGCAGCAATCCATCCCATAATACGTACAAGCAATAACTACACGCACACCTGTTCTCATGAGAGGCCTTGTGCTGGCACACCCAGAAAGGAAGTCACGGCAACTGATGCATTTCTGAGAGCATCAGTGTCGCTTCGGAGATGTGCGGCCAGTAACGCTTACCTCGTCCTACACTGGGCCTAACTGTGCAACAACAATTCCCACTGCATTTCACATTTCCAAACGTTGCCAAAAGAAAAGGAACTACAAAGGTGTTATTGTAGTACTGGCCTCTGGAAATAAATTTCACCATTCATAAGCAACATGCTTATTTACTCAAATACTGCTAACTACATATTGTCTCTGTTATTTTTTTCACCAATATGGATTTTAAACCTGATTATCCCACTTTTATCTTAAGTAGGAGCAAAAACCTATCTTGCTTTTTTTCCAAAAAAAATTAGTTTCAGATTCTCCAATATTGTTAATTTAATTTTCTCTTTCCAGTGATCTTTTCCAGCAAAATTCTCAACCTGAGTAAATTAAAAATCATCTGCCTCCCTTAAGGCTTTCACTCAGTCTCCTGAGTATTAGAGTCCCGAGCGCATTCCTTTATACTGACTCTAGAGCACCTGGTATTGTTAATTGTCTGACAGAGACCAATGAATTTATTGCCATATTGCAAAGATATCAGGTACCCTAGCACAGAAATTTATTGTGTGTATACATACATAAAAAAATCAATATGCTCCTGCATAAACCATGCTTTTTCCATGCCAGCCCAAACCCATCTGTCTAAAGCAGGTGACATAGAATACTTACTGTACACTGTACTCTTGCTGCTGTTATTCAGAGGTATTATTATTCTCTCCCTTCCGCTCTCAGAATTTGGATTTTCACACACATCAACCTTGGGAGACTTTATAACTTCTTAAAATTGATTATTTAAAACATATTTTCAGTGAATTGTTTAAACAACAGCTAGCAATTTATCTCAACACCTTCTTCATTCAACCTTCACTTAAAAACTCAATCTCAGAATTAAATTTCACACATTTTCTTTTCTTTTGCAATGCACATAATCAAAACCCACAATCAGCATTACAGTAGTTTGCCAAGGCTGCATCCTGGGCTGTCTGTAACAGACTTTGAAGCTTACACATACCTCCTTCATTTTGATCAGGGTACCTCCCCTGTTTATTCTTTATATTGTTCCTTCTTTTTCCCCTCCCCTCCATATTTCAGTTTAGTGACTAACAGTTGCGAAGTGATAGACTTTAGGCTTGGAAAGTAAATTTTATGATGGACTATGGCCCATGTAACAGGATGGGCAGGAGTTTTTGGAACAAAGAAAGTTTGGGGTTTTTTTATCCTCCCTCCCTGCTCCAGTCTGTAGAAATGGTCTTATTCTTCAAAGAGTGAAAGTTGCTATTGTATGGACGACTTGCAACATGAATTTTTGTTGCTTGCCTGCTTGTTCAAAAATCCTGTTAAATCTAAACCTCAGTATTATTTGAAAAATTAATTCCCTGGCCTAACCATGCAAAAATAATTGGATTTATGTAGTGTAAAGTTGATGATGGTACATGTGTTATCAAAAAGAACTACACGAACACTTAATTCTATACCACGTAGTATCTCCTGTACTTTCATTGTGTCCTTTCTTGTCCCTTCTGTAAAGCAAACTCTCATGTTTCTTTTAACCTGAAAGCTGCTAATGAAAGCTCTCATTATTATCTATTAGCTTCTGTCCTGATCAGAAGCAATGACTATTTCAGGCAAGAAGGCACCTTCAGTATGCCAGTGGAATTACGAGAGCATCAGCACTACATTCCGTCATAATTTTTACATCCTCCGGTGCCTACCTTGAACAGGTACAGTTTTTGATGAGGCATCTTGCTACCTGTTTCCCATGAGTTTTCAAACTCAGTACAGCACACCTGGCTAGGTTCCTCTATCCAGGTGGCATTGCCCAGCATTTGTCAAAAGGTCAAAAAGGAAAAAAAAAAGAGGGGAAAAAAATTAAAACAAAACAAAACAAAAAATTCCAATCCAGTCAGAGCTTGAAATAAACCATTACCTACATCCTTGCAGACACCTTTGACTTCATGTAATCTAATTCCTTCTGTTGCTTCTGAACAGCTTGCCATTCATTTCTATATTGGTGTTTAATAAGCTAATGAATGAAGTCCTTTAATATGAAGCCCCACATGCCTCTAACCAAAGCTGAAAATTCACAGTTTGTTCCTACTCCTTAATTTAGTTGCAGCTTCTAATCTATAACACTTCCTTATTTCTTATAACCTCCTGATAACATCATGACCTTTTCTTCCTTTTAAATGTAAATTTTCCGAAACTTTTTTGGAAATCAAAACAATGAATACTATGGAGTTAGACAGAGCCAATAGCAACAAGGTTCAAGACTAGAAATTTAACTCTCATACCTGGAGTTTGATAGAAACTATAAATGTTATGGCTATTATTTTTTTAAATGTTTAGACAAACAATGGATTGACTGAAATTGGACACAATTCCTTAATAATACAATCCTCCAGAGTACTGGTTTTGTTATTTCTTCATTTGCTAAATGGAGAGGAGAACATTTACCCAACTTCTCTGTAGGGCACCATCACACCTGCAAGTGAAAAGTGCTGTAGGAGATATACATAATGGATGCATCCTAATTTATTCTTTGTTGCTAGAGATAATGGCATTAAAAATTGAAAACATACTTTAATTTAAATGTCAGGTAAGATGATTCCAAATCTATTATAATCCTCATCCTATTAAGGTCTAATAAAAAAAAAAGCTAAAATATTTTTTATTATTTTAACAAAACAATGACATTCAAATACTCTTCCAAATAACCAAAACATACATGAAACACTGCAGCCTATAGAAAATTAGCTGAACTCCGAATCACATCAAAACATTTTGCTAGAAACAGTGGCGAGGTGATCTGCTGAACCATGAACTACCTCATCACATATTCTTTTGTTCAAATTATTCAGGCACGCCTAAGAAAATTTTATCTTCCTCAAACATAAGAGATATCTTTTTCTAATGCACATTTAAGCTTCTATAGGAGAAAATATTACAATTGAAACTATTTTAAGAACTTACTTTAAGCGACAGCAGCTTCATTTTCTGGCTCTATGTTGGCCTAAATAAATAATTTTCTGCACCTCTATTTGTGACACAGTCACAAACCTTTTCAACCTTTAGTAAGCAAAAATGGATATCAATATGTGAATAAAGAAGCAGAATAAAAATGCTTTAACAGTCTTCCCAAATGGCTGAAATTACCTTCCCAAATGTAACAACAACATGAATCACAAACTGGGCCCAAATTTTTCAAGTAGCGCACGTTAAGATGATCATTAACACTTTTTCTATGATGGATTGCGTTCTCCCTGCCAAAACATTTATATTACAACGGCCTTAAGGTTGGTAGGTATGTTTGTTGCCTTTCTTAAAATTAAGAAAGCATATTACATATGGAAACACCAGTGTGTTTGTACAGATATGTCCATGTATGTTTATAAAAAAACTGAACTTACCAACAGTCTCACATGCTGCTTTAGTGCCCTCTCACTAAGGATCAGAGGTCTCTGTGAAACTTTTCTCAGCAAATTTGCTAATTTCATTATTTATTCTTACACAGCTTTCAAAGGAAATCCAGTAATAATCTAATGCTAAGAAAAGTGATCATATAGTCCTGTTTTTCTGCCCGGCCCGAATTTTAAAGATCAGTATTCAATCCATGAAATGCATTCCCTCTTATTGCTCAACAGCTTCCTTTCCTCAAGAGCTTCCATTGAGTGAACCCACCGAAAACCTTTTAAATCCAGGGGCAGTACAGCAACTTCATCACCATAATTCATGTTTGTCAGATCCTTCAAGGCCCTCTGCTTAATTTGCAAGGAGTGACTTTGCCTCCAAAATCAGGTGGATTCCTCCCCAGCATTCCTGGTTTGAGTATGACTATTCTCTTTACCACTTTCATTATTCTTTGAGGATAGAAGTCAGCCTTCCTGGTGTGCAGCTTGCCCATTCCCGTATTCCCTTTTAGAAACCAGCATCACATACCAAATCCATTAATTTTCCTGGTATCAAGAACAATTTAGGAGACAATTTTCATACCACAGTTCAACCATTTCATTTTTGACTTCCTGTAGAACCTGTGAGCAACTGCCATCTGGTTCTGGAGACTAATTTCTCTTTACTGATTTAGTCTAAAACTTACTCTTGACACTTCCAATTAAGGCAGCCCTCACACAGTGAGAGACTGATGTGAAAACTCTTCTAAACTCCTCCAGCAGAAGAAAAAAAAAAAGAAAAAAAAGAAAAAAGAAAGCCAATGCAAATTTTTTTTGCAGTCATTAACTGACTTTATCTTCCTGTACTTCTCCTTTTTCATCCTCCTCTTCAGATAGCACACTCACTCAGAAACTCTCCAGAAAACTTCCTCTTGATATCTCTGCACGAAATTCTGTTTTTTTAATTACTTCCCCATCTTTAAAAGCACTTTAGCTGTACTAATTCACTGGCAAGTTCAGTCACTCATGTCACAGAAAACCAAAGTAAGTAATCAAAACTGAATTGCTAGTCATTCCACAAAGAAACTTTGTTTTCCTCTCAAATCCTAGCTATAGACGGCTACTTCTCTTTCCCTAAACAGGGATGACAATAGTTAACACTAAGAGCATCCTTACTGCCATCTGAATTGATACAAATGGGATAATTTACACCTCCAAAGGATCATTCCAGCTTTTCTGCAAATTCAGCAAACATGACTTAATTGGTTTGGTTCTAACCACGTTTTCCAAAGCTTTCGCCGTAAAGCAGCTCAATTTGTTTTCCTCATAAAGTATAAACTGCCAAAATTGTGGCCAAATGTTTTGGTCAGATTTTCAAAATCAAAGTGGATATGCCTGCAGGAAGTCCTCTTCTTTCAAAAATAATCACATTCCATGAAAATGCTAAAAGTATTTCAGAAATGAGTAATCTACTATCACTGGCTTACAGAAAGACGGCATCACCTACGCAGGAGCTTTCAAATGACTGAAATAAGATACAATCCTGTATTCATGGAACATCCTAAAGTCTTCCAGAGCTGATGATAAGATGAATAATAGAAATAACGAATGATGCACTGCTATTTTTTCATTACTGAGTAATTCGCTTCAGAAGTCATTAGGTAATTTGGGTTTAAAATGAGATGCTGAGCTGCTGTTGCTGCTATTTTTTTTTTTAAGTTTCAGATTCCTGACTTCAGCCAGTAGTTATGTAATACTGTAAAACAGATCCCTCTGGTTTCCAAGAATAGTTTTACTGAGTATACAGTTAACTAAGCAAGAGAACCCAGGGGTTCTGCAAACGACATACTGCTGTTAATGTTTTATTATTTCTCAAGTAAACATGATTATTTCACCAATAAACCTTATTAACTGATGTCCAGTGCAACACCAAGAAAATAAAGACTGCAAGTAATACTTTGCTTGTGCTCTTGATTGCGTACCATAATGTTCTGCTACATTACCTGCTGCAGAAAATTAAATTATATGCTTACTTTAATTTTCTCACCTGCCAACACTGGAAAGAAGGCTATTATATGAAAGTGGTTCATTTATATCAAAGGTTATTATTAAGTACAGATTGGCAAAAGAAACTGCAATTACCATTTTATTGGCTTTCATTAGCAAAAGAAAACAGAAGAATATCTATTACTACCAAGTATTCTCTGGCTTAGTTCAGTAACTTCGCTGTTTAAGCTTGCAAACAGGCAACATAAACGTATTCACTATGTAAATACAGTTACAATGTCAGTTTCCCTTAAACCAAACATTTTGATTTCACCACCTGAAGGGCTTGAGAAAGCTCTTGTAGAACACCTCCAACAGCCCAGCCGGGAGCATAGCAACTCAGCAAAGAGGGACAGAGCCAGGGACCTTTGCAAGTGATGAGAGTTCTCAACCTTCCAGACCACCCTCTGTAACAGGATTATCTCTCTGCATCTACCTGATCCTCATTCAAAGAACCGAAAAACAAGGGTAAAATACAAACAGGCCCATCACTTTTGAGCCTAAGCTCTTCCATCTCATGTCAATCAAACCGAGCCCCTGTACGCAAATGAATCTATTCAAAGGTCCCTTTGCTGATACTTGGATCTCTATTTGTTCAGTGCAGGAAAAACCAACTTATCAATTTGCAAAATCACTTTTGCAAAATGGAGGTATGGAGAAGACTGTTGGTCCTCCAAAGGACTATGTTTAAAAAATCTGTTATAATGGTAAAGCAAAAAAGAAAAAAAAGTAAATTAACAACTCTACCAACTGTGACATAACCAATATAAAATTAATAATATTAAAAATATAAGCATTTTAACTGCAAATGTCTGTGTAATCTTACAAAAATCTTACAAACCTGGAACAGCCAAATGCAGAACAGCAGCACAGAACTGCTCCATTTGATCAGTATGGAAAATTACATTAATAGCAGAATAAAGACTTGACAGATAAAACAGCATTCAAGAAGCTGCTTTATTTTTAAAACACCAGTTTACTCCTCTTTCTAAATCGATAGATCTTTAAAGAACTAGCATCTCAGATCCCTAAGGTGATCAAACTAGTGCTAAGATAACATCACTCCATCAGTACAAATAAAAACTGTTTCTCAACGACATTTTTGAGTTTCTAATTTTTTGAAGGAGCAGGTTGCAAGTGTGTAATAAACAGCTCCACCTACTGTCCCAGAAGCAGAGAAAGCATTTCCCAAATCTACGTTTCCAGGCTGTGGCAAGTACAAGAGATTTCTTATTATGCCCTTCCACCCTGCCCCTTGGCAATGAAGCACTATGTCTGAAAAACATGAATATCAAAGTTAGAAGAAGAAGAGAACGAGTCACGTAAAATCCCACTCTGAAGTTCTTCAGATGTCCTTCAGGCAAGTGAAGGTCCCCACTCCAGTCAGAACAAGCATAAGAAACCCACTGAGACACAGACCCTCCCACTCTGCTCCTGACACAGTGCACTAGAAGAGAAGGGAGAGATGCTCCCCAGCAGGTCCTGCTTTCTTGATGTCTTGCATAAATAGCCAACTCTCACCACCATTGTCTGTCTCCCAGTGAGAACCTGTCTGAAAAACACTAAAGCACTACATAGGCCAAATCAAAGCCTGACACAGCCTGTCGTGGATTTTTTTTCTGATTTTTGAACACGCAAGATTCTTGTGTCTGAGAGGGAGTGTATCCAGCAACAGGAGATGACAGCCAGCTTGAGCTTGGATATTGTGTCTTGACATGAGGAGCAGTGCTGTACCCAGCCCTACCAAATCAAGGGGCAAAATTTACATGATCAGTTCCTACAGTCTCATAGTAGCTCAGCTGTTTTCATGCATTGGTCAGACTTTCTTTTCATTACTCAGCTTTCTTTGAGTAAGAATTTCCTTTGTAAACAAATCAATTATTAATGGAGAAGAACGAAAGAAAGAAAGAAAGGCTATACTTCCTTTCCTTTCAAGAATCACAAAAACATGCAAATACTACAGCAATATGGTACTCAGAAAAGCACAGTTTGTGATCTTTGAGCTCCAAACTCCAGTTTATAACTCACATAACTCTTCAAAGACTAAAGTAAATTTATTTAACTTAACATTTTAAAAGTTGCCTGTTTTAAGTAACCAGTAACTTAACATACACAAAATTAACCCAGATACTACTTATATGCTCTACAGGACAGTCAGTTTTCTTTTGCACCAAATTAAACAAGTATAGTCCACCCAAAACTCCCACCCCAATCGGCAGGCTTTAAGCACCTTCGAAAAAACTTAGTGATAGCACCTGCTTGTGAAAAAAGCAGAGCACAAGTTGTCTGGCCAGCTCTTTGGGAAACATCATGAGACTGCCCAATTGCAGTGTCCTGGCAGCATTCATCACCCTTGGGTGGAATAATACCATTAGATTTGTAACCATAACTAGATGTTTGAAACTACTGTGACTTAAGATGGATAAAATATGTTTCATGCAGAAAGGGAAAATATTTGTGAAGTTCTTGTGGGTTTTTTCTTGATCTTTGATTTTTTTTTTAAAATAACATAAAATTAGGATGATTCAAATAAATCACACTGAAGTTAACTTCTGCTCATGTGAACCAACTGGCATGAAGAGTCACGTCAACTGATTGTAATACATTTAGTAAAGGGAAAAGTTGTGTTGGGAATTTGAAAATAACCCAGTTTCATTTGCTTGTACGGGGTGACACTGGAGTAACAATGTTAGAGGAGAGAGTTGCACAGAGCAGAAGTCAGAGTAGCAGCATACGGCTTCTCTTTCACACAGTCTCACCACATTCCCCCAAAGCCTCAGGCTGGATTTGAGGCACACTTCTTCACCCTGATGTTAACTGCTCCTAAAAATGTCACCTGCCAAATGTGAAGCCATCAAATGCAAGGCTTACAGCCCAGAATGCAAACCAGCAATGAATATGCCAAGATCCTTATCCTAGCAATCTTTCTGTGTCTCACTCTGACTGGAATCTGCTTTAGCTCCTAAATTTAGGATCTGTCAATGTATCAAGTAGATGGCACTACAAGCTTTGGCTGAGTAGCAGTGGGGTGCATGCTCAAAAGGAGTGTATTTCAGTAGCAGCACAGTTTAGAAGGATGCATACACTAACAAAACCTAACTCTTTGGAAAAAGCAGCAAAACCTTCTTGCCCTTTGCATGGGATGCTGGCCAGATCAGTAAGTGCAGTTACACGCAGCACACTGCTGCCAAAACTTGCAAAAACAGAAACTGCAAGTTTAAGACTGTCATTTTTCATAAATACAGACTTAGTCAATAAATATGAAAACTTCTCCTATAAGGAGGAATTTATATTAAACGCCTCGTATAACATCTTTGTCCTTAATTATTAGGAAAGTAAGTGGAAAGGTGGCCATTTCAAGGAAGTTACAATTCTTCCACTTTCCCAGCAGTGAAAACACGGCTGGCTGAAGCCAAGCTTCATGTCAGGCATTCACAAGCACTGTTATGCCTTGACTCATGCCTTGCCACCACAGCACTCTCCTTACCCGCTATTACCCAACCCCTCTCAAGGACACTGAGACACCTGAGAACTATGCTGATAGGTGGAAGCTGGACACCTTGCTTCACATTCATCAACACTACATTGAGGAGTTCAAGCTGACTTTAAGAGGGTGGCCAGCACCATCCACACATGCAGGGCAGCACAGACCCCCACCAAAAGCTGTGCCCATAAATGCACTGGTGCACTGACACAAAATTCCATGCAATTTCTGCTACTTTGCAAACAGAGATACCGGAATTAGCTATTACACTGGGCAGCTGTACCTGAGCTGATGTGACCGCAGTGAAGCTGCAGTTTTCCTGATATCATCTTGTTTTGATTTCCACATCCAATAAGACAGAAAAGCTACAGTTATTCATTCACTTATGCCACTTAATATTTGTGTCACAGACCACTGCAAGATAAAAGCTCAGCAAATGCAGCAGCAAAAAACCCCAACAATTTAACAACTCAGCTCTAAGGAAGCAGAACAGGTTTTGGGCACTTGCTGTTGGGACCAAGGTTTTCACAGAGGACATCTCCAAGTCACTGCATGTGTGATCAAGTTTCCTTAATGTGTGCCCTGAACCATGAACTATCACCTTTGCTGTACCAGAGAAAACAAATGGATTGTCCTCCTTTTGAAAATTACAGTTAGAAAACACTCAAGATCCAGGGGCATGATGTATCAGTGTCCAGCAAGAAAGTTCACACAACCTGTCTCTTGCAGCCCTGTGAACCCTGCGGTTAATGCAATCCCAGGGAAAGCCTTAGCATCACTGTAATAAAAATATCTGTTGCAATTAAAACTAATGTTAGCAATCTTACACTTTGCATGTGTCTCAGTTTGAGTAAATTGGGTCAATCCTCATTTTGTTCTTTCTTAAACTAGGTAAATTCTGTATTTCTTCAGATGAATAAAATGTGAAATACTATAAAATCCTGGCAAACACTGTGTCTAAAAGTCAGTGAAACATACAGCCAGATTCACAAAAGATATTTAAAAAATTAATGTTATTTCCTCTATTTTTGTAACGTCCTCTTTTGCCCAGTACAATAAAGCAACTCAGTAAGGTGCCTTAACACTGAGTTTAGGTCGGTTTTATGAGAGAATTTATTAATCAGAAAAAACAAGCTATCACATTCTGACAGATTTCATATTTACTTTCATTATAGACTTTTATTCTCATATATTGTAACATGATTAGATGCATAACTCCAACATTCTCAAAAATGTAAAAATATAAGACAAAAAATGTGGGAAAAGAAAACATACTCAACACCAGGAACAATGTGCATAAAATAACTTAGTTTGTTATTGGCACTTCATTATTAAAAGAAAGAATGAAAGCTCTGCTGTACTGAGAAAAAGTAGCTGTTCAGATGCCAAATCTTAATAGCTCCATATGTCTCACCAACTAAAAATCCTGAGTTTATTAAATTCCAGAGGGGAAAAGGAAGTTCATAGCAGAAGTCAGTCATGCCTTTTTCTTCCTAAGAAAAAGACCACCCTGGCTGCCTCTAGACATGCCATCCTAAGAAGGGTCAGAGTGCAGGCTAACCCAATATCTAGATAAGGTCCATTAGACCGTGAGGGTGAGCTTTTCTAGGTTACCTCAACACAAGTATCACTCCCGATTAAAAAAAAAAGCTTTCCCCCAATTTCTTACATATGCAATGGGGATACATTAGAACACATTAAAAAAATTAAATTCCAACATGTGGGCATGATGGGAATTTGGGCCATTAGAGAATTTTGTTGGGTTTTTTTTTTCCTTAATATAAATCAGCAATTTCAGAACAATTCTGAAATTCCAAAAAAAGTCTGTACTGTGATACAGTGGAGATACTCAGTGAGGTGCAGTGCTGTAAGTTCATATGAACAGCCAGTTGCCAACAACCATCATTTGCTCTTGGCCGGGACTAGAAGGACTAATTGCCTGGGAAAGACCAGTCCACAAATTACTAACAGACTCCATGCCTAGTGACCACTGATATTATGAAGTTGTATTGTGATATGACCACAGTTTACATCTTACCAGTGTGTTTCAGAATACAGTGAAATACCACTTGTACTTCATAGGTTAAAGAAAAGATCAGGGCATGGTTCTGTTTCTCACAGTGGTTAGGTGAGAAAAACATTGCCTCTCTTTTGGTGCTGGATACCTTAAAACTTCATCTGGCTGATTTTCAGTATCAAGACATTTTACTACTGGGAGCCTTGGCTGCAATTACTTGCACCCTTGGTTGCTGCAGATGTATTAAGACTGAAAAGATAATCTGAAACAAAAGAGACAAAATTAAATGTTTCATTAAGTACTCGTAGGTCTTTGTATCTCATTAAACCAAACTCTAAGCTTTTGTGGCTGATGGACAAAAGGATATTCATTATAAAATGCATGTAGGTCAAAATTTGACACTTTTCTCCCCAAGTAATATGACCATACAGTATCAGGGCACCTTGTATTCACCTGTATCCCACCCCCCTCCCCCGCACCTTTTTTTTTAAATTACAAGATTGTTTTTACTCAAAATTCAAAACATTGTATTTCAAACAACTTTTGAATACAAATTTTCTCAGTTATCTTCAGTGTCCTACCTCCTGTCTTTTGTCCTACTAAAGGGCAGCTGACTAAAAGGGCTTCGAGCAACAGAAGCAAAGATCAAGGCAGCTGAGATGTCTGTCTTGGTGCTTCACCTGACACACTGAGAGAGAGAAATTTATGCTTTTTGAGGACGTGTACGTCAGGCAGAGAGTCACTCTAGGTTATACAAAGTGAATTATGGCAAATTGGGCAGGGAAGGGTCTCCATGAGAACATTTAGTTCATACCTCCCCACAAGGCTGAATCACTTACATCTATACAGCTCCTAGTGAATATTTCCTTATTCCAAAACACTGCTAGAAATGGAGATCCTGCAGTTTTTGCAGGTAAGCACTACAAGGTCTCACTACCCTCGGTGTTTAATAGTGCTTCTCAATGTGAACCCTCACTTCAATTTAAACACATTAATGCATATCCTAACACCAGCTGTTTATCCCCTCTCTTATTCCAAGAATTTTTTACTTATTCAGTCTGTGCAGCACATGTCATCCTGACCATGCTAGGCTGCAGGACCTCTGAGGTATTTCAGACTCATTCTTTGGTGTACACTGCATTTATTTCACCTGTCTAATCGAGGTTTCTCTGTGTCACAGAGCTCCTGTTCAATAAGCATCCACACTAACAGCTGTGGGAGCTGTACACCTACTGAAAGAGCTCCTGCCCCTTTCATCATACATCAGAATTGGTCAAATGAGGACATGGGAAGAACACACATGCTCATGTTTTCTAATTCAATACACGCTGGCCTTCCTTCTTTTCATGTGACAGTCAGGGATCATTCATCGTTTTCTGAGGAGTTCACTGCCTTTCACACCTTACTAAGCATCTGCCAAAAATATCTGTATCTAAGAAAGTGTATAAGGTAGTAGCTTGCATGATACGCCATAGGAGATACACTGAATTAATTGGGGAAAGTATCTGCTTTCTATAAGTGTAACGATCAGGTCAGTAACACACAAACTTTACACCGTCCTCTCTTTCTCCCCCACCCACGTACTGAAGGCCACAACAGAAAGGAAAATGCACAATAGATTTAATCTACTTACTTATTGTCTGTCCAAAGGCTAGTAGTACACAACAAACATTTAATGAGGTTGGAATTAGGACAATTTAACCTCTTTGACTTGAGCATACACATTATACACACATTCAGAGCTTAACAAGACTAATTTTTACAAAGGAAGACAGGCACGGGCATGAGATGGTCTACTAAAAATCAATGTCATACCTTTTACAAAATGAACTACAGAAAGTTTTTTGAAATCCAACAAATCTTTCTGTAACTAAAATTCATTACTTCTGCTATTCTACCATATCAACCATGAAATTAGCCTTTGTCCTATTTTTATGTACTCTAAAGATATTGCTTTACGGTTTGTACTATGCACCTCACTGACTCACTCATTTGATCATCTTTTGAGCACACAGAGAAAACATTTCCTGAGTAAATCACACAAATAAGATTATTCTGAAGCAATTTCACCCAAGCTGAAACCACAAGACACAGAAGTGTATGAGAAGAGGTCAAAAAGTACTCTACTTAACATGCAAAAGCTTTCCTGTAAATAGAAAGCAGCTTAGGGTTAACAAAGTGAGTAAGATCACCCATCAGGCACTGAAATCTGCTGTAGAAATGAATGCTAGGTGAAAATAGGTAACACTGAAACACTACAATCTAAGTCAATTATGTGGTATCAGTCTTAAAGAGATGGAGTCCTCACAGCTACTTTCAATCTTAAATTGTCAGAAATAATAATTCAAGATCTCTCCAAAGCCTGGAGTTCCTACTTATCCAAATTGATCAGATTTTTCAGGAAAGACTGTAGTATTCTAACTAATCAAAAGCAGCAACCAAGATGCAGCCACCCTATGTTACTTCATTCAGTCAACATCTCAATTGATCAACTGAAAATTCTTATTAAAGATAATTAAAATACAGAATGGCACAGCATCAGAAATAGAAGAAATCTACAACAGGAAGTTGCAATCTTTTTACACTTTATTTTAGAAGATATTCCCTCAGGTAGCTGACCGAGCTCAGGTTACTTTTATTTTTCTTGTGCTGAAATTTCCCAAGAAGGATTCTTATTTTCACCCTGGTCTGCCATTGCAAAGAAGAGCACAACCCTCATGAAATTTCTTGTATCACACCAAAATGGAATTAGGTGAAACCTTTGGGTGGATGAAGACTGCCTGTCTGTGATTCTTTAAAATTCATGTTCCCCACATTCTCTCATCTCCAGAGTTTGAATAAAACTTGTTTTAATTGTCTTAATGCTGCCTGAGTCTTGTCATACAGCAAACTACTACACAGTGTCAATCAAATCCATGTATCATTAATTTTTGATAGAGGTAAAACATCCAACAATAAAGTAGCAAAGATGATAAGTTTTTCCTTTGCTTCTTACAAATCTACACCTATAATTACTCATGACAGCTTCGGTTAAATGAATTTCAACAAAGAAGGTCAAGCCATAAAGGCCTAATTAATTTTACAAATACTCAGCAGGATAAACTAAGATTTCTCTGGAGAGTTAGAGAACCTGAAAGGACTAATTGAGAATGAGAACATGATGTGGTAGCTTACAATTATGGAAATTTTTTTTTTCATGCATTTTCATTCTGATCTAAACTTGTTGGAACGCACTTCAAATATTTCATTGAGTTGTAGTCACAAAGTAAGCCAAGAATGTTGAAAGGTTACAGAAAAATTATTATTTCCCCACTTCATTTATCTTCACTTCCAAAACTAAATATTTCAATTGTATATATATATATATACACATATGTAGGGCAGAGTAGAATAACTAGTGGGTTTTACCAGTGTTTAGTTTTCTAGTTTTCCAATACAGGAGAGTTTGCTTGTATTGTATAGCTTCCAAAAAAACAGTATCTATATGAAATTTAGAGCATTTTAAGTGAAAACCAGAAGGGAGTCACACTAGAAAGCCACAGAATCATTTAAAATTTATTCTGAAAAATAATCTGTCTTATTTCAAGATACTCCTTTTCTGCTTTCCTCCAGAACCGATGAAAGAAACAAAGAATCTGCAGCGTACATTGGCATGATATGTTCAAAGCACATACAAGTACCTATAAAATTTCAGCTATCCTGTACAAAAAGAAAAGCTTAGGGGAAAAATAAATCTTATCAGAAACCTAAAGTGATAAAAACTTCAAGTTACAAAAATACTCAAATTTGTGTTTTACTCCAAAATTCCATGGTACATGATGTTCAGCATTTCAGGCCAGGTATATCAAGTGCATCTTTTGATACTGCCTGTTAAGAGAATGGAGTGAGATAAACCCACAAAATCCACTCAGCAGTCACCCATTTCACAATGAGAATGAACAGGATTATGCAATATATATAGTTCAACTTTGTATGGAGGGGACATGTGACACCCTGTGGACACAGACTGTTCTGCCAACAGAGGCAAACAGAACAGTAACTATAACTAACTGCATCTTTTTCCACTGGATAGATTTCTACACACATCAGCCCCCAACAAAAGGAAAATTGATTTTAATACAACAGAATAAACACCATGCCATAGAATAGGGTAAAATATTGCTATTTATATAACAAAAGAGATTGGAACTTACTGTGGGGATTTTTGTTGTTTGGTTGGGTTTTTTTAATTTGATTTAGAAGAACCTTATATTGTTTTCACATGCCAAAAGTACATATCTCAGCTCAAGGTGGTGAATCTAGGCTCCACACCGCCAGTGAAAATACAGTATCTATTAAGTAATCACAGTATGACTGCCACGGAGGAAAAAAACCCCCTACACACAAGAAAAATCAGCATGCCTTCATTTGATAAGCATGCAGACATTCTCATCATCTTTAAAATACTCTAAGCTGGAGCCAATCACTCACAAGTGCAGAGATTACTCATAACATCCAGATACACAAATATACAAAATTACTTCTGAAATTACAGATTGCTTTAGCAACTCTTAAACTTGTAGTCATTTGCTGAATGACCTTGCAGCCCTTTACATGATGAATCTGGTCTTGCCATTATGAGACAAACATACAGCTCCATGAACCCTGAATATGTGGATGTTGTTGTTGCCATACAGGAATAAACAATCTCTCAAATTTCATTATATAAACCACTTCTGGTGAGCTTCAAACTTCTTTCATTTCAAATTGCTTGGAGAGAAAAAATGAAGTCTCATTATATTTTCAACAGCCACTTTGTGGATAGTCTCCCCACCACCACCAAGATAGAATAATAAATTTTAAAGAAATGCTGCTTTACTTTTAACATATAGAAATAAGCCTTAGGGTTTGCATTAATCTCCCAGACACAGTTTCATAGCGTTCTTTTATTAAGTGTCTCACAAGCATACACCGGCATCATTTTTTTTCTGGGGGAAAAATAAAGTACTTTTATTAAAGGTATGGTCTGTTAATACAAATATGCTCAAACACTTGTGGTCTGGCTACTTAGGGCTGAAAAACAGAGTTTTTCGCTTTCATGCAAATGAGTAAAAAACTGGCAACATCTAGGCAAGAAATATAAATCGCTCATAGAAATAAACTTTAGTTATTCCTTATTAAAAGGACCTTTAAAAATATTCTATTTATATAATCACACATTCAGTGAGTTCAAAAATCTTAAACTACATTTATGAAGACAGGGAAGCATGGAAATTTATCTGACTTCATAACAAAATGTAAGGCTTTTGTGACAATCCCTTTAAATTTATGTACTAGATTGTCTCTCAGAGAGGTAGAGGGCATTTAATCATCTTTTATGAGGGCAGGCATTTTTCTCCATTATAAAGTAAGACAGCAACCAGTTTAGAGACCCAGACTGGACAAGAACCAGAAAAAGGGCCCAGCTGGGGGAGTGTTCAGGGCAACACCTACAAGGGTGGGAAGGCTAAGTTGCCTCAGTGCAGGATATTTAGCCCTGATCCCACAGGCTGTCTAGATCAGCTTTTCTGATGCCTGTTCCTTCCACACATGCACAACAGACCCTCTCTTGCACAGGAGCTGTTCCTCTTTCCAGGGTTGAAGAGGTCACACATTCATCTTCAGAAAGTCCTTCCTGAATACATTTGGGTTTCAACTATGTCACCTTATTAACCCCAGTCTCCAGCTTTGAAATGGGACCATTAAGGAAATAAACAATAAAGGTTTCCCGGGTTCTCCAAGGCTACAGTGACACAGACTGCAACTTTCCTGAGTAAGGCAGGAGACACCCCACTCAGCCACATCTCATGAAGATGAAAAACTACACCAGAGGCAAGACAGAACCTAAAACAACTTTAGAGCCAGTACATACACAGATGGAATTAACTGTAAAATGGAAAACCTGATTAAACGATTTTTGATCAAATGCAAGAGAGCAAAATTCTCTAAAATATAAAGATAGCAACACTGTGATTTTCCTGATCTTCTGTTGTGTTTAGAGAGGGTTTATATGCTTTTTGCTCCACCACATTCTATCAATATGTAAAGGCTGATTCTGCATTGACTTGCTTATTAGCAGTAGAGCTTAGTGCAATCGAAGTAAGGTATTGTTGCTGTGTTTTGCTTCCTCACAGAACACTTGAGGGCCTTCAGCCTTTTGGGTGCATTATGTACAAACACGTAAACCAAGAAGAATGCTCAACACTTGAACATGGAATATAACTCACTGGCACCTACATATAAAGCAGCTTTGATTTTTCATGGAAATCTCCCATCTCTTGCATCATGAATAATTGAACTTGACAGCTTGAAATATTAACCTCCTTACCTTTGCTAACCAACAAAGTAGAAAAAAGATCACGGAGTTAGCATACTGATTACTACATTAGATACTCAGTACTCTTATGCCCCACAAAAACTACGAAACTTTACCACTGTCAGTAGCCCTTTTTAAAAACTACTGAAAGTATGATGAACTTCATGCAAGCGTCATCTTAATAAGGCAAATATGATCATTTGAATTTGGGATGTTGCATGTTTTAAAATATTTACTTTGGAGGGAAAACGAGACCTCCCATTCTGTTCAATAAGTTATCATACAGTTTAGATTATGATTAGATCTCACCTTTTTTGTTGTTTTTGGACAACATAGCATGGAATGAGAACTTAGCTCTGAGTTGTGATACTTTTAATAGCTGTGGAAAGAGAGCTAATTTGGAGGATGCGACACTTCAATACAGTCAATGTAAACATCAAATATGGACTTTTCCATATGACTGGGTCCAAATTTCTGCATGTGATTTATTTTAAACTGTTTTCCTAAACTAATGTAAAATCTGCTCAGCTTGGGAGATACCCCTTTGCATATTTCCAAAATATCCATTGATACTGCTGGCTGTCCCAGAAAGGGAAAAACAGAAACAGGGTAATGTACACATCTCAGATTACACAAGAATTATTTCAGCTGTAAAAAAAGCCTCTTCTAGGACTGCAGTTTTATTTCTACATTTGCCATTAAGAAATCTTTTTCCTCTTCCAGTAGAAAACATCCTAAATATCTAATAATTCGGAAGATATTAACATTACAAACTGAGGGAAAAAAATCAGTGGAAATATAATTATGTATATTCAACACTTCTGGCCTATTAGGTACATAACATGTATTTTTTAATATTGCTTAACTACAATCCCATTCTCTTGGGTAATCAAAAAACACACATCCAAAAAATTTACCTGGGAGAACAGAATTAGAATCTTTAATCGTGGAAAATACTGCACATTCTTTACAACATTTGTTTAGTTAAACAGCATGATATCCCACTGCCTCCCTCCACTACAGTTAGCCACCAGCTTTGTCCTTTGGGGATTTAGTCAAAAGATCAAAGTTATGAAACTGCAGTTTAAAGTATTAAAAACATTACTGAGTAAGTGTTGATTTTCTTATTCATAAAGCTATGTCACACTACGATCTGTCCAGGAGGGTCTGTTTGAAACTGTGTGTTTTGCACAGCTCACAACATGTGCTCTCTCTGGCACTGAGGCCTTTTACAATGAGGAATATCCTATACTAGGCACTGTATGTACGTACAGTAAGAAAATTTAACTGTGCTGGTAACTGGCCTTGCCTGCCCTGCCTGCTTAGGCAAAGCACTGAGAAACAAAGAGAATTAACTTGCCAAGACTCACACAACCACTTGGTCACAGGGCTCACAATGTTCTCCCAGCTCTCCCAAGACCAGAGCTGCCTTGTTTCTGGGTCACATTGTTCCCTTCTCACAGAGATTATCTGCCCCAGGGAAGGCGCATTATGAAGGAAATAGGTGCACAGAACACAAGCCTTGCAAGCACTTTAAAGCCTGGCAGTATTAGGCAAACAGTTGGGATCCTCAGCAGGCAATAATTTTTTTCCCTAATGAAAAAAGTTTATTTCAACTTCTGCCTGTGTCCTTATCTCGAAATTTAATGAGGAAACGGCTTCTTTTCTGCTGTTTTCTAAGTCTCTTTGATCTTATGATTATGTACATTGCTGGTTGCTTGCCATTATATAGAGTCTGAATAATGTATATTGATGCTAGATAGCTCCGAGTACACTATGTACCCAGGAATAATGAAAAGCTACTTTTCCTGTAACAGGAATCTTAGAAGTGGTTCAAAAAACTTGAGAAGGAGAGGAGGGGCACATAAAGCTGTCCCACAGTAATTCCATGCTTGCTCCATGTCCACATAGCCCTAAATCACATGGGGGAGCACAGGGCAGAAACAAGAAGGCAAGAAATACGACAAAAAGAACTGCACATGGACCTTACAAAAGACATACCTGGATCACTTCCTCTTTTCCTCCACAGCTCACAGGATGGATGCTGAGGGAAGATGGAAGACCTCACCATTCACAGGCCTGAACTATCCTCCCATGCATGCAGCTCACCACTGCACTTCAATCCAACACATCTTCTACCTTAAGGGACAAAACCAGCTCCTCTCTGCCTGTCTTCACCCTTACAAAAGCCAAACTTCCTGATGGCTTTGTCTTTTAGGAAATTCTGTCCTTTTTGGCTTTATCATATTAATTTGTTTCCTCACTTCTGCTTGCTTTCTCCTTTTTCTCCCACACCTCTGAAGAGATGAGAGATGCACTGTATACACTCTCACTGAATACACCTATATACTAGGACATGTGGCAAAACAGTAAGAAATATTCACTCCCCTTTATTCAAACCAGTGTATCCACCCTACATTCACTTCAGACTTGCATTTCCTTGTTCTTCCTCTCTATCAAGCTGATGGCACCCAACCCCCCCATTCCAACGTGGTTCCAAGGCATTTCAGGGAAAGCTGCTGTGCAACAAATACAGCGCAGTAGCTAACCCCTTTTTTACCACTGCAACAACTGAGCTCAGAATTAAGTTAAATCCATGATAACACTTTCATTTCTGGTAACATCAAAATTAGATTCTTCTCCCAATCAATATTGGTATGAATACTTTGGACAGTTCCATGTGAGCTGACCCAGACAATGCTGAAATTCCCGGATCTACAGAAGTCTGAAAATGAAAACGGCTACCCATCTTAGAGAAAGGGGGGGAAGAAAAAAAAAGAAAAAAGAGATCTGCAGCTATAACAGGCACAATGTCTAAAACGAAACAATTCTGAAATTCTTTTGGCTTTAATAATCTTTATTCCACTATGTTTCTTTTTATGTTTCACAGTTAACAAATAAATTCAGAACACAGAACAAATTGAAACATTAAATATTAATTTTCAAAATACCAATTACTCCACTATCATGAGAGCTAGGTTAAAAAATTTATATGATAATATAAAGGAAAAAAATGTTATGCATCAAAAATCCAAAGGAAAGTTAGCTTTTATGGTGGGTCTTTTATGGTTGGGGTTTTTTATGGTTTCTTTCCTTGGTATAAAAGCATCAAGCATTATATCACAAATTTTTACATTCTAAGCTTGGCTCTATCTGCTTTTACATCCATAATGTGCCAGATCTCTAAAGGATGCTTATTTATGACACTTTCATTAGGAGGGTACAAATTTAGATACGCTAGAAATTTAAGATTCAGGATATGCATAATTTCACAAACAAGCAGTGCTATTCAGGACCTTGAAACGAAAGCAGTACATAAAAATAGATCTGAAACAGAGACAGGCAAAACAGGCTACTTCTGCAAATGATGTGCTGTAACTTCTCGGTGTACACATACACATATTTAAAGAGGTAGAAAAAAATATACTTTCTGGCCTCTTTCAACCAGTTACTGTAAGAATTTATTATTAATACTTCTGAAGTCCAAGGGACAGCACCATCATTATCATAACACATTGCTTAGCTACATATTTTGCACTCTGTTCTACACTGTGGAAAACAATACCTTGGAAATGGTTGTTTCAGGACAATTATGCAGAGGAAAGGCAGGCTGAGAGCTTGAGCTAAGGCTTGGCCACCAGAGGTAGCCACCTGCACTACGGAAAGCTCCTGTGCAACATCTGACAAGTCACTTCTTGTCTTCTGGCCTCCACTTGTCTTCTGACCTGCACCCCCAATTTTACCTGGCTATCATAAAGTCTCAGGGATGCATAAAAAGCTGCACTAAAGACTAGAGTACGCAGATGCTAATGCAATTGAAAATTAAGTAAAATACTAAAGTGAAAGAGATACAAATAAAATCCTGGTGTTTATCAAAGACTACAAAGTTTTAAAAGGAAACAAGAAAATGTAATGCGGAAAGCGAAGCAGCTGCTTGCCATAGAGAGGTGCTAAGTCCCTGCACAAATAGCATGCAGCCAGCTCTTGACATTCAAAAAATAGCATCCCGTCTTTTCCAGACTTGGGAATTACATTGATTAAAACCCTTTTCTTTAAACCCACAGTGGTATCCAGCCAAACACCAGTCACCTTCAGCAAGAGGGGGAAACAGGTTCCTGAGCCTAGCAAGAAGGCTGCTGAAAATACAGAAAACCGCTCTTATTTCCTGAGGGTACCAGTGTTAAAATGTCAGCTGCAAAGAATCATTTACACACAAACGTGGTTGCATAATTTAATCATTTACACACAAATGTGGTTGCGTAATTTAATTATGTAGAGATCCTGATACCATTAACTATTAATTAAATCACGCAGACAAGTGAATTTTGCTTGCAGGAAAGCTATCTTTCCCCAAATTATAATTAGCTAAAATATTATCGAATAAAAGCTGCAGAAACAAAATGATCTATGTTCACTGCTGCTGTGTTTTCTTGTAGTCATAAAGGTGATACTTCATAATTCCAGCATACTAATTAGCAGTATGGTGATACAGAAAGCAATCACCTGTTGCAAAGGCAGCTTCATTGGGTTGGATTAAAGCCAATAAAACCTACAGGATCCAGTCAAGACACAAACATCTCAAAAAACAGTAAGGCAAACCTTTCTTTTCTAAACCGGAGTTAAATGGACTACAAAGAAATCATCCAGGTCTTCAACATTATTCACAATGAAATACATAGAGATCTAATTCACAGCAGAAGTCAAATGCAGTTTCAGAAGAAAGCTGTCTCTGTAGGACCTCCCAAAAAATTTGAAATAGTTTGCATCAAATGCACATTTCATAAAATATGCAAGGACACAACCCATGCACACTCATTCTTTACAGGATGGAGGTCAACACAGCTCGACGGGAAAAGGAAGGAGTATGAACATAATGAAGAATGACAAAGTAGAGGAAGGTTTTCCAGGGTAGTATTGAAAGTTATCTATTATTATACAAATTTGACTATCCCACCCAGAAAAAAAACATTTTGAAGATTGAGATACCTTCTCTAAAAATTCTGAAGAGTTTATAAAAGGGGGAAAAAAACCAAAGAATTCTGTGGGAAGAATGAACCCTTTTGTGAGCAAATCTGATGTTTAATAATGTAAAGAGAACATACAAGTATATTGGATATCCCTTAGTATGTATCAAAAAATATACAAGTTAAAGAAAATCAGTGGCTAAAATTTGACGAGACAATTTAAACACCAAAGTCTATAGTACAGTCAAACCCAGCATCTCTTTTAACATTTCATAAGCCAGAAGACCTTGGCTCCTGACTACCATTTAGTATCCTTGTCCTTACTTATTTTGGTGTTAGGGTATGACATAGTCCCTATGATCCAGGGTCCCATCTTCTTTAATGTATTCAGAAGTGCTGTGAAGGTGAGGAGACACTTGAATGCCAATTCTGTTTTGGAAGGTCAGATTTTACTCAGGTAAACATGGTGATGTGATCACTAATAACCACTGCCTGCAATGGCAGGGAGCCCCACGTCTGTGTGGAGCACAGCCTTCCATCAACTTCAGCTACTCAAAATACATGATCAGGCTTGGCCCTTTGAAGGCACTCAGATATTTAACTCTAGAAAATCAATAGAAGTAAGGAACTCAAGTATCTCCAAAGGGTGTGGGACAAACTGATTTCCCCAAGGTCAGACATCAAAGTTTTCTGTATAAACTCCACCGCATCTCAGGTCACAGGATTTTAGTTTTCTTCTGTGACATCACTGGTGCAAACAGGCTGTGTAAGGCTAATGTAGGGACTGAGGAGTTCTCATGAGCATGACAAACATGGAAGCAAAATTGCTTTAGTTCAGAGGGTTTCCCACATTACCTCACTAAATAATTCAGCATCGTACCCATTTGAGTGAATGGGGTGATGTAGATTAGTCAGTCAGTTTTAAAAATAATACACTTTAGTAGCAAGCAGCCCAGCTTCTATCAGAACAAAGAAATCGTGGCAACAGTTTAATTATTTTACTATGTCCTATTTAAGTGCAATCAACCTGCAGCAAAATCTAACCTAATCAGCTTCCCTTATGCAATTTACAGTAAGCGCATCTGACAGAAAAAGCTGCTTTTACAAGACTTTATTGCAGGAAGAACTAGCTCTGAGCTTTTCAGTGATCTTCAAAGAAAGCTTCTCGTTTACCTCTTAATGAAAACTTTACAAAACTTTACAAATATTTAGATGTCATTTATAAAAACCATTAAAAATAAAGTCAAACTAATCTGTGCTGCACAGCCTTAACAATCAGAAATGTAGATGCTGAATGGATTGGCCAACTATAGACAAAGAGAAGCTTTCAATGCACGCCTCGAAATGGAAAGGGATTAAGTGGCACTGCCAGCTGTTCACTGTTAATTAATGAAGTTGAAGAAAGAATATGTTTGTTTGCAGATGACAAAGGCAGTCACAAGAAACTCAAAATAATTGAGATTGTTGGTAAAGTGGCTGAAGACAAACCTCAGTGAAATTCAGTAAGGGACAAATCCAAGGCTGGAGACTTACACAGAAAGAATCAATTGTGCAAACACAGGATGAAGACAGTGGTGGAGCAGTCCCAGAAGAACAGCAAAAGCTGAGTACAAGACAACAATGTTTTCAATACTATTGCAAAAACACAAGGCATTGACAGAGTAACAGCCTGAAAAACACCTGAAATCACCCCGCTTTACTCAGGTAAGGTCTCAGATGAGCTTATTAAACTAGAGTAAGGTACTCTTTTTTAGCAATATGAGCACCAAGCAAATACAGTCAGCAGCAGCAACTGGAATAATCTGAGATCTAGAAATAAAAAAATATAAAAAAGAATACCTACCTAATAAAAATTATTAAGCCTAGGAATAAAAGGCTGATTTCCAAAGGTCCTTTCTATGTCTCTTCATCTTTTTTAAAATGAATCGCTCACAACATGTATTTGGCATGCTTTCAAAAGGCTGAAATTCATAGGCAGGGAAAGGAATAAAGAGGAAATAAGCAGATTGGGTGCAGGCTGCAGAACATAACAAACAGACCCAATCAGGGAAATCAAAAATGATCACTTTTCTGTTTGAAAATGGGGATGTTTTCCTATTAACTCCTTTCATAACTGCTGTGGTAGCCATAGCATACAGACCCAGATGAGGTCTTCTAGCCCCCAATTTTCAAACTGTTTTGTGAAGTAAGCATGGTTATTCCTTATTAACAGGTCCTTTACTTTAAAATGCATCATTCTTCAGAATAAAACTGCATATCCAAACATATCTTATCAAAATTTCTTTTCCCCTCAGGTACATCCTGAAAGTTTATAATTTTTGAGGTGAAGAAAATAGAATTATGGAATTAATATTGCAGCTCCCTCTCCTGTCTTTTAACAGAAAAGGAAGGCATCCATCATCACTCACAGATTTAAGGTATATCAAGGATTTTTCTTCTAAGAACACATCAGCTGTATGCTGATATATACACCTGGGTAGTTTTCTTTTCTATCTCTCATACTTAACCACCCAAGTAAAGCCTTCATCACACTTCAAAAATTAGTTGAGCATCCAAGCATTAGGACTGTGCGTATAGTGAGGAAAATGACAGAGCAGATATGTAAAATAAACTGTCTAACTACAACAAACAATGTTTCACACAGAGCTAAACTGAGAAATGATTGATAAATTTTGTCTGACTTTCTGCCCCTGAAAATGTCAACGTCAACTCTTGGGATTGCTTCACACAGTAAAAAGAAAATTGTATTTACATTTGAATAGTAACCCCTGTTTTAAAGTGGCAACATAAAAAGTTTACTACTTACATTTCACTCTACTTTAAATGCAGAGACATTGCAAACTGGTAGGAGCGCACTCCTTACACTGGGCAAGAGATTTTTTTTCCCCAGTTTATCAAATGTCACAATTTCTAACTTCAATGCATCTTTTTTCATTTCAGAGGTTTTGCATTCAATATTCCGAAGTGACACAAGATACAGTTGACTTCAGGTAACATTCCTAGACAGTCTAATTCAGAGTATCTTAAAGGTTCTGTTTCAAACACCTTAAAATATGTCCAGATTTCAAAATACACCTGACTTCTAGGACGGCTGGACTCAGCACTAAAGATTCTTTCACAGTAGTTTGTGAATTGCTGTAATAACATTTCCTTCAGTTAACTTAATAATTGTGTTTGCAGATGGGTGAAAAACCAAATTTGTTTAGATGTATTTTTTCCAATTTGTCCACTGTTCTCTTTGCCATAGTAAAAGATATCCCTACTTTAATCCAGACAAATGAAGTATAATTTATGACTAGAGCATGTTACAGGTGTGAGAAAATACATAGAAAACATTTCATTGCATACTGAAAAGCCAACTAAAAGGTGAA
Source organism: Cnemophilus loriae (assembly GCA_013397755.1). Lineage (NCBI taxonomy): Eukaryota > Metazoa > Chordata > Aves > Passeriformes > Corvidae > Cnemophilus > Cnemophilus loriae. The sequence goes on from VZTF01002142.1 coordinate 238,129, forward strand.
TTCAAAGTGCCAGACTAGTCTTTAATTTTCTTTGGAATAGCTATATTTGGAAATTTGTGTTTTGGTTTATTTTGTCTTTGTAGTCTGCAAAATACCTTAATGCAATGAAACAATCATATTTAACTAGAAGGATTCAGCTGAGATGTGGCAGCAAACTTAGAACAGGCGCGTTTTAGAAACTGTCTAGGCTCAACTTTGACGAATCAAAAATAAAAATTCAGCAGATCAAATTGCAAATCTGCTATTTTATCTTTCTCTCTCGCACTGTTCTCAAAAGAGCATCACTGAAAAGTCTCCCTTGAAAATACCACATACTAAAGCATATCCATTTGGAAATTACTGCTTTTATGCACAATGAGGAGTATCTTCATGGAATAAATCATTTCCATTTAAGTTCTTCATTGTAACATACCTTTTCCTTAAAAAATTAACCCCTTGCACACATGATTTCTAGTCATTGCTTTCAGCATTTTGGAACACTGTTGTCAACAAGCAAAATCAACCCCTATGCTCTTAATTTCTGCCTGATTTTGTGCCATTAACTCTTCTCTCCTATTCCAACACAACTGCCATGCATTTAATCAGCAAAAAAACCATGCACGTCCCTGTGTTCAGTGCCTTGTATATTATCAATTTGGTCATAGTGGTTTATTTTTTTCATGCTGGAATATTCAAAATGTTGGATGAGAATCCTTTTTCTCTCTGCATGGATAAAGCCCAAACTAAATAAGGACCACAATCTGCTAAAGCCTCTGGAATCAGCAACAGTACTAAAAATACTGATATCTGTATTAATTTCAAAGAGTTAGAAATACACTATACTCTAACATCTGTGAATTCACATTTGCAATACAAGAGTATACTGCCAACTGCTGCTTATAGAAGAGAAAAAAGAAAAAAAGGAAGAAACAGCACAGGGGGATTGTCCTCAAAACCAACCAGCACTTTTACATTTACTTCTGTGAAAGGAACACTAATTTTACAGTTTATAAGAAAGGATATAATCACTGAAAAAAAATACTGACTTTTTAAATAAAGTAATAGTAAATTTTTAAAGGAATGTAAATAGTATTGTGCTGACAGTTATTATTAAGATGATAATAGCGCTTTATTGGCCCATAAGTGCCATAATCACCAAATTATAAGCAGTCATGAAACAGACATTCAGTTCAAGTCAAAAACATACCCACAGCATAGATGACAAGCTCCATGTATCGAAAGCACCAACCCTCTAGACCTTTACCAGTAAGCACAGAAGACAGAAGAGAATACAGACAGAATACAGGAGTGATCAGCCTCTTGACCTATGCTTATCACAGGAAACCTGTGACAGGAAATTCCTATTTGATATCAGGAGTCAGACACCCAGTGGGCATGGAGGGAAGGGATGAATTCATAGTAGTCCAGTGAAGGCAAAGGAAAGCATTCACTCCTGATAAGTCTGGCTATCAGCACAATCCTGAACTGGACAAGTCATAGCTGCACCTCCCGGCCTTGAACAGAAAAGTGATTCTTCAGCTGCTTCCCACACACTCTCCAGACATCTGACCACGCACTACAAGTAAGACAAGGCAAGGCAAGGCAAACTTGATCTGGAGATGACCAAAATAAGAGGATTAATACTTTAGACATCAAATGCCATAAATAAACAAAAATTTTGCAGATTTGAAGTCCTTTCAGAAACATGATCAAATTGAAACACCCAGCACTTCTGAGCAGTAGGCCAGGCTGCATTGGAAGGAAAGAAGCACATTTGCTACAGGATAGTGAAATTTTAAGAAATAGAATCTGGCATAACTAGCAGAGTTGTAAGTAGGATCAACCTCAACTAATCACAGAAGATTATTGCTGAAGATGTTGAAAATAAAGGACAAGGAATCTGACTTCGGCAACTCTAAAAAAAACAAACTGCCCAAGGAAGTGACAAGTCTAGAGAGCTGCTGAATGCTTGAAGCATGTGAAGCAACAGGCATGGAGATGAAATCATTATATAAGTAATCATGGCATGGCCTACAGTTCTGAAGGTAGACAGAAAAGAAAGATTAAGTTTGGTAACTCAACTGGTTGATACTATGTGCTCTTTTGATACAGCCCAGAGTCCAGGACCTACATGTACCAGTAGATTATAGGTTCAAAGTGATGGGCTGGATGATGAGTTCATCTTGTGGCAATGAAAAAGGTAGCAGAAGGCAGGCCAAGCAAAGTTTAGGAGCCCCATTTTAGCTACAAATAGGTAGTTAGAGTCCCACAGAGTTTTTGTTTGGTTTTTTTTTCAGGTGGGGTGAAGGCTGAGTTTGATCCAAAAAGGAGATAGGCCCAGGGTACAGATGGATCAACTCATTATCAGTAACAAGGCAGCAGTCCTACAATTAGACATATAGTATCAAAGATCAAGAAACAGATCTTGTAGAATGCACAAGAAAAGATGAAACCAGCACTTGAAAAGAGAAATCCTCCAAGGCGAGTGCTAAAGCAGCCACTAGGAAAAGAAAATGAAGATAGATGTTCTCCACTTTGTCAAGATTTCAAGACAAAAGAGTTCTCTGGTTCTGAAGACTACTGTGATGGCAAAGAGGTGGTTTAATTAGTTCAGGGGAAGGGAAAAATCACTCAGAATGCTAGACCTGTAGTTCTGCTATTTAAATTCTATTATCCACATTTTACTGTACTCTTAAAATACAGCAGACACTATAGTGAGATGTAGGAAGCATTATGACGCAAAAGAATGAACACAATTAATACCCCCAAACCTACTAAATGATGAAACAGTTAAAAGATTCCACAACAATTATTTGAAGGCTTGAGAACTCTTATACAGGTAATGACCATATGGCAACAGTGTTAGCCTATAATAAAGTGAGAAAAGCACATAACCTGAAATGTCCCAGGAGTTTCATGATTGAATCTTTCTAGCTGCCTTAAAAAAATTGACAAATAACCCCCAAAACAGAAAAACAGAACCACCAACCAAACAAAATAAACCCCAAAAATATTTGAAACACAAGCGAGAGGCACAGAAAGTGTAATATTAAAAAGCTTTGTCTCTTTTTGGATGATTTCAGTTGTAGCACTAAAAGTCAGATTTAACCCCAAATTTTTCCAGCGCAACTCAATCATGCCAAAGGATATTTTTATCAGATTAAAAAGTGTGTAAGAGGCATTTACAAGAATACATTTTGGGCACAGAATTACAGTTCTAAGAAAGAGTTGGCAAAAGCAAAAAACTCTTCATTAATACTTAAAAGGAAAAAAAAACTCCTCTCCCATCCAAACAACTACTCTTTTTTAAAAATTATAAATAATAATGAACAAGACATTTTATTTATGAATAATAAGTCAAGACAGCTTTACAGTTGACTTTACTGGAGAAGCTTAGTTGAAGTAAAACACATGAAAAATTAATTCTCCCTAAACATATCTCACTTAATACATCCATTTATGTATTACATTAAAGAAGCATGCAGAGATCTCTGAGCTGGTGTGCATATCATGTCTCAGCTTCAGAGAGAGTCAGGGCAAAGAAAATACTCAGAGGCAATCCAGCTGGGTTCGACTGCTGTTCTGACCACACATTTTCAAAAATAAACGTACTTTGTAGGAGTCAGAGAATAATTAAGTGTCCAGATGCCCATTTAATTCCTACTCTCTGGCAAGCTTGATCATTCCCATGCCATGTGTTACATAGGCATGATTCCACAGAGCTCGAGGCTAGGACCAACAACTCCCTCTAAGACAGACTGCTCAGCAGAGGGCAACTACTTTGTCATTGCCACTTATATTTAAATTTGAACTTGTGATCATCAGGTGAAAAGCTTTATATCCTTGTCATAGATGTATTATAATTATTTAGTTTTTTTAAACACAGGAACACTAATGTAAATGGCAAAGGCTGTTGAAAACAATTGTGGAGGAAGGGGTCTGTAAAGTCATTGCCACGAAATGTGATGCACATAGCGTACCTTTCAGTTTTTCTGTTCCTCTGCTGATGATATTCCTGTGACATCTGTTGCTCTCAGCAATACAGATGATGTAAGCATCCTGTCTTTTTCAGCTGAAGTGATTAAAGAGCAAAAATGCCTCATATTTTGCTAATTATCACAAAGTACAATCCTACCCAATTACAGTGAGGGATTTTTTTTAAACCGCTGTATGGCTTTATTACTGGCAATTTAATTATTTGTCAGTAGTTTCATTCTTAAAGAGTGATAAACGTATATGATATTCCAAACTTCTATATTTTGCAATTAGTTTTAATGAGGCAGTGTTCCTAATTATAAAATGTTTTGCATAATTAAGCTCCCAGAATGAGCGAATGTGACATTTGTACACATATCTGTGTGTTACTGTCCTTTATATTATCACAGTATGTGTAAGAGTACTACAATAGGATGCTACTTCTTTATTTTCTTCTTTTCTATTATACTCATCTAAAATATAACACCCTTTAGCTACCTACCACTTCTGCTTTGCTTTTACTACAGTGGCTTGCAAATTCAAAACACATCCCTGGGCAACCTGTGCCAGTGCACGGTCACCCTCAGAGTGAAAAAATTTTTCCTGATTTTCAGGGGGAACGTCCTGCATTTCAGCTGGTGCCCAGCGCTTCTGATCTTGTCACTGGGAAGCACTGAACAGAGCCTGGCTCCATCTTCTTTCGTACCTTACCTTGAGGTATTTATGAAAAATTGGTTAGTTAGTTCCCCCTGAGTCTTCTCTTCTCCAGGCTGAACAGTCCCAGCTCTCTGAGCCTTTCTCCATAGGAGAGATGCTCTGGTTCCTTAATAGTCTCGGTGGCCCTTCACTGGACTCCCTCCAGTATGCCCATATCTCTCCTGTACTGGGGAGCCCAGGACTGGACCCAGCACTCCAAGTGTGGCCTCACCAGCGCTGAAGAGAAGGATGACCACCTTAAAGCTGCTGGCAGTGCTTTGGCTAATGCAGCCCAGGATAACATTAGCTGTTTTTTTGCTGCAAGAGTACACTGCTGGCTCACCTTCAACTTGGTGCTCATCAGGTCCTTTCCTGACAAGGTGCTTTCCAGCTGGGCAGCCCCCAACATATATTGGTGCCTGGAGCTGTTCCTCTCCAGGTGCAGGACTTTGTTCTTCCCCTTGGTGAACTATATCCCTACTCCAAGAAAGCATGAATGAAGACCATGGAGCCTATTTTATTTTGTTTTGAAGTCCTACATGACCATCTTGACCACGCACTGAAATTCAATAAAAGTTACTTCCAACACAAAATTTAACAGTAGCCTTTCAGCTAAATGGGAATGAAGAATAAACAGCTTGATTTAATACCATGCTTAATTAACTTCCTTTTCTCTCCTTAATGGAACAGTTAAAAATGATCCATTACTTTGTAATACAAGATCATACACTTCTCTACATAGATATAGAGAAAGATTACACTGCTTCTGATGTGCCTAAGGAGCAACTATAGAACAGAATGTCACTGCTTCTAGTTCAAAAAACAGCATGATATAGTAGACCCGTAAATTACGCCTATATATATATCAAATTTGTACTGTACGGATGAAATACAGAAATTAGTCTTTCTATTTCTAATCAATTTCAAAATGTAGAAAATGTCTTCATCTTTGCAAAATTGGAGAACACTAAGAGACCAACAAATTTTTGGAAAGCCACAGGGTACGAAGAACAAATTTACGAAACAGAAACTTGAAGGAATGTCTGTGCTGAAGAAGCGCTTCTTAACAGCCACAGCATAATCCCAAGACTGGCTGTGTCTAACAGCATCTGAATGCTCTTTTCTAGGAGAAAAAATCTGAATCTGCATGCATTTAGTAGATTATTGCAAGATGTTTCTCTCAGAGCAGTATTTTTTTATGTGGGTTGAGACTGTTAGCAGGTTTCAAGATTATTTAAGAAAGAGGTAAAGTCAAGACTGCATAGAATTAATTAGGAGACCAGAAGGGTTAGACTCCAGCAGAGAGGACAGCAGTTTTATTTAGCCTTAAGTGAAAGCTAAGCTATTCCACTGCTGATTTGGTAATCACCGACAGGCCTGGCAGCAGGAACACCCCAGCAACCCAACAGCACCAGAAGAGCTCCCTACAGTACTGCTCCTTGCCTGCGAGCCATAGGAAAACTCATGGGGAGCTGGCACTGCGGGGGTGGAGAGGACACAGAGCAGGCTCTCACTGCTCACAGAGAAGTTTCTCTACACTCTCCGTGATTTTAAGGGAGATGGTTTTGATGCTATTTTTAACTGCATATAATAGAGCAGAAAGAACTGAAGTAAATGAAAGCAAAATGATGAAATCTTTTAGGAATGAGACATTGTTGAATGAACATTGCCTCGTTGCACAGCCTCATTTGACCCTAAATGCAGTAGAAACTGCAAACTTGATAAAAAAAAGAGTTTATTACAGTACACACTGCGTAATAAAAAAAACCACCCACAAGAAACAAGCTGGAACAAAATATATTGAGTCAACAGCAGTCCAAATTCACTGGCTCAACTAAGGAAGTAATAAGAAACAAAACAGAAGCTTTGATTTTCACAAGGACCATGGAAAATATCAGGACATTGACAAAAACAAGTAATTTACATTCATTAAGTAAAATAAAACCCTTAATGAATAAGCTACTGTAAACCTAGGAGAAATGTTTCCTGTTAACTTCAACGGAACCCAGTCAAAAATCTGCCAAGCAAATTCTAACACCCATTCCTCCATTTCTGAATTTCCACAATTACTGTAGAAACAGCTTCCTTTTTTACTTTTTTTTTGGTAAACATTATTTTGCACGCTACAGTACTGAAACAATTTACAAGAAAGTACTCTTATTTAAAGGGACTTTTTATTGTATGTTCTATCATTCATGTCTGTATTTTGTTATCACAGCACTCCTAGATATTTTGCAACCCGCGGGGCACACGCCTAAGACACATTCCCACTTTGCGCTTATCCCCTCTTTGCAATTATCTTTCATTCCCATCATTTCAGCTCCTCTAATTTATGCCATCTCCTCAGAGTCAAAGATGATTTGCTATCAGCTATGACAGCACCACCTCACTCTCCAAATACTGCCAGATGAAGATTGTGCATTAATTACTGGGCCAACTCAAATAGGCCAGCAAGGTACTGGAACCAAACACATCAGAGCTAAACCACCTGACTCGCATGAGTTGTTTGACTTGAAATATACATAAATTTTTAATATTTGCAAGAGAAGCCTTGAGTATTTGTTCGGAGAATGCTGGTTAACAGAGGTAAGTTCATCGCCTACACTTCAGTGATCCTGGGGACAATTTGACCTCATGAGAGAACACTTATGGGTGACACATCAAAGGAAAATAACAGGATTTTTCTCTTCTCTTCTCTCCCTGAAGGGTTAAAATAAGAAGGCTCACAGCTACTAGCACCTGCTAAATCCTGAAAGAGATTTCTCATTCCTCACTTACGCCTACCCTCTCTATGCCCTCTGCTCAAAGAAGTACAATCTGGGTAACCAGGATGGTTCCTCTGCACAACACTGCCGCAAGTCAGGAACTCAAGGCGATACCGAAGCCAGGGCCTTATGCAGCCCCACGATGACACAAACTCAACAAGTTTTGCCAGGCAGAGTTAAGGAGGCAAAACGCTTCCCACTTGCCCTCAGCACTGAGCACTGGCTGCAGAAATGAATGCTCTTTCTGGTCTTTGCCCTTCCCTTCCATGCCTTACTCCTGCAGGGTGTCTAAGAGAACAGGACTGCGTTACAACAGCATCAGCGGCCCCCCTCCACCTGGGTGAGGCTTCTAATGTCTTCTCCTTTCTTCTAGAAGTACTAGTTAGTATGTCTGCAACATTTTAACCCCAAATTTTAAATTATTTGGTACAGAAACAAGTAGGTGTCATTATGAAAACAAAAAAAATATTTCTGTATTTAACTGTATTCTTTTGTCGGATTTCTTTCTTCTTAAAAAAAAGTTACATAGATTTCTTTTTCCCCAACCACTGGCTGGTTACTTCATGTTCAAATAGATGGAGGCCTCAGTACTTAAATATTTATCTAACAACCCAATCTTGCAGCACTAAACCATAGTGTTAAATATATTTTCATTTTTTCTTCTATTTCATTTCATTTAAACTCTTGAGACAGGGAGACAGGAGAGAATGCTGCCCTTTACTCTCAGACCTATACTAACACCCAGTGCTTCCTGAGGTACATAAAAATTTTGAAGCTTTATGGAATTACAGCTAAAAATGATCAGAAGTCATCAATCAGGTCTAGCTAAACTATCTTGATCCTGAGATAAAGGATAATTAAGAGTAAATATGTTACCTCAGTACTGACAATGTCTTTTCAAACTAAAATTTGAGTCAAGCATTAGTGCACTTTGTTTATTCTCCTTCAGAAAAAAGAAGGCAAAGTTGCTCCATTATTTATATTTAAAGAATCATTTAAAGACACCGGTTTTGTCTATTTATAATTGCAGTGTTTAAATATAGTGCACTGATTGCTTCTTGTCTTTTTCAAGTACCACATGGCAACATCTGCGAGTTTATTTTGGAAAAAAAAAAATCAATAGAACCTATAAATTCAGAATCCAAGTGGCTCTTAATTGAGGATGCTGATGCTGACTGGTACTTAACAGGACTTCTAGTGTCAGTTTGGGTCCACTGGGGTCTGACCCTTCCAGTAGTTTCCAAGAAGAATATAGCACAGGAAAGCCAAGGGGGAGCCCCCAAAAATGGGGAAGAAAAGTAAAGATAACCAGGAAGAGACTATAATATTGCATATGTAACCAGCTGATGCCAACTGCTTCTGTCTCCTCTTACTCCCTCAGTTTTGACAATATTTCTACTCCAGCCTTTTGGGGAGGGGTATTTCCTGTCAGCTATACTGCCAGAATAGGGATGTCTGTCATCACACTTTGTGAGAACTGCAACACATATGGTTCCCCATGTCCAGAAAGTTTTTGAATCAAATGCTGCCTCTGGAGCTCCTAGTTAAGAGTTACTACTGCCACAAAAGAGAACACCCAAGGACAAGCAATACAGAATCAAGTTTTCTGCTGGACAAGGCTGCTCCAAGGCTGTCTCTAGCTGCCAACAGGTCAGCAGGCTTATGCTCTGCTCACAAGAACACCCTCTCCATACAGGTATCCAATTTCTCCCCCTGTACCATTTCTAGCTGCGACCTCTCCCTTTCCATAACCTCATAAGAGCAACTTCTGCACTATTTAAAAGGCACAGAGCATTTCTTATTCTCACACTTCACATGTTACAAACTCACCACCTTCCCTATGGCTTTGTCACAGTAAAATGTGAATCCAACCCAGTCCCTGGTGTCTGAGATGTAACATAGGTACATATACACATGACCCTGAGCTCCTGACCGCACCAACTACTGAAGGAAATAAACACACCAACAGTGGGAGCTGGGGAGAAAACCCCACTTTTGCAAACAACTTTAATCCTGTCCCTACTCCAAAAATTTATTCAAAGCTGTAGCAACCACAGGGAATTTTTAAACAGTCTCGCTGTACACCCGGCTTTCCAAGTAAGAACCAGATACAATGAAAAAAAAAGTAAATAACAAATACAACTAAGCAAGACAAAAAGTTCTATGTCTCAATTGAAAGTTTCAGTTGAAATATGCCTGCCTTTTGTAGTTGAGCCATTACTTTATAGTGACTGCTAGAATCAATTTTGGCCTTAGTCAAAGCACTCTTCTGTCTACACGATCATGTCCACAAAGCATCTCAGGCCATCTGCCCCCTGAGGTCATGAAACAGGAGCTCATCTGGAGGTTGGGCATATAAAAATATAATTTTGTCCTGACACTTAACAGGATATAAAGTCTTCTATCAGATTAAGGCATATTTGTAACTAAATGGTGAAGTGAGCTTGTAGATGACACACTGGGAAAATGAGGATGCTGGGTACACTATGTCTGCTTGGCAGTTGTCCACATCCAGCATGATGGTGCCCATCTCACAGAGGTGTTTGCCCTTCTTCCTGAGAGGCAGTGGAGGACACTAAGTTCCCTTTAAGAGGTTCCACCCATCCAATTTAATTGGAAAGATAGATTTCAAACTACAAGGTCACTAACTAGTTGCTCTCAACGTGGTGGCTGCGTACCAAAATACTGCCTCAACACCCCCTGTTCTGGTCCTTGCTTTTCAGCTCTCCTGAAGCAGTGCATGTGATTTGTTACATCCACCTGAGTCACCCTCCTGAAGGACAAGATGCCCATCACTATCTGCAGCAACACCTGCCACTAAAGCAGTCCCCATTCCAAGGCACAGTTCATTCAGCGTTCAGGGTGTGAGCAGACCACAGTAAAGTCAATGGCACAAGAAAAAGTCACACTACAATGGTGAGTCCCACTTTAGGGAGGATTAAGGGGCAAGGAGAGAATGAGTTAAATCCTTGAATTTCTTCTCTCAAACTAAACGTTTGCTTCTTTGACTTAATGTTCTGTGTATTTTTCCCAAACAGAACAATACTATTGTCAACTCCATATAACTTCATAAATATTTTGTGACTCAAGAATTAATGCTGTGCAATTTTCCAATCGGACAAATATGGGTAGCTACGATGATCTGCAAGTGAATGAAAGGGTCAAGCAATTTCCTAGTTGAGAATTTCTTTATTTCACAGTGAGGTAAGCAACAATTGGAGGAAGGAAAGGCTTAAGCATGACATTTCAGAAGCCAGAAGCTGTTCTTGTAAAGCAGAAGAACAGTACAATTCAAAACCAGGAAAACCACATATAATTATGTGTCAAATTCAGGTCAAAATGCTGAAAACATTAAGGGGGCTAGGAACCAAAACACTGAGAGTCCAAAAGACCAAGAAAATAGCAGAAAAAACTCAAACAAACATATGTATATAAGCAAATGAAGTAGAAAATAATTAAGTTAATTGAAATCTGACAGGCCATCAAAACACTAGGATGAGCAAGATGTGCTGTTCTTTTTTACATCTTGATGAACAAGAGTATTGAAATGGTCCATTTTTTCCCTTAGGAAATAAATATGTCAGATTTTAACTTTCAGAAGGAAAAATAAAATAAATCTGCAATCTTTTTTTCAACAGTACTCATGTTTTATGAAAAGAAATTGACAAGATGGAGGGCTACCTGTTCAAATCAAAGATTAATTAAACAAGACTACTTTAATTATTCTTAAAATACCACTGCTACATTTATATATTTAAAAGATTTATCGGTGGAGAATGCTATCATTTCCAGACTTTGAAATCTGAAAAATTATAGGCCATATATTGCAGGTTTTGGGAGCTGCAGAATGAAAATAAAAGCTAGTTCAATCTTAGAGACAAGAAAAAAAGTATTAACTGCAGGATGTTCACATATAGCAAAGAGAGTGCAGATCCTTCTGCCATTTGACACAGTAACAGTTTTTATATCTGGTATAAAGACCAGATGATTCACACACATCCCTGCCTACTAGTAGGTCTCCTTTAATTCCCTTTCTAAAGGGACTCCATCTAACAGGCTTATCAACTAGACTGTCTTTCAGAATAGACTGGCTTTTCTCAAGAAAAATACTCAAACAACACAAAAGACATCTGAGCTTTTGCCAGCCTACAGCTAACCGTAAATATGGATCTAATAATTTGGTACACGCTGTACAAAGTTGTAAAGCTTTTCAAAATTAGGCATGTTGAAAACACGCAGACTTTACCAATAACCAGGCCACATATTTGGAAATGGGGATAATCAGTTTAAATCTTTGTCAAACTTAAAAGGTAAAGCCTAAAAATAAGATTACAGTAAAATGCATTACTGGCACAACAGCTGCCAGAAAGATTAAAAATGAGTGAAACAATTGGGCCTTTGACACAAACACATCAATCTGTAATGCTCACACTATCATGGAGAGACAAGGAGTCATTAGAAGAACCAGGTACAGATGCAAGAAAATTTGTGTTCTAAAGAAATGCTTTTCCTTTGTTTAAACTACGCAGTTTAAACATAATGTACATGTTTATTTAATCCGTGGTAACTTCCACAACTTGGTTATTTGAGAAACTAATGCAGCAGGGGAGGTAAAGAAGGAAGACACGTAGTTTGGACACACAGGGCTTCTTTCACACTACTCTGATTTTAGTGACTGTGATTTTTGGTGTAATGAAGGATATAACCTCTTCCTACCGATCTTCTCTTCTTTTACTTTTTGTAGACAATCTTGGCTGCACTACCAGTACAAACAGGTTAAGGTCTTTGAAGGAAGAGTCATTGGCATTCATTTGCTCTTTTTAAATAATCTGTTTCCTCCTTATTCAGCCATGTACTATAATTCACACCACCAATGCAAAACGATGAAAACAAAGTCTATATTCACACTCTTTGCTACACTCAGGATTTTGAAAACCTATTTGATCTATCCCCATATAGCTGGGTTTTTTTCCTGAGAAGTTTTAGTCCTCAGACAGAAAATATTCCATACCTTTGATCAAGCATGACAACATTTGCTATAATTTTACTACTGCTGTCATATTTTAAAGATAACTATAACTTTTAGGGAAGTACATAATATTGAAAAGTGGATATGGCAGAGATTCATGCATTTGAACTAGTCAAGTTTTTTGATTTGTTCTCTATTCCTTTACTAGTCTATTGTCAACATCCTTTTAGATTCCTTCTAGATAGTCCAGTACCACCGAGTACTGAACCAATCCCTAAGACATAAGCCCTTCTTTAATGGCAACAGCTGATTTATTAATTTAAAGGTTAGGGTTTTAAAGTTTTTTCTTCTTCGCTATGCACAGTGCTTCATACTTACCAAAGTTTAACACCATCTGCATTTAAATACTGAAACCACAAAGTCCCCCAGAAGTTTTCATAGCTGCTTTTGATTCACGAGAAACTTTCCCCGTAATGAAAAAGTGTCAACACATTGCAACTTCCTTTCTAATATTTCAATAGGCCAAACACTCTTGAGTTTTCCAGACATGAACTCCAATGAAAAAATATCTAAATTAACTGTGCTGCAATCACATTATCCATCTGTACTGTCTCCTTTTCATCTAAAAAACTATTAGCTTTCTGACTCCCCGGCAAACTTGTTTCTTGCTTATTATATATTAATAGCTGTTATGCACTTACAAATTTGGGGGGGGGGAGGGGGTTGTTATTTTGTCTTTAAAGTGTCAGAGTTTACATCTTTTCCATTTTCTTCAGTGGACATTGCCTTCACTTTTTGAAGGAAGCATTTTTATTTTCAACAGGTCTTTCATTCAGCTTTCTGATGCTTTTTTTTTTTTTTTTTTTAGACTTTACCCTGAATTGGGACACATTTACTTGAGCCTCTTCCTTTCAACATAATTCATCCTGACTCCAAGCACCCTCCCTTTAAGCTGTTTCTTTCATTTCTTTTTTTTTTTTNTCATTTCCAGACTTTGAAATCTGAAAAATTATAGGCCATATATTGCAGGTTTTGGGAGCTGCAGAATGAAAAAAAAAGCTAGTTCAATCATAGAGACAAGAAAAAAAGTATTAACTGCAAGACGTTCACCTATAAGCAAAGAGAGTGCAGATCCTTCTGCCATTTGACACAGTAACAGTTTTTATATCTGGTATAAAGACCAGATGATTCACACACATCCCTGCCTACTAGTAGGTCTCCTTTAATTCCCTTTCTAAAGGGACTCCATCTAACAGGCTTATCAACTAGACTGTCTTTCAGAATAGACTGGCTTTTCTCAAGAAAAATACTCAAACAACACAAAAGACATCTGAGCTTTTGCCAGCCTACAGCTAACCGTAAATATGGATCTAATAACTTGGTACACGCTGTACAAAGTTGTAAAGCTTTTCAAAATTAGGCATGTTGAAAACACGTAGACTTTACCAATAACCAGGCCACATATTTGGAAATGGGGATAATCAGTTTAAATCTTTGTCAAACTTAAAAGGTAAAGCCTAAAAATAAGATTACAGTAAAATGCATTACTGGCACAACAGCTGCCAGAAAGATTAAAAATGAGTGAAACAATTGGGCCTTTGACACAAACACATCAATCTGTAATGCTCACACTATCATGGAGAGACAAGGAGTCATTAGAAGAACCAGGTACAGATGCAAGAAAATTTGTGTTCTAAAGAAATGCTTTTCCTTTGTTTAAACTATGCAGTTTAAACATAATGTACATGTTTATTTAATCCGTGGTAACTTCCACAACTTGGTTATTTGAGAAACTAATGCAGCAGGGGAGGTAAAGAAGGAAGCCACGTATTTTGGACACACAGGGCTTCTTTCACACTACTCTGATTTTAGTGACTGTGATTTTTGGTGTAATGAAGGATATAACCTCTTCCTACCGATCTTCTCTTCTTTTACTTTTTGTAGACAATCTTGGCTGCACTACCAGTACAAACAGGTTAAGTTCTTTGAAGGAAGAGTCATTGGCATTCATTTGCTCTTTTTAAATAATCTGTTTCCTCCTTATTCAGCCATGTACTATAATTCACACTACCAATGCAAAACGATGAAAACAAAGTCTATATTCACACTCTTTGCTACACTCAGGATTTTGAAAACCTATTTGATCTATCCCCATATAGCTGGGTTTTTTTCCTGAGAAGTTTTAGTCCTCAGACAGAAAATATTCCATACCTTTGATCAAGCATGACAACATTTGCTATAATTTTACTACTGCTGTCATATTTTAAAGATAACTATAACTTTTAGGGAAGTACATAATATTGAAAAGTGGATATGGCAGAGATTCATGCATTTGAACTAGTCAAGTTTTTTGATTTGTTCTCTATTCCTTTACTAGTCTATTGTCAACATCCTTTTAGATTCCTTCTAGATAGTCCAGTACCACCGAGTACTGAACCAATCCCTAAGACATAAGCCCTTCTTTAATGGCAACAGCTGATTTATTAATTTAAAGGTTAGGGTTTTAAAGTTTTTTCTTCTTCGCTATGCACAGTGCTTCATACTTACCAAAGTTTAACACCATCTGCATTTAAATACTGAAACCACAAAGTCCCCCAGAAGTTTTCATAGCTGCTTTTGATTCACGAGAAACTTTCCCCGTAATGAAAAAGTGTCAACACATTGCAACTTCCTTTCTAATATTTCAATAGGCCAAACACTCTTGAGTTTTCCAGACATGAACTCCAATGAAAAAATATCTAAATTAACTGTGCTGCAATCACATTATCCATCTGTACTGTCTCCTTTTCATCTAAAAAACTATTAGCTTTCTGACTCCCCGGCAAACTTGTTTCTTGCTTATTATATATTAATAGCTGTTATGCACTTACAAATTTGGGGGGGGGGANCTTTACCCTGAATTGGGACATATTTACTTGAGCCTCTGCCTTTCAACATAATTCATCCTGACTCCAAGCACCCTCCCTTTAAGCTGTTTCTTTCATTTCTTTTTTTTTTTTTAAATTAAAATCCTTTTTGTAACTCAAAACACTAGATGAAACAAAAGTAAAACAAGGATACAGCAATGCCACTACTTCCTCTGTTGAAACTGCTCTGCAAAGAAGAAAAGGCTTCTATATTCACAGCCATTGTTCCTCAGTCTCAGGCAAAAGACACATTAGATCTAGTCCCAAAAAATTAAAAAGCTTTAAAAACTCAGGGACACTGTTCAACTAGTGACATAATTACGAAGACAAAACTTGCTTAAGTCTTACCACGGAATGCAAGTTAAACATAATTGTGTGCTTATAACACAACAGTTCCAGGATTACATATGGACTGGACTTTGCAATGCAAAGCATTTCTACCCTTAATTAATAAAGATTACTGGAAATTTCAAGCCTTTCGTCCTTTTTTTCCCCCCCTCTCAAGAATTTTATGTTGTGCACCTCTACAGTTAAGTTTGCTAAGTCATCCCCTCTAAATAATAGAATAAACTTCTTCAAGGTCAAGTGCAAGGTCCTGAATGCAGTCAGGACAATCCCAAGCACAAATATAGGCTGGGAAAAGCACAAATTGAGAGCAGCCCTGCTGAGAAGGACTTGGGAGCACTGGTGGATGAGAAGTTGGAAAGTACCTGGCAATGTGCACTTACAGCCCAGAAAGCCAAACAAATCCTGGGCTGCATCCAAAGCAGTGTGGCCAGCAGGGCAAGGGAGGGGATTCTGCCCCTCTGCTCTGCTGAGACCCCACCTGGAGAGTTGCATCCAGCTCTGGGATCCCAGCACAGAAGGACATGGACCTGTTGGAGCGAGCCCAGAGGAGAGCCACAAAGATGATCAGAGGGATGGATCACCTCTACTACAAACACACGCCGAGAGAGTTGGGGCCGTTCAGCCTGGAGGAGAGAAGGCTCCAGGGAGACCTTAGAGCATTTTCCAGTACCTAAAGGGGCTGCGAGAGAGATGGAGATGGACTTTTTGTACAGGCATGGAGAGACGGGACAAGGGGTGAAGGGCTTTAAACTGACAGAGATATTAAGAAGCTCTTTACTGTGAGGGTGGTGAGGCACTGGAACAGGTTGCCCAGAGAAGCGGTGGATGCCCCATCCCTGGAGGTATTTAAGGCCAGGTTGGATGAGGCTTTGAGCAACCTCATCTGGTGGAAGATATCCCTACCCAAGGCAGGGGCTTGGATCTAGATGGTCTCTAAGTTTCCTTCCAACCCAAGCCATTCTATGACTCTTAAATTATTACAGAATTGGAGTCATTGAATGGAAAAAAACCCCAAGCACACCAAACACATGTAGGCTTGGTATTGTTTGGCTAAATAGGTAAAACATGTAAGATCATCTCCTGCACTCTAATAGTTTACTTATTTATTAAAGGTTTGTAACCATATACATACTGCTATTACCTAATTTTTCATTTTCGATGCAAATATAAAATTTGCAAGCTTCTGGCTTGTTCACCCTTCTGAATGCCACTTTTTCAGTGATCTCTAGGGCTCGGTCTTGCCATATAAACTCTGATCTGATGCTTGTCTGGCATAAATAGTTCTTTTAGGTCATAAAAGACTGAGCTCCTAAAAGACAGTTCTTTTGACATACAGTGGAACAGAAATTCTTTTCTGCCAAGAAAAGATAAAATCACAGAGGTTCAAATAACCAGTAACTGCAATACAGAAACACAGCTGGTTAGCAAGAAATAACCAAACCAACAAGAAACAATTCAAACTAATCCAAACCTCAGAAATGTGTTTTCATTTCCTTTCAGTAAGAAAGAAATGCTTTTGCAGTAGATCTTTGAGACACCACGAATTAGTATGCCAGGATGACTTGTTGCAAGTCAACCTCACGTAAGTGACCATTTATATTTTGAGAATATTGATTATATGCAGTTGAAGAAAGCTTTGTGAGCTAAAAAGCTGTGGTTCAGTAAATGAAAAAAAGCCAGTACAAACTGACTTGCCAATGTTAAAGTAACATATGCCTAAGGTACCTTTACAACATCTTTCAAAATTCTGTTCCCTATAAATAAAAATCTAATAATTAACAACAATTAATTAGGCCTAAACCCAACTTATACTAATGTTCTGAATCGTAAATATTTTTCACAATTGGTTGCTGTGAAAAGGATTGTCTGTCATATGCAGAGGATTAGGATGTCACACTGGAAGTGATCAGGAACAGATGGATTTTTTAGAACCACTGATCCTGCTTTTACGGAAAAGACATGAGCGTATCTTTTCACACACTTTCCAGAATGTAGTAGCAGGAATCTTTTATAGCAATCTTTTTATTATTGTTCCTTTTAAAATAAAAAATTTATCATTAGACACCTAATAGGACTGGCTGCTATTCCCCTCTCTTGATGGAAAAAA
This sequence comes from Cnemophilus loriae, assembly GCA_013397755.1. Taxonomy (NCBI): domain Eukaryota; kingdom Metazoa; phylum Chordata; class Aves; order Passeriformes; family Corvidae; genus Cnemophilus; species Cnemophilus loriae. Next base: position 255,874 of record VZTF01002142.1, read on the forward strand.
ATAAAGTCCTACAGGAGACTGAGTCATTGCTACAGGTAAATCATGTCATCTGTTAGCTACCATTTAAAAAATGTGGACATCAAACCTTGAAACAAAAGGGGTGTTCATGATATCCATAAGAAACAGACAGTTGTGGGCTTCCAGTACAAGTGAGAAATGGACACACTGAGGAGTACAGCATAGGCCCATTAAGACAATTTAGGGACTATGGCACCTCTCCTATGAGGAGAGCTGGGACTGTTCAGCCTGGAAAAGAGAAAGCTCCGTGGGGCATCTCATCATTTTTTCATAAATACCTGAAAGGAGGGCACACGGAAGACAGAGAGAGGCTTTTTTCAGTGGTTCCCAGCAACAAGATCAAAGGTGATGGCTACAAACTGAAACACAGGAAGTTATCCCTGAACATCAGGAAACAGCAGTCACCTCCATGATAAAGACAGCACTGGCACAGGTTGTCCAGGGAAGTTGAGGAGTTTTCCTTAAAGAAATTGAAAAGTCACCTGAACATGGCCCTGGGAAACTGGCTCTAGGGGGTCCTGCTTCAGCAGGGTGTTGGACAAGATGACCTCCAGAGGTCCCTTCCAACCATGCTATGATTTTGTGAACATCAACTACGAAAGAAAGAAGCATTGCAATTTATCATTTTCAGAAAAAACTGCACTCTAAATTTCACATGCTGCTCAAACCTCAGCAATTTTATTAAATGCTGAGCTGTAGTTCTCATCAATGAAGCACTCTTTAGAAGATGGCTCAATATGTATGGATTGGCAAAATTCTGAGTAAGTATTACTATTGGATCAATACTTTAATTAAAATGGATGAAATTACATTTGAGAATTACTTTTAGCAGTAATAAGGCAAAAAATTTCCACTTTCTTATTATACTTTGATATTAAATATAAATCACAGTGTTGAATAAGCCTCTGGCAAGGTTAATTACTAAGGAAATATCAATCAAGCATGAAATTCTTACAGGACAAATGCTACCCATGGCAGAAATAGAGAACAAGAAGAGACATCCATCAAAGATTAAAGGCCAGGCAAAGACCATGTTGTTTCCAAAATGAGACCCTGAGCTGGATAAGCACAGTGCAAAGACAAAGCTTTAATAGACTACTCTAATGCATCACCTAATACAATAAATCTAATCCATCAATTTTCATGTTAAAGTGCATCTGAGTGGAAATACCCATCTACAGTATGCCAGTTTAAATATCACTGGATTTTCCCCATTGTAAATTTAAAGTCATCAATTATTAATCATTGATGGAATAAAAATCTGGAAATGAATACATGAAAACATGTTCCCTGATGCCCCAAGGCATTCAATCAAAACTTTTGGAACAGCCACACAGCAGTTCTAGGCCTCACATGAAATGAATCATTAATTTGGTTTGACTACCCAAACCATCTTGCTTCGGCTCATACTCATCACCTCTATTATCCAGCTCTAAGTAGAGGATACACTATTCTACAAGTGCCCTCTGATTATAATGCCCAAGATTTTGGGGAAAAAAAAATCCCAAAACATTTCTGAAACCACAGACTAGATGCAACTCTTACAGTTTTGCACCTTTCCTGAACAAGATAACATTACAGGAACCATCTCCTTACTGAGGTGGGGTCTTACACCTCATCTGCTGTGCAGGCACTGTGTGCCTTCAGCTCTCAGACAGAGAATCAGAGCCAGGGACACTTAGCACTTCTCTGAAACAGTCTCTTAATGACACAGGACTAGGAAGCATCACTGACTTCATTTACTGAGCCTAATGCATGGAAAAAAAACAAAAAAAATGATGAGAAAATTCTTCCAGACAATGAAATTTATTTTTACTTCCAATTAAAAACAAATGAGAACTCTATTGTAAAAGTAGCACCACAGTATGTCATGCTTACATGGTTAAACAAGTGTCAGGTAATACATGAATTCAGGCAGAATGTGTCATAAATTAATTCTACATTAGAAGTCAGCTTTTAATTACACTATCTCCTACTAGAGCTTCAAGATACTCCTGAAATCTCCCACCGATACAGAGTCTCGATGACCTTCAGGGTATTTTTGACTCTTCAGTAAGGTACTTCAAGTATGAAACTCACCTTATTTCCCATGCTGTAGTCAGAAGCCACCAGTATCAGAAGGCTGATAAAACTCTACAATAGGCCAGAGCAATATATATATATATATATATATACAATCACCAAGATATCAGCTTTGCTTACAAGAGAAGTGTTCCCAACACTCGTTAGCTGAAAAAGGTAGTTTGAGCATGAACTAAATGTGTCCCAAAAGGAGCTGAGAAAGAAACTTGGACCTCTCAAGCTGAAGAGCTACTTCATGCTGCCTGCATTTAACTTTCTGGATGTTTGCCAACATACAGAAGGAGGAAGAACAAAAGACATTTTTAATTATGGAAGGGGTCTAGTTAAAAACATAAAATTAAAAAGAAATCCAGACCATTTAATTTAACACAAAGAAAAAACCTACAATATCAGAGCTATTGTTCATGACCAGTGCCCCACGAACACAAAGAACCTGAACCAAATAAATCAGTATTTTTTCTATTTTATCTGAAGAGAATTATCTTTATTAAAACCAATCTAGCCTTTATGAATAATACATATCAGCTTCAAACAGACCAAAGAACAGTTACCCACTACAAAATTACCTCTAGGAGGGGGAAAAAAGGAGTTTTACTCAACAGATCGGCTTCCTGATACTTTCAGTCAGAAAGATAGCCATTACCTGCCATGCATTAAAAAAAAGCCCAAAGAAAGATAACGTTCTTCTACAGCCACCCTTGCTGAGGAGGAGCATGAGCCACCATGGTGTGCTTCTGCTGCAAAAGGCACTCTTCATGTGCTAGGAGTAGTGTAGCCATTATTGCCACAGCTAGCCCAGCACACAAGGAAGAGGGATTCTGCAGGACGCTGTGCCCAAATGACCTTCACCTGGGTATTCCCACCACTTAAGCAAGAGATCAGGGATGCTGTAATTTGAGACAAACAATAGGAAATAAAGCCCACTCAGTGCACAGGTGGATGGCAGCTTCACTCAAAGCAACTGCACCGGGAACATAGCACAAATTGGGCCGTTGTTGCATCTTCGTGAGGGGCTTCACAAACTGACAACAAATTGTTGAGGAAACACAGATGAAAAAAAACATATTCATTATTCCTGTGGCCTTCATCTAATGAGGCTGAAATTTTAAAAAAAGATCAGGTAATAGTTCTGCTGGATGGGTAGAAGGTTAAACGCCCATCAAATGAACTGCTGCAACTATGCCTGCTGTGAATTACTGCAGCACACACTCCTGTTTACTAGAAATATAACAAATTATTTTGACAGGTTTCACCACACTTTAAAGCACTTCCCAAACATTAAAAATTAAAGGTTTGAAATTTAGTGGAAGACTATGAAGAAAATCAAAACCTCAAGTCCTCCTCTATTTTTCAACAACAGCTGCTATTCCAACACTGTATTCTAAAATTAAGTTTTATAGATGTATTCACGCCGAGGTTAGCAGCTTTGCAGAGAACCTGTCCCAAGCAGACTTTAAAGGAACAACATATATTCTTATAGACAACCTGTCACTTGGGATATAACTTTTCTGATAGCAGGATCTGGATGCTTGAGGTTCACAGGCATCAGTTAAGCACAACATGCCTGGCCCAAAGAACACTGCACTTCAATGCTATTAGCAGAGGGTGGAGGTTGTCAAACATACAAGATAAGGCACCTCTGAAAATGTTAATATTTTATCAACACTTGGAGCAAACAATGCCGAAAACCAGTTGGGAATGAACCTGTCAGCAACAACATAGTAAACAACATATTAAACAGAAGCATAAATAACACGAAGCTTGAATGTATTTTCTTTACAGGCACATACCACTTCATTTTTGAAATTAACATCACAATTAAGAGATAACAAAGGACAGGTTCAATGCAATGACTAACTCCACCTGCGAAAAGTCTGATAAAAGTCTCATTCAGATCAGAAATATCTATGCATAAAATGCTCCCCGAAACATATAGCTGCTTAGAATTTTAGACTTTTTCTATGACACAGTGTAAAGGACGTGATTCTAAGTATCTTTTAGCATTTTTAACAGTTAGAAAACAAGACAGTATGTTGACGAAGGAAAGGCTAAAATTGAAAAAAATAGTATTAAATACACAAATTCTTGAATGAGATGGGTAAGAAGTCATCATGATAGCAAAATAGAATGAAACCAAAGTGTGTAGCAAAACAGACATCATAAAATTATATTCAGGTCAAAGCTGGTCTTACGACTTCCCCACTCTCTCCCAAAACCCCACAAAAAAGCCTTCACACTTTTATATGGTTATTACCCCAACTTTTTTGTCCCAACTCTTCTAACTGTTAGCACTGATGTTAATGTGTCAAAGTTACACATACAGGGATAAATCTGTATGCAACACTAATCTGACTTGATTTGCTTCCTCTAGTGCAGCCGGACACAGGCAAACTTATTTGTCCTCCTTCGCCCATTCCCTCAAAGAAACTTTTCTGGCTTGACAAACTCTCTCTTTCTGCCAGTATCCCCTGTTGCAACATTTCTTTATTTTATTAACTGAATATCCTTAATTTGAGGGGTAGTGATGCAAAGAAAAAATACTTCTTTATATATTACTTCATTAAAATAAAAATAGATTTGATAACTTACTGACAGAATTCTTTAATACATAAAGGAAAAAACCCAAGTTTAAATCACTGGACCCATTGCTACAATGTGTAAAGAGTACAAGCCAAGACAGCAACAATAGTCCTCTTATGCTCTACTGAGAAGGTCACATACAGGATTAAAGCCGACAAATCTCCATGGGTGCATGGTTCCATAGAGCTTGTGTCTTCAAGATTAAACCTTTGGTTTTTATTAATACTACAAAGAGCAAGAACAAAACCTCATTAAATCAGATACATAAGCTTATTTCAAGAAATGCCAAAGTCCTAACTCAAATTCAAGAAGATAAAGAAAACCCCAACACACTCTCAGGACGACTGAGGCAGGAGCCCAGGTCACTGAACCCAGCTAATCCCTTGCTAAGTAAAAGTCTCTGCCCAGCTACAGTCTTTGTACCCACAGAACACTGTTGGTTTCCTCAGGTCGAGTATGTGCTCGGCTAAGCTTGCAAGTCTGCTACATGAGGATCAGGTTTATTTCCCAGGGTGCTTAAACTGGCTACCAGCTTCTCCTCTATCGATGTCAATCCTGTCCGGTTTCAAATTCCTGTATGAAGGGTCAGTAGCCAGGCTGGAGACCTCCAAGAAGCAGCACAGTTCAGAACCACACAGGGCTGCCAATTTCAGAGCAGAATCAAAGATCCACAAAAGTAAACTAGTTCCTTTGCCCCACACTCCTGAGGCAGAGCGAAGTTGAGACCAAATCTGAAGTGGTATAATAAATACAGCAGCTAATAGCAAAGGTAATTTCAGATGAAATGCAATGCTATTTACACTGTACTAGAGCTGCCCCTCAGCTACAGAGAGAGAAGCACTCCTCACTCCTTGGACAGGTTCAACCCTCTTCTGTTCCTTGACTCATGCCCAAATGCTCAGGAAAGAAAAGCTGCAAGCCTGCAAGGGACAGAGGCTAGCAGTACACACAGATTAACCAGAAACAGGTAAGAATTAGACGTACAGCATGAATGTGACATTTTTAGAGAAGACCTTTGCAGTGAGATCAGCTGAGAGAGATGAGGTCAAAGCAGAGCTGCTGCAACAGCAATCAGAAACGTTTCACGGAGATAAGAGCAATTGCACTAACACCCCAGAAGTGTGAAGGTTGCATTTGTCCTGCGGAATACTTTATTCCACTAACTACAAAACTCTCCCAGAACACTTTTACTATAAAAGGCTCTATCAGAAATCTGGTTTAAAAATCAGTTGCAGAGGATGAGGGAAAAACAAAGAGCACACTCAACTCAGATTAAGCTTATTTCCCCAAAACAAAGAAACCTTCCTGAACTCCCTCTGACCCATGCCTCTGTCATCTATGGTCCCTCAAGTACTATCAAATTGATTACCAGGGATTTTATAGAACTTAAATAACCCTCAAGGATCCTGCATTTATCCCTGCCAGGGATGCATGACTCACATTTCAAAAAAAGGCCACTCAAACACACTTGGCAGCTAAATATATTGGAACCAATTATCACTGCACAACTTCAGTTCTGGTGAGTTCACCAAACCAAAAGACTTTTCTGATACACTGTAAAGGGCTGTTCTTCCAACTGAATGAGCAACTTATAGTTGCCATCAAGCTAATTATTTAAAAGCAAGCAATATAAGTCTGTGTATACTGCTTACAATAATAAACATTTTTAAAAAACATAGCCATGTATTAATGTTTACATTCAGAAGAGCCAAGTTTGCTTTTCTTAGGTCAGGAATAGATTATTTAACACTGCAACACATTTCAAGTTCTTGTTGAACAAGATGAGGCACATACAAATGAGAAACTGATATTGTATTGTTTTATTCTCCCCAAGTGTTTCTAAAAGATGACTGAAAAACTCCTAAAAAGCAAAGTTCTATTTGCCTAGGAACAGAAAATGTTTTAGTTTTTGGTTTTATACACAAAGTAGGAAATCCTATCCTTTGGATGTAAAAAGAAAAAGTAATAGCTCTTGCCTTTTTTAACCTGAGAGCTTTGAGAAACTATTTACTGGAGGGTGGGTTGTATTTTTAATACCTGAGTTGACAATACTGAGGTGATTTATCCTCTCCCTTACACACAGTTACATGGAAACACCATTTACACAAAAGCAGTTGGTTCGCTGTTGCAAGGCTCTTTCATGTAGGCACTTTGCACACATTTTTTTTCTAGGACTGCATCTATGCAGGAGCACAGTAAGGCACACAACAAATCTGCTTGACTCCAGAAACTATTCAGTCCTGTTTATACTGCCTGGGAGCTAATAAGCCCTGCAGGGACTTATCAGGGAATAGGCCCCTTTCAGCCCTGAGACCATAGGCTTAGTAGGATCCAGTCCTGCTGCACTGATCTCTGCTTTACTGCCCAAAACAGGTACTCATTCCTTCAGCCAGAGGCACAAACAAAACACGCTGATGGGCTTAACGATTATGAGTCATACCCCCCAGTCAATGCAGCCATCTGTAGGGGATGTAGGGGGATGCACTGATCTGTAGGGAAAAAGCAAAGCTTTCGAAGGAGGGCAGAGAATGTGGCAGTTAATGCAAGAAAGGCCCCTCTTCTACAAGTGTTCTCAACCTCCCACCAGTAAGCAGAGACAGATGAGAGACGAGCAGGCTCTCCCATCTCTTCATTATCGGGAATCATTTACCTAAATCATCTACGATCTTCCACTCTCTTCATTTCAGAGTTAATGAAACGATACCAGACCAGCTGGAAAGAAGTACAGGAAGATGCAAGCGAGTGAACAGAGCTTGGATTTGTCCCTGGAAGAGTGTCTTGACCCAGAAGATTAGCCCCTCTCCTCTTTTTGTCAAGGTTTTTCAGGCCTATGGCAAGGTTTCAAGAACATTCAAGCAAATGCCTGTCCCATTCCAAAGCAGTGACAGTATTGTAGCTACTAACTACTGAGTTTGGAACCATTTCTTTTATGTAAGCAGATAAACTTGTTCAAACAGTCATTTGCTGGTGAGGATATAGGCTTCAGCCATCTAAAATTCCCTTCAGATGAGCAATAAAGGTTTTACAGTATTACCTCCTAGATCGGTAACTACCCCTGTAGATATACCTAACAGAAACAACAGCTACACAGAATGTTGAAAAACTGCCTCAGTGCCAGATATCAACACAATGCCTACACTTCACTGCTGTGTTCAGTAACTAAATAACAAACAATCTGTAATCGAATTTGTTAGCAAAAAGGTACAGTAGACTGGAGGTACAAGCACTGCATTTGCCCAAAGCATGAAACAGAGGAAAATGCAGTTGTGTCACCTGGAAGAGTCTTACCAAATCCTTGTGATGATTTCATAAATTTAAAAAAAAAAAAAAAATCATTTGAAGTATGTATAGTACAATTTGCAATGTCATATGGATTTTGTCTTTTTTGTTTCTTGCACAAGAGAAACATTAGTAGGCAAAGACCTTAAAAGCCTACTTCACTGTTAACCATTTTACTAACCAATTCACTTTTAGCTACAAAAGTTAATGACTGATTATCTGCCAATGCTAGTGGAAACCAGCTGAAGCAGGGTAAGTATGAATATAGTCCATAATATGCGTGTTTGCAATCAACTAAAATTGTCTTTCACGTGACAATTTAGTTCTTCATAATTAACACTGAAATGACAACTGTAAATGGGTAGACAAAAGACACAATCCCAGTTCTCTAACTATTGAAGATTTAGGTCTGTAATGAAAGCTAAAGCCTTTGATAGGTTCACTTTAGCTAACAGACAGAAATGGTACTTGATTTGTATCTAACCCAGGGAAACTAAAAACATTAAGATAAGTGTAAATAACAAGTCTTAAACAATATGTCTAAAATTTTAATTCTTGTGTTACTATCTTGGGTGGATTTGTGAGATGATGGTTCCAGAAATATTAACTTGAGTTGAAACACAACTCTCTTATTTTTTTAAGCTGCAGAGTCTCTCCCAGCGAGTATTCATACTTGTTTGATGAAAATCAGTATATAACTTCTTATTCCTCAGAAGCCCTGAAGACATAACATTGCTAAAGTGAAGACACAGATGGCTTTATTACTTCTTGTGCAATATTTTACAAAAAAACCTAATTACTCACAGTCATGCAACCCTACTGGTGATGAAAAGGCTGCACAAGCAATACTTCCATCTCACCAATGAATGCTTCAGGGATTTTAAAAGGACAGCAATGAATCAAATTGAAAGAACTCAGCTCAACTTTTGCAGCAGAGGTCAAGTTTGCAATTAGTATCAAGGGGATAGAGAATGCATTTGATAAAAGAATACTAAGAAACAGTGAATATGGAACATCAAATAAGAATTTTTACATTCAAGTTTTTTGAACTAGGTGTACATTAAAGGGTTTCATTAAGTCGAACATGATCACACCTTGCTGCAGCTTGCTAAATGGCAGTCAGCCAAACTCTGTGAAGCCTTCCTCTCTTCCTCAAGGTGGGACAGATTTGTGATTCCATTCTGGCATCACTCAGAAGAGCTTCCAGACCACACCCCAAATCCTCTGTGTACACACATACACACAGACGCTCAGTTCAGTGAGATGAGTGCAATTTTTTTCCCGTACCACATACTTCATGAGCCAAGGAAGAGGCAGGATACTAAGGATAGCATGACAAAATCCTAGTGCCAGTTGAGACTTTCCCAACACAAGAAGAAAGTTCCTACACCTCTAGTGCTTTAAACCAACAGCCAGCATCACTGCAATGCCAATGGCATCTGGCTTCTGGCACACAGGAAACATCAGGCTTTTCTGCTTTAAATGGCAGGTGCTCATTGCACAACTTCCTTCTGTAGGAGGCTCCTCTTCCAGTCAGTTTCCTGGTTAATTTCACCAGATTTCGCATAATGTGGAGGGAAAATGGATGCCTTGTAAAATGATTCCTGCCAGGAAACAACATCTACTTTTAAACAGCTCATCACTAGGACTATGCATGAGCTTGGTTTAAATATAGTATTTTCATTGCCTTTTCTGACATTGATAACAGAGAGAGTAATTATTTAACTCAAAGGTTCTGCAATAAATACCACAGTGTGCTTTATTATGGCCACAGAAATGGATTTACTCTCTCAAACTCTAAGACTATGACAATATGTGTTGTCACATATTCTCAATCTTCTCAACATTCACTTATCTATTAAAGCAAACCTAAATGTTCTTCTAGGAAGCGCATCACATGTGATCAACATGAGGTAGTAAATAGTAGCTCACGAGCCATGTAGGAAAATGAACACACAGCACAATTCAAAGCTTTGCAAAGCAGCAGAATACTTGGAAACAAATGAGGAGTTCAAAAAGAGAGAAGACCCATATAACATGTAACACACGCATCAATAATAGATCTAATCAGCACTTACACATATCAGGACTTTTTCTAATCATGGATATCTATGAAGAATGTTTGTTTTTTCAAGATGTGCAGCATATAAAAAGATACAGTGTTTGTTATTTCTGTCACCCAATTTCTGACTGCTTCATGAAACCTAATCTCCATGAGCATCTCTACAGTAAGCTGTTTTGGTCTCAAGTTTTGCTACATTAGGCAACTACAAAATGCAAAGACTTAAATACATACGTATCTTGGAGTTGTAGCGCCTCACGGTTTGGTTTTTATTATTCAGAAAGAAAAAGACTAAATCTTGACTTTACATCCTCCATGCTAATTGCTGTTATCTAAAACTATACTTTAGTCTCTTTGAGTGAAGAAAGAAATCCATAGTACTGAGGAGGAGTTTTATCCATGCAAACCAACTGAGCTAAACTCAAACCGCAATAGAGGCAGCCAAATCAAGAGAACATAAGCAGAGAAAGGGAACATCAGATTTCACCAGATAACAGTGACTTCCATTATATTCTTTCTTCTTCTGTCTCCTTCCTACTCTCCCTTGTCTCAGATAACCCAAATCACCATTACAAAGTGTAAAATGCTGAAGCAAATCAAATGAAAATGCCACCATACTAAGCAAGTTAAATGTGGAGGCATCAACTATATGACTGAAATGCTCTGCAAATTTCTGAGATTACTATTCTGCAGCAAACATCAGTATTAGAAAGTTTTCCCACTGAATGAAAAAAGCATCACTGTAGTTTTTAAAATTCCTACCTGTTCATATACACTACAATTACGTACTGCTCATTTACTCATCACATTAATTGTAATTAATGCTAGTGTCAATAATTGATGCTAAAGCAGCAATGCTTTCAATACCAAGATAACATATATATAAGATCATAATTTCTGCTCAAAGTGATGACATCACATTCTCCTCTTGCAACATTATTCTCTGCTGTAATTAATTCAAAGTAGATGTTGTATGGCCAGGATGGTTTGCTTAAAAGAACACTTTAATGTAGCGTCCTGTTGTCAGGAATTTCCTGTTCAGTGGCCTACAAGACAACTTAACTGCTGAATCTCAGCAGTCCCACTTGCCATTCCTAGCAGGAGTCATTACTGATATGCATCTGAAACCTACCTTACTTAAGTCAGCTACTGAAAACATGAGACTGGGGGAAATTTTGAAAAACTGTCTATGTTATCATAAAAAGTGCCAATTCTATCAACTTAGCCAGAAAAATGTAGGTCAAAGCAGAGTACTCCTAAAAAGCACACAAAGTAAATTTCTGTGATGGTGGAGTTGCTGTCCTTCCTTTTATGAAACTGAGTCCTAAGTTGATTAATGGAATGCTGCATCTTTTTACATTACCCGAGGGCAGAAATGATTTGCATTAGAGTGCCTGGAACTGCTTCCTCAATTGATTAAAGACAAATGAAGTTTGAGAGAACTGTCAGCCAGGAGAACACTTTTTGGTGATCCTAGACTCTACTAAGGCCTAGAATAATATTTTGTTTGATTAGAAAGAAAAATTATTCCCTCTTACAATACTAATACTTGTGTTCTGTCCTCATTTTTATTCAGAATACAAAAAGATAAGAATACCACCCTAGAACTAAACTAAAATTAGGCAAATGTAAAGAATTTAAAGGCTGTTCCTCCTGAGACCCACTATAAAACACTAAAAACACCTTCAATCAGGTACTTACAGAGAGCTGATGTAATCTAAGTCAGGAAAACCCTCATTTACAGCCTGCTGACCAAAGTGCCATCCAAAAGAATCTGCGCTTAAGACTATTCTAAACACATGAATGTTAATTCAATCTCTGTTCAGCCTTTCTGAAACTGGGCTACTTCCTAAGTTCTAAGCTAGTTTTTCAAATCTCAAGTTCGAATCTTGGGAGAGCTGCAAGTCTAGCCTTTGTTAATGGCAAACATGAATGTACATGTTTAACTTAATATAAACCTCTAATTTCGGAGGTGGTCTTCCTCTAATTTCTCTCCCGCTCTGGCAATCTTAAAGCACACTTTGCTAGTGTGGTTGTACTGATTATTATATACTATACTAGTAGAAAACTAGTATATAGTAAATGTTATTATTATTAAATAATAATAATAATAGAATATTAAAGCTTACAGGGAAAAAAAAGAAAAGTCCAGGTGACAGAGGGGAAAATAATACTCAGGCTACGGTATACTTTGCCTGCTGAGACACAGAAAATTCACCAGTCCTGGTCTGATACATAAACTGTTTAAAAGATCCCTTTTGAACTTAAAGAAACTCAATTTTACACAGATTCACCACTTACCATAGAACAAATCTGTCAGTTCACAGACCAGACTAGCTAATTAGGCTTCATGTTAGCACCGAAGAACGGTTCTCAAGAACTAAGGTGTGTAAAATATGACAGTAAAATTAATACAAATTCACAGTAATTTTAATTAATTTACAATAAAATTACATTTTTCTTTACCTAGATAATCAATTAGTTATACATGAAACACAAATTCACATTCCCCTTCTATGCACTAAATTTGGCTACCTGTAATAATATAACAGTGAAAAAACAACAGGCAATATTTATGAGGCATATAGAAACTTCAAAGATATTTTATGGCATGGAGCAGGTTTCTTTACTAGTGACATTATTTAGGTTACAGTCCCCTATCTAAGAAGAGATATTCCATACCTGCCATACAAGTATGTGACTATTTTCGTATTAGTCCACAACCCAATAAAATCAAGTTTTCAAAAGACAGAGTCCCAGGTGACATCTTGCTATCAACTGAAGGAACATCAATTTAAAAGACAGGTTCATTCCTTTGTGTGAACAAGGTAATGGAAGGATTACCACAGGATTATCTCCAGGATAACTGACAGCCTACATGCAGTTACAACCAAGCCTTTAAAATTCATCATATTTTCAACATTCCTACTAGAAGAACACAAGTTTATTTTTATTCTTAGATAGGAAAGTAGAGGAGAAAAAAACCCCACAAAATCAAAATAGAAGCAAATAACTCATCACCTCCTGCAGGTTCAAAAACCATAAAAACCATAGGACCACAGTGGCAGCACTAATGAGCCGCCCTCCTTTAATGACAGATCTTCTGTCACAATACAATGGTCTCCTCTCTCCTAGTGCTATGCTCTGAGAAAAACCATAAAGTCCACAAAGCACTGATGGAAACTGAGGTGGGATAAAGGAGAGAGATGCCACCAGCACATAATCAGCCACCTTCACTGACAAATGCTACACAGTAGCCAAGAGAGATATTAAAGATTCTTTTGTTAAATCTCAAATAATTTTTTCTGCTGTTTCTGTACAGCAGAAAAAAATTATTAAATCCCTGCCACTTCTACTAGGCATCTCTTTTAATTGCTTCCCGATTTAGACTTCTTTCGATTGAGATGCAAACACTGACTTCTGTGCCTCATTCCATTTCCAATGTGCTTCACAAAACCAAGATAAATTTAGAATATTCTTTCAAGCTAAAAGTGCTGCAGAAACACCACATCATTTGCAGTCTATATCTTCCAATATTTACTCACCAAACTGTAATCCAAACCGTACCAAGAACCTCACATAATTTGCCATAAACCAGCATTAGGTTTGCATCTTCCTAATGCACAGAAGAACTGCATTAATGAAGACTTACTACGATGCTGTAAGATACTGATTCTGTTGTAAACCAGCCTTATAGAGATATTTATTACTTTCATGGAGCTAGGATAGCAGAATGGGTAAAGTAAGTACCATAGACGAAAAAGCTTTAAAAAGTATGTTTGAGTTCAATGGCTTTTAGGAGAGCTTTATGTCATAACTAGAAGGAAAATCTTTACAGCAATAAAGGAAAAGAGGCATAAGCAAATATATTGAGCAGTTATAATTCATTCCAATCAAAAACAACTCTGGTGTGCAGTTCAAAGACTTGCTCTCGCCTCAGGCACAGAGCCAAATACATACCAACTGTAAATAAACACAACAGCGGATTAACAATTTACCCCAAGTTAAATTACAGTAAAAAGTATGACTGTAGTAACTACCCATATGTTAGTTCCTTCCCTTAGGCAAACATGAAGCTCCTTATTTTACCCCTCAAGGGTAAACTATAATTATCTTGCATTTATCATAGGGTAGGATCATATACTTAGGCAACACCCATTGCAGCTAAACTTTGTGGTATATTAAGTTGTGTAATACTCTCAGCTGAGATACATCTGACAATTTTTGTATGTTTAAAATATTATAAATGCAAAACTTGACATATTAATTTCTACTACTACTACTTTTTTATTATTATTATTTTCACAGAAGTGAAAAAAGCAAATCCATTTTATTTCAAATATGAACCAACAAGTGGCAGAATGTGTTACAGTTAAAAAGTATCACCAAAGATATTTCTGAAGCTACACTTTGGAAGCGTTGACAAAGTGTTTTGACATCTGTGGTATTCTCTCACACATGCATATCCCTCTTTCCTCTAGCTGAAAATGTTCACCAATTTTATTTAGAAAACTTCATGTTGAAAATTTTGGCCTTTTTGAAACAGAGATCGGCAATCTCTAACATACACCTTAACTCAGTCACCTCCATTCCTCACAAAAGTTGACTGATAGTCATTGGAACTCCCCATAAACACAGAATATGCTTATAAACACTGAAAATTGACCTTCCGTCAAGCTACACATGGTGACATTTCTGGAAAGCAAGCAGATTCTAGTTTGCAATAGCTCACTTTGGAATGAGGTATAACAGTGAAAAACCTGGCATGAGTAATTTATAAAGTAGCTGTCTTTCCATGGACCTCTCAGGACACAGGTTCGTATTTCTACGATTTCTAAGAATCATATCCCATTTAGCACAGCTTATTCCTCTGGCATAGCTTTGAGTAGGAAGCCATACAAGACAAGAGTACTACAGAACCTGCAGGATGAGGTGTTAGGTGAATACAAATTCACCAAAGCCATTTATTAACATTCACCTCTGTTGATTCAATAGGCTGAGGCAGATCTCATGACATACTCCCTTAAGCTTCAGCACAGTGAACAAAACACTTTATTCGCTCTAATACAAACCTTACCTCCCCAAAGTGCTCCTTCCTCACACGGAGCATTTATTCGTCATGTGGATTCCAAGATGCTTTTGGTTCTTCATAGGCGCCAGAAAGGAAGTATTAGGAAGTGTTCAAAATGCACCTTTTTTTAACCAAAAGCATGGACAGTGGGATACCGGTCCATAGTCAGCTGCTTAGTTGCAAGGGCATCTCAACGTCACAGCAACCCTTTTTCACTCTGTCACCTTCCTGTGCTGTTTCTTACAGCTGTTCTTGGTTTTACTCCCAACTGGGGGCACAGAAACTGGCCACAAAAAAATTATGAGAGAAATTTCATTGTCCATGAAGACCACAGAGCATGGAAATGCTTGAACTCAGCAAAGCAAAGACTATCCCTTGATTCACCAACAATACTTGAAATAAAAACATCAGCAAATCCAAGTCAATGTTAATTTCCTTAAATGTCCTGTCTCTGAAATATTATAATACTTATTAAGAATGGTTACTACTTTGTAGGCAGAAGCAGAAGTCTTTTCCTTTCACAGACATTAGTGTTTCTCAAAAGTGTACTTTTATACTTCAATAACACGTTTCTGAAAAAAAAGGATTAGAAGTCAAATTTCACATCCAAATGACAAGTCATAGCTCAGATTGATAATGAGCTAACTTCATAATGATGAGCAGTATTTCTTATTTTCTTGAGAACCAAAGGCAAGTATTATGAAGATAGGAAACCCTGCAGCTTGAGTCAGATCCATCCAGATTGGTGCAGACAAGGGCAGGTCTATGGCATGTTGCTATAGAAATTTACAATAAAACCATTCCCTTCCATCATAAAAAACCCCAAACCCAAAACCCAACCCACATTTTAAATACAACGCCTCTTCCAAAACTGTAACACTTGGCACTACTTACAAGTTAGTGAACATTACATGGAAAGGCAGAGTATCCCTGCTCTCTCAACTGTAATATGAAGAATAAATCGTGCATAAAATATGTTATGCAGCCATTCTTCTCATGTTTATTTACATGTTCTGCCATAGCTTGAAAGTGCTACCAATTGTACTGCTATAATAACACACAAACAGAGAAACCAGCACTTAAGGTAGACTAAACTGTAAAGACAGGAATTCATATGCAAGAGAACATCCCTTTCCCGCACTGCGGGGCCAGTCAGGTAAGAGAAGATTACTACTACAAGTCACGTTTAACAGCTCAGACTCTCCGTACACGAGACATCGGAGATTAAATATTGATTTTACATTATAGCTATTCATTATCACTAGGAACACTCACTCCTTTTAGCTAAATTGTAGCAAATAATTTGATTAGTCATAACCCACAATGAAGACCAAATTACACAAAAAAAGCCTGCAATAAGTTTTGGAACATCTCTGCAACACCATGCTGCTTCCTTTAAATACTTACCCACAGTTTAAGCAAGCCTGGCACATTGAATGTGGGATGTTCTTCAACTACATCTCCCATGGCCTGTCTAATATTAAAAATGTGAGCTGAAGACATTTCTTTCTATACAAGTTTCTCTAATATTCCCTAAAATTAGGCTTTTTCTTCTGCACCTTTTCATAAGCATGAAGAAACATGAGAGATGATGCTTGGTTCACCAGCATTTCCTCTCAGTTGAAACTGCATTTGTAAATATATTTTGAAAAAGCCAAAACTCACATCTGGAATTGCCTATATTCAAATACTTGGCAGAAAGAACTTGTTGAGAAGTTCCATCTGTGCTTCTCCTATAGCATCTACATGCCATTCAGATAGCAAGAACAGTCATAGTGGGTTCCCAAGATAGTGACAAGCATGCACAAGCAAGATGCACAGAACTTGTTTTAGAGGCAACTAAGCATAAGTTGCTCTTTGGAAGTACCCTGGCATTTTTTCATCCATTAGGCAGAAAAAAAAAATGGGCCCAAATCTGTAACTTAAAACAGATAAAAGTTCTTTGCTTCAAAGGCCAGATTCTTTCCAGTGCCCTGATCTCCCTCTTGCAAAGCATAAACTAGACCCTACTGTCTTGTCAGCTGCAATCATTTTCTCCACTTACAGGTGAGGCACGGGGCAAAGTCAGAGTCAGCAGAACCTACACATGCACCACCTTTGCACCAGGACCCTGTGGTGTCAGATCAGGGAGTTTTGGGCAAACCACAGAAAGGGCTCAGAGTGCTGCGGCACTGCACGAGGTAAGACCTTGTATCTTTGCTGAGTTACCTCTTTCCTTGTCTAACTCCAACACGGCATTATTCTGTAGCAAGCAGCACACTTGGATCAATATTTCCTGAAATTAGCAGCAAGTAACAGTTTCTAAATGCATTTTAAAGTGCACCCTTACTGACTGCAGCAAAAACAACCATTAGCTTTCATGCGGACTTTCATGCAGAATTCATCCAAGTAGCCATTTCTTGATAAGCAACTTATCCTGACCTGAGAACACCGCTAAGGGATATCTGTTAAAATACTAAACACAGCTGTTAAGAGAGGACAACACAGCAACGGTGTAAAGCATCTAGTACATAGATGCAGTTACTGACAACTCTTAATCCTGACAGGCTGCATGAGCTAGGAAACAGGTTTGCATCTTGGAACATTATGTAACAAAATTGGTGATAAGCTATAAAAAAAAAGATGTCTTGCTCTTAATCTTGTTAATAAACCCTTACTTCCAGGAAACAGCTGTAGTGCTCTACATATGTTTTAATCTTGTTTTATAAGTCAAAACACCAGCAAAATAATCTATTTAGATGCAGCTATGGTTCTGATGAATCATTCTTTGCACCCAAAAATAATTTTAGACATATGAGTGCTAAACTCATGACAGCTCAGCAGAACCTTGCACTGGAGAAGTGTGCAGCTGTTTTAACAAGGGAATCACAAAGAGCAGCTTTCTCAGAGGACTAAACTGCTCTAAGACCTTTTATCACAGGGAGAGAATGCGTCTGTCAGGACAACCCATAAAGACGTGCTAGCCATCCTCCTCTGCACAAGGTGGCCTTCCTTTGAAGCCTCATGGGCAGAAGCAGGGATATGAAGTGGTGTTTTACAGCCTCCTTCTCTGGATCCCTTGGGGAGTTAATGAGCAGGCACAGGAAGCAGAACAGTGACTACCTGCTCAAATAAAAAAATAAAAAAAGTCAGAGTAATGGGCTTCCCCCACACTGTTCATCAGAGTGAAGGGCAGGAAGGCTGACCTTATGAAATCACTTCAAGCAATAAGGTATTGATCACAAGTTCATCTGCTGAAACGCTGAAGCTTGACACAATGAAACCAATCTCCTGTTCCTTCCTCACCAGGAATACAGCTATAAAATGGCTTTGCTCAGAGGCGAAGAGAAGAGGAAAGGCAGACAGGGGTTTTTTTTCGCTTGGTTTTTGGTTTTTGTTTGGTTTAAGAGATCTGGTACAAGCCTGCCACAGGAAGGAGGAACAAGAACTGATACGTAGAATCAACAGATAGCTACCCAAATGTCTGTCCTGGCATTTTGCCAGTTTGATATGACTCACACTGACAATATTTTGATTAACAAGCTTTGGAAGGAGTTCAGTATTTCGTACACTACAAGACCCATGACATATACTGTAAAAACACTGAAATCTACTGAAGTTTGACAAGAAAGTGTCAAACTGGTTTCTGGGTTTTGTCAGGTATGAGAATTTGTTTCTTCAGAAGCCTCTTCACAGGCCTTCTCATGCTACAATGGGATATGCTGCAAAAGCAGGAAAAATAAGAAAGTAGGCAAAAGCAACTTAAACCATTTCAAAATCTTCTACACAAGGCTCTGTTCTAATCCCTTACTCATTCTTTAGCTAAAAAAGGTAATTAGAACAACCAGAGTAGAGAGGGCCCTCCTGTGAGCACAGACATCTCATTCTTTTTTGCAAATAGAACATTTCTGGAAAATTGATCATGAATCATTGTGTTTGACTTTACTACAACTGAAAATGTGACTGTATAAATAAAGATAGCAAAGCCGATATCCAGCAACCCAGCTATGAAAGACACAACATCAAGCAAGACACGGTGATGTTTCTGCCTGTGGGCAACAGTCATTTCTCAACACTTACCTTGTGCTGTTCCAGCAAACCCCACATAAATATATTAATTTGTTAATGTGTTATGATCATATATCCATGTTGCACCAAAAGGTCAGTAGTTTTTCTCTGTAAATACGTTTTCTCAGGTGATTAACAGCTGTGGTTTAAACAAAAGAGAACCATGCTGCCTGCAAAGAAGCATTTCTCATCCCTGCCCAGTGCAAATTTTTAAGGTTTACCACTAGAATACCACCATGCAAATGGCTGATCCAGCATTCACTATGGGGATGGAAACTTTTGTTAGCCAATGATTATAGAAAGACAGCTTAAGTCACTCCAACCATGGCCTCCTAAGGCGAAGTAGCTGCTGACAGGTAAAGCATCTGCTCTGTTTGCAGCTGATCAGCACTGAGCACTTTCTACCCGGAACTCTTCTGCCCTTCTAATTTTCCTCCCTTTGCAGCTACTCAGAATATTAAATCCAGAATCAGCCACTTTTTAACCTGCCCACATGGCTAAAACAAAACAGATCAGGAACATCTACCACAATAAGATGATTCATCAATTATTTTAATTATAGTTTCACTTACTTAAATCACCTTGACTTCTCAGCATTCCTGACCTAAAACAAATGGATACATGTGTTTATAAATACACTAGTAACTGTAAAAACAAAACCAAAGGGGGACTTGATTTTGCCCACAGTGGATGAGAATAAACAGTGGCACATTTAGACAGTCTTGAAAACTCAATAAGCAGGCAAAAGATAAAAGACAGCAAACACTTTTACACATCTGTTTATGTATAAAGGTATACCTCACAAACATTTGGCCTTGGAAGCTCTTATTAGCTCTCCTCTGTAATTTCTTTAAAAAAATACATATTAAAAAAGACAGTACACAGTCCCTCCCAAATTGCAGATGACAGAGATGTTATAGGCAGCAAAATACTAGTTGTTTAACCCTCAACACAGTCCAGTCTTCCCCACTGCTGACATTCTGCAGCCGCGTGCAGTCTGAAATTCAAGATCAATAAACCTGTACATGAGGAAACAAATCATTAGCATGTCCAGTCAACTTCCTCAAAAAGCCGTCTATGATTCTGAGTGTCTCAGGAGCCCAGAGCCTGCCTGCAGAGCTCCAGTGGCAGAAGGGATGTACATAAGGTTGTCCTGAGTGCACATGCCAAGAAACTCAAACTGGTCACCTTCCTAGTTAAACCAGATCTGCCCAGTTTGTCTGCTTCAACTGATTTGCAGTAAACTCAGCCAATTCATTTACAAGTCTGTGTTACCATTTTAGCCTCAATGGCTCTGGGTGACTACACTAACACTGGAGTAAATAAAAACATAACACTACTGCCAAAGACCAAAACAAACACATAATCAAAATAGAAAGGTAACAGGTGAACAAGTGACAAAGAACAGTAAATATTATTAATCTCATATCAGGTTGCAAGCCATAGCAAAAAAAGAAACTAAACCGATATGAAGCAGCAAGGCACAACAAACCAACCACTCTACTCACTAAACATGTACACGTGTTTATCATACTGTTAGCTCACTGGTTGTAGTCAACTAATTTTTTTTCACAAAATGTACAAGAGAAAACTGTCTGATAACAGTAGGAGATAAAGTTCTGAGAAAGACTTAAATTAAAGAACCACTGCAAAAAATCCTCACTGCAGAGAAATTCAAAAGAGCTTTGCAGCAGAAAATGCAGATCATCAGTATGGCTTTTCTCCATATATTATGTCGTTTTGTTTACAGAATATGGAAAAATAAATTAACATGTAAAAACGGCAATATTATAAAAAGCATTGGAATGTTAGCTCTAAAACAGTTGTCATTTTACTTTACCACCTTAAAAACATTTATTAGAAGTAAAGATAAGCTTCACTTCTTGTAGTGTGCTAGTTAACTGTTCAGCTGCCACTAGCAAAGCAAAATTGAAGTTACCAACCACTCACAGTTTTTTTAGCTTTCATTACCCTCCTGATACAGTGGAAATCTATCGTATATTACCTAAAGTATTTCTTGATCTTTAGAAATAATGGTTACCAATGAGAATAATACAGAGAGAGATACGTGAAAGAGCTACTTAAATCTTGGTGGGGAAAAGCACCCAAAAATAAAACCATCTATGATATGAAGAATTATACAGAAACCCTATTTTAAGAAAGTATCACACAGAAAAGCTTCAACAGTTCCATTTAAAGTCTAATGCTGCCACCTCAAATTAATTATAGGAAGAAAAAAAAAGAAATGCAAAATCATACCTTCAGATATAGCTTGGGTTTGAATTTGTTAAAAGTAGTCTAAAAGTCTAACATATAAAATATAGATATGTCAGCTTTTTTATCTTAGAAAAGATTGCAAAGCCTTACAGAGTTCCACTTCTAACATGAAACTATACTGTAAATTTTGCCAGTTGATAATGTTTGAAATACAAACACAATAGAGCCAAGAACATCAAAGCAGATCTAATCTCTTTTCTTACAGGCTGAAAAATCTAATCTATAGCAAGATCGTATAATTTTCTTATATATTTTCAATCACATAGTAAGACAAAAAGATGTTGCAAACCAAGCAACCAAAACCAACCAGAGTAGCCTGATTTACAACGGGAAAAAAAAAAAAAAGTCCTAGTTTTTAAGTCAGAAGTAAGATTTGAACTTCACTGGCAATTTTTAGTGTCATTAAAACTACTGAAATTAATATCTTAAATATCAGCTGAATTTCAGAACTTTTACTTTGTCAGTACAGCTCATTATTTGCAGCACTTTAACATACTTTAATACTTGCAAAAAGCATAACTTTGCAAGAAGAAAAAATTCAGATATACTTGAAATATTCATACTCATATATAAGCTGAGTTGCATCCATGTGTTTCTCCTACCTTTCCAGTGTTTTAGCTGTCTTCTCACACCAGTTTTCTACTTATGATCATTCAATTAAGTCTCAGGAAAAACTTCAGCAAACAAAATGGCAAAACACAAACACTAGCAAAAATTTTATCTATCCAGACTTTCCGGTCAGTTTTCAGTGTGCATGCATTTCATCCTTCCCCCTCCTCCTCCCACTATAGATTTATTGTATAGAACAGGCAAGATGCCCCAGCATTTCCTAACCATGGTATGCTTCCTCCAGTAAGATACAACCAGTCACAGCATAAAAAGCCAGAGAAAGCTCACACACTCATCCTTTTTAAACTGTTTCGAGAATCTCTTGGCTGTGTTGTGAAAAATTGCCAAAGTAATCAGAACAACCCACGGTACAACAAACAGTCAAAAATAAAAATTCTGTGTGCCATTCTCATGCAGTTTTTTCGCCCTGCAGCAAGCTTGCAATACCAACCCAAGCAAGAACTTGCACAGCATGCTAAAACTGAATTAGGTCTATGCTGCAAGACACATTTCTTGCTCTTAATGTTTTAGGTGAGACAGGATTCCTCTTAGTTTCAATTGCACATAGTATATATGCCTAGTTTTCTGTTGATTTCAGTCATCTTCCTTCTCTGTTGACTTCAGTTTGATACTAAATGAAAAAGAAACAGATGATGCCTGAGATACGAGTAGCACAATAAGAGAATGTGCATTTGCCAACCATAGATAGAGACTTCAGAGCATTCCACATAATAAATAATGATATGTTCAAAGGTAATAAAAAACCCAGGCATAATAATTCAAGGAAATATTGTTGAAATTAGAAAGAAAAATATTGCATCTACCAATCCTGCTCTCCATCTATAGTCCCTTTGTCACATACCGAATCTCCTCAGCTACCTTGCCAACAAGTTCCATCTGTTTTCCTCTGGATTGTTTCTGCTTGCAATCACTTTGTACACAGACTACTGAAAGCAAAGTTAAGTTATCTCAATACAGTGGATAACATATCCCACTTACTGTTTCAGGGGAAAGAGATGGGTTGAACTTCCTCACTTTCAGACATTTGCATGTAGACAAAGTTTCCGAATAAAAAAAAAGGAACTGACTACAGCAGGCAAAAAATCCTCTTAGAATAAACTTTTGCTTTTGCTACATCAAACACTACTTAGTCTCTACCAAGGAGATATACACAGATGATTTAGAGACCATTGCTGTGGTTTAATCTAGGATAGACAAAATGCAAAAATTAATTACTACTCAGTAATTGAGCTCATGTGGAGGAGTTTGAATATTTCTTTCCTCTGTGACAGGAATGATTATGAATGCATAGAACACCACAAAAAAGCAGTGTTCTCTGATTTCCTCCAAAGCCAGTTTGTAATAATAAAAATAGACCAATATTTTTAATCCTGTTTTTATCCTTACCTCAGCCTTTCTTCTTCTTTCTTACGAAGGCTGAAATCTCGCTGAACCACCTGGAGTACATGCTCTGCTTCCTCATCAGTCAAGCCAGAAAGGTCCAGTTTTCTCCCCATTATATACTGGGTCCTGGATATGAATAACTACAAGGGATATCTGAAATCAGAAACAGAAAATAAAATAGAAAAATAAATTGAAAGCACTCATAATTTTCACAAGTGTGTTGAGATCACACAAAAAGAAAGTTGCTGCCGTAAACATCAGAAAAGAAAATAATTCAGTCTTTTTGGCTGGAAAAGATCTTTTACATTGAGTCCAACCACTAACCCAGCACTGCCAAGTCCACCAGTAAACCACGTCCCTAGGTGCCACATCCGCACATCTTTTAAATGGTGACTCAACCACTTCCCTAGACAGCCTGTTCCAATGCTTGACAACCCTTTCAGTGAAGGAACTGCTCCTAAAATCCAATCTAAACTTCCGTGGTACAACTTCAAGGACTTATTTCAGACTTATTTTTCAGGTTCCATGCACTGAAAGCAATCACCCTCCCACTTATATATAAATGAAAAAGATAAATTATTTGGGATATTAAGAGACATTTCAGAGAGACCTCAGTGTTGCTCTCAAAAAGGAACATGTTTAACTAAGTCTGGTCAAATCAGGTTTAGACATTTCTTAAGATTTTATGCCATGATTTTATAAAACTGTTTGCAGTACAATCCCTGTGACTGTGTATGAACAGAGAACATACTCTGCTGTAACACTCAAAAATATTTTATACTGCCAACTAAGAAATCGGGAATTATTTTAAAGCACCATTTAAAAAAGTAAGCATAAAAATTTCAAATGCAATTCCCGGAGTGACTGGAAAGATTTAGATGTCACTATCACCACTATATCATTATTTCCCACATTTGGAGGGGAAAAAGTAGTAGTTAACATCATGTGTGAATTGAAGGTACTAAAGTTTGAACTAGAGCTTGGTCCATTAAGTTTCACTAATGAAATTTGTCCTAATTTATTTTCTCATGACTTTTACTCATTTAATTGAATTCTAGTAAATTCAGCTCTCAGTATTAACTTCCGTCATTTGATTTATGCACTTATTTGGGCAATCATAGAGGTGTCCATCTCCACGTTGTGTTACGGTTTCAGAAGCATGAGGCAGTTTTTGCATCTCTCTTATGATGTATGTAATAACCACGAACACACTATCGTTCCTACACTATATAGAAGAGGCAACTATTACTGCCTCTTCATCCATGGTGAGTGGCAAGTGAATGAGGCTATGTAAAGCATCTAAGTGGGTTCTGGTTCAAAAAAACCCCACCTCTAAGGAACACTGCTACGGCATACAATTAAGTGCTCCAAGTACTATGGCAAGTAGAAGTATGAGGGGAAAAAAAATCAGCTTTATTTTCTAAGCATAACAATTCATTTGCTACTTACATAATGATGTGGGATGAGGTTGGTTGGGTTTTGTTTGGGTTTTTTTGTTACTTTGGTGGGGTTTTTTTTTGGTACAATATTTCCCTTCCTACAATCATCTGATTACCATTCTTCAAACAAGAAAAATGCACCCACACAGAAGGAAGACACTGCTTATTTTTTCTGTTTAGGTTAGGCTATCCATGAAGTTTAGAATAAACTCCTCGTCCAAGAAAACAACACTTCACCAAAACCAAGCAGACGGTATACCAGCTTAGGTGAAATCAAGATGACAAGATCCCTCCAACAAGACACATGCTCACCATACAGTTAAAAAAAAAAGGTCACAGTGTTCTGGCTTGACTCTGAATCTACTAAGGAAGATGACAATAAGTACTTAATAAAGGCTATAAAAATGTACTTCTAAAAAAAATTACCCTGATTTGTGTAGAAGAGAAGTGCCAAAGAAACAAAGGACTGTATGTAGTCTTCATTAATCTCACTTGCAAGACAAAGAATATATGTTAAAATTAAAGACTGGCTAAAACATAGCGAGGAACAACTGACAGGATGCTTTTTTTTTTGATGCCACACGTGCATAAATCTTCTCGAAATTTTCACCAGAATATTAAGATTTTCCTCTGTCCTTTCACCTACAGTCCTTGTACCAAAACCTCACAGAGCACTGGCGAGGAAAAGAAAAGGTGAAGAAGGGTTTGCTGCAGTAACACTTGGGTTGCAGCTCAAAGACAGAGAGAGTATGAAGTGCCCTGGGACACATCCTTCCCTTCAGGCTTTGGGATATCTACTCAGCTCTTCCCACACAAAGCACTTGAGTGCAAAGGCACCTCTGACTTTTTGAAAGCATGGAAGGCCTTCACTACAGGAAAGCCACATCCATGGGGAAGTAAGCAGGACTTCTCCAAGTAACTTTTTCCACACACATACACTTAAGGGGAAAATACAGGATACACAGCAAAAGGAAATAAAACTTTTTTAAGCAATTCCTGGAGCCAGTAGAGACACCTTCATGCTAGGGCTACAGTCTTCCGAGACACAAGATGATGAAAATAACTGGAATTTCATCTTTGAACTCCTAGTATCTTGAGCATCAAGTTAACAACTGTAATTAACATTTTCATAATAAGTTCTGCCTTCAGGTCTTCATCAAAACCCTTTTGGAAATGGCGTAAAAATCAAAAATGTTTTTTCACACATGCAAACTGGTCCATTAGTTAAGAAAATTATCCCTTTGATTCAGCTGCCACTGCTGATTGTGAGCATGTATTTGAAGGGTGAAATTTACCACTAAATTTGGGAAGAAGGGGGCAGCCTCACCAGCTCTGATTTTCTGGGGTTGGCAGAAACTTCATTTCAAGTATATATGCTTTAAAATCACAAGCAACTTTGACTTTTGACTTTCATGTGGTTTAGTTCTCTATAGTATTCTCAGTCTGCATTCCAACATTGCATTAACCTCTAAGGAACTCCCATGTTTTTTCCCAGGAAATAATTTTTCATCACATTACTAAATCACCTCTGATCTGGGAGTATCACAGCAGTTTATAAATATTTATGAACAATTCTCAAATGTCCTTTTTGTGGTAGATCTGGATTATGCATTTTGGAAATACACAATGGCAAGTCCTCTAGAGGAAACGTAACAAGTTCCACTTAAAACTAGACAACAAAATAGCTTCCCCATCTAAAATAAATTCTGGCCTCGATTAAAATAACTTACATGAGGCTGTTCAGATTATTGCCTTCCTGAGTACTTCTTTGATAAATCTCAAACTGAATACAAAATCTAAGATCTCACAGACTTTACAAGGAATAGTATCACTCCCTAGAAAACTTTAGCTCAACAAATTAAAACACTGTAACAGGAAAGCCTACGCTTACAAGACACGATTGGGTATTGTTTGACTAACACTCTAATCTTAACACTTCATACAGTCTATTTTTAAATCTAATTAAAACTTCCACATTGAAAACATTTCTTGAGTTTAACCTTAAAGACAAAACCAAATCCAAGAAAAAGAAAAACAAGCAAATGAAAAGTTTTTCAAGAACTGCAAGCAATGCTTCCGAATTTTACCATAGACAACAGCATCAACACAAGAAACAAGGGCAAGTAGTGCATTTCCTACTCACCCATATGACAGCTAAGCTGTTTGGACTTGGAGTCTCAGCAGATGATTAGCATTACAGGGAGGGTGGGGAGGAAAAAAAAAAGCTTTTTGGGCTCAGCACCAAGTAACATTTAAGACAGATTCTCTGCTTGACAAAGAACCAGATTATAAAGTTAATTATGCAAGTGGTCACACCGAATATTGTACAACACAGATGTCCTAGTTTTATGCTGTAGCAAAGCAATCAGCACTAGTGAGGCTGCATCTGGAGTCCTCTGCCCAGTTTGGGCTTCCCCAGAACAAGAAAGATACTCAAGGCCACAATGATGGTTAAGAGACTGGAGCACCTTTCACAGGCAGTGATGCTGGGAGTACTAGGACTGCTCAGCCTGGAGAAGAGAAGGCTTGGGGGGTATGTACAGTGTGTATCTGGAAGAGAGCTCTCCAAACAAGAATATCCTACAATTCTTTCCGTTTCTGAGCACATTTTTCATCAAGATTTCACCGGTTTCCACAGCACAGTATAAGTTTTGCTCTAAAATGCTGTTGATGTGCATTGATGAAATGTAATACCTGAGGAACCAAGACCACAAACTCCTTCAACCCAGTTATTTGCAACTGAAATATTTCATATAGAATACCTTTCCCCCACATGGTCTCAGCTTTAGAGTCACCAAACTTTTCACCAGAGCTTTTCTACTCTGTTCTGCTACTCTACCACTTCTATATTTTCCAGGTAGAAAAATCAAGAAGAAGAAACCCACGAGTAATTATGTCTTTGATTCTGTCACTAACAAGCTCATCTTTCCTTCCTTCAGCAGTCTGTCAGGACCCAAATAATACTGCTCAATCTTTCTTGTCATTCTTTCCAGGATTCTTTTAGTATGATAAGAAATTCCTTGTATAATCTTACTGGTGAACATTTTTCCCTTTTAAGTCATACAACAAGACAGTCACCTTTCTAAGCCAAAGAGGAAGACAAGCAGTTTGTCCTCAACAGAGCTCCTTCACCATCCCTCATATTTTAAAAAGTTTTGTTTACTGAATTGTCCAAAAAGAAGTTGCCACATTGCCCACATGAGGTCATTATGCTAACTTTTAATGCAAATGTCACAATATTTAACATATAAATTACATAATGTCACACACTTCATTTGACAAATATAAGGTGACAAAAATAAGGTCTGAATAGTGCTTTGACATATGTCAACACACTTGAACAAAACAGACTTTAGACAAAACCCAACATTTAAAAAACATCACTGTCCAACGTAATTTCTACTACAGCTAGCACACCATTAAGTCTAAAATGAGACATAATTAACATTAGCCACAAATTTCTTAATCTTTTTTAAACTCCAAGAATGTCTAGAAGCAGCGGTAAAAACCACTGCATATTCTTCTATTTATACTAGAAATGAACAAATGTCTCAAAATAAGAAGAGGGAAAACATACTCAACAGAAATAAAAAGCCACCTCTTTGATTGAAAAATTAAATACAGCCCACCTGACTTCAACATGGGACTTGTGCCTGGCTTATCACATTTTAAGTGAGATGTAAGATAAAGATCTCAAAGACAATGTTATTCTCTGTACCCACACTGATTTTAACTGTGTTTTACTGCACATATTTCCTGGTCTATAACCAAACCAAAAAAAATTATCTGCCTTTCAGCCTTGGACTAATCTTATGTGAGATTTGCAAGCAGCAAAGCAAACAGCTGGCAAGCTCCTGGGCAAAGTTACATTTGTTTCACTGGGGAATGTAAGGGGTAAAGCAGCAGGTTTTAAAACATGAAGTTCACTCAGTTCCTTCTGGGAGAAACGTCCCTTATTAATGCAAATTATTACAATAATTGTATGTACCTTTATCTAAAAGAGTGCTGGAACATACTATGATAGGTGAAATTATAAACCTTACAGGTCAAAGGTTAATACTGCATAGTTTTAAATTGTAATCTATTTAGGAAATAAACAGGAGTTTCACACTCTTCTTGCTTCTATATTTAATGTTATTTTAAGTACTGAATATGAAATAGCAGAATATCCTGGTGACAGCTAGGATAGAGTTCATTTTCTTCTTAGTAGCTGGTACAGCGCTGCGGGGTTAAACCATGACACAGAATTAAAAATCTTACTGAAGTCACATTCCATTCAAGAAAGAATGGCATCCCTCATCTAAGGACAGCACTCTCCCAAAGGCAGAACACAGCATATAAAACTGTTTCTAAAAAAATGAACCTATTTTACTTGAATAGAAAAAAAACAATTTAGAAAAGACTAAATATTACACTGTAGGACTTTATTTTTGTCATCTACCTCTGATGGTTCAAAAAAAAGTCGTATTAAAAGGAGAATCTGAATAACAACTCATGACCATTTTATACTTGTGTATCAGGCCTACAACAGATAAACAGCTATAAATCACATTGGGAATTCAAAATGTGATACAAAAGCTAAATTTATTGACCAGAATAATCTTCTCACTGGTAAAACTGAACTAGAGGAAACTCTTATCCAAAATTTGTCCCCACAGCTGCTAAAGATCATAGGTTATCTGGCATATACTGATGGCACATATTTCACTGCAACTGGATTTCTACTTAGTGTATATTATCATTTTACTTCAGTCGCCTCTTCCATTGTTTATGCTGAATTTAGGCAAATCGTGTTCAGCTCTCTTTTCTCTGTTTAGTAGCAACCGTCTTATGGAAGAATGCGTAGTCAGGATGATGGGTCTGACAGTATCCTGACTGTGTGAGACTGACTATCACTCTTCCAGAAATGAAGAAGACAGCTCGGAGAAAATGACAAAATTGGAGCAGTAACGTGCTGACACACAATTGTATCTTGGATGATTTGCCTCTTTTCCATGTGCCTTCAATCTAAAGCACGAAATTCAGCTCATTACCGTAATGGACTGCCAACCAACTCCACAGTGAATCATCACAGGCCAGCAAGAAAGCCAGCGCGTGCACTTAGGGCATGCAACTGATCTCAAAGAGTCCAACACAATCAAAAATTTGCACATCTGCTAAGCACAAGACTGCAAGGGCTTCCCTTTGAATGCCTAACCTGCAAAATGGGGCTCAGAGCTTAACGCTATGTACCCAGACTCCAAACACAGAGAGAACAGTAGACACTGAACTGAGTTATGCCTCTTCTTCCACCTTTGCATCAAAACACAAACCAGAACACACCTGGCAAATCAGGCTTCACACTGTACTTTCTAAGTCTGAGCCAGCATGAAGAGACTACTAAACATAAAGCTCATTTGTACTCCTACCTCTCTCCTCAGCATTAGCTCAAGAGTGAGGACTGCAAAAATACATTCACCCACCTGTGCTGCATTACACATGCCACAACCTTCTCCTGAGACACCTGTAGTCCCAGCACTTCACAATCAGTGGCCCTCAAATGAGCGACACAGGTTGAAGAGAGATGAAAGAAACAGTGAATACTTCTTGGTTCCTTCAAAGAATTGCTGGGTTTCTATCTCATTCTAAGAGGCAGGCAGAGAAGTGAGCACTCACTTTACCAGTGTAAATACATGTAAATACCAGTCTAGTACTTGCACCCAGAAAAACTCAGGTTCAATGCCAGATTAAGTCTGGGAAGGCTCAATTATTTATCTCCCTTCTGGTGGAGGAATACAAAAAAGAACACAGCCAAGGATACTGTTTAACTTATCCATCAGTGACTTGGATGACTGGGGAGGTGCCTCCTCAGCAAGTTCACTGACAACACAAACCTGGGAGAAGTGGCCGGTGCCCCAGAGTGCTGTGCAGCCCTTAAGAAGGACCTCGACAGGTTGGAGAGATGGGCAGAGTGGAACTGTTCAAAATTCAACAAAGGCAAATGCAGGGTTCTGCTCCTGGGGAATAAAAACCACACGCAGCAGCACAGGGTGAGGGCCAAACTGCTGGGAAGCAGCTCCGCAGAGGATGTGGGGGTCCTGGTGGACAACAAGCTGCCCATGAGCCAGGAGAGTGTCCTTGTGGCCAAGAAGGCCAATGGTATCCTGGGGGGCATTAGGAAGAATGCAGCCAGCAGGTCAAAGGAGGTGATCCTGCCCCTCTACTCAGGTCTGGTGAGGCCACATCTGGAGTGCTGTGTCCAGTTCCGGGATCTTGGGTACAAGAGAGACATGGAGCTCCTCAAGTGGGTCCAGTGAAGGGCTATAGAGATGATTAAGGGATGGGGTCATCTCTCCTGTGAGGAAAGGCTGAGGGAGCTGGGCCTGTTCAGCCTCAAGAAGAGACAAGTGAGAGGAGCCCTCATCAATGCCTGCAAGTATCTAAAGGTGGGGTGCCAAGAGGATGGATCCAGGCTCTGCTCGGTGGTGCCAAGCAATAGGACAAGAGGCAACGGGCAGAAACAGATGCACAGGAAGGTCCACCTGAACATGAGGAAGAGCCTTTTCAAGCAGGTGACCACACACTGGAACAGGTTGCCCAGAGAGGTTGTGGAGTCTCCCTCACCAGGGATACTCAAGAACCACCTGGATGCAATCTTGTGCCATGTGCTCTAGGATGGCCCAGCTTGAGCAGGGAGGTTGGACCAGATGACCAGATAGTCCCTTCCAACTTGACCCATTCTGGATGTTACTGTGCAGATCCCTATTTCAGATGCCAACATCCTGTTTTCTTGTATGACCTGAAGCAACTGAATGATACAGAAGGTCCACTACCATACAAGCTGTGGAGCAGCATGTAACAAGTATGAGTTTCAAAGTTAAATGCCTTTCCCAGTACCACAGCAGTCACTCTTTGTTAGAACAACTAGAGAGGAGCCCCCTACAGATAACATCCACCAAACTAACCAAGAAAATAGGTCCACTAAGATAATTTTCTACAACTTCAAGATGCCGAAGCATCGTTATTGAGTAAAGTGACCATAATGCTTCTCATCTGAGTTATTAACATTTTTAATATGGAATAAAAAACACTGAGAAAAAAGGTGAAGCTTTTGTAAAGACTCAAACAGCTCTGGAAGCACTACACATTTTGCATCTGCATTAAATTCTGCATTTCAATAACACAGGCAAAAGAGTTATGATAAATTAAGAAATTCATCATAACTTGAAAGCCATATTGTGATTAATCCATGCAAACTACAGAAGTAAACAATTAAGTGTGGATTGCTTCACTGCTACCAAAACGTCCATAACATAAAATCCAACCAATATGCAAACATACCACAGGCATATTTAAAATATCCTACACAGTAAAATGGATTTTTTCCCTACAACATCTGTTGCACTAATTGACATCCCTCATCCCTCTTACAAAATACCACCCATGAACATACCATTAAGATTTATCCAAGAACTAAACTTTCACTGAGAGAATCTTCCTGTAGGACTAGAAGAAGGACAAAAGTTCTATTTTTAGAGGTAAGAAAATGCTTCCAACAGCAGCTGCCACAATGAGGCAGTATTCTCTAGTGCTGCCAGATGTGAAAACAAATTTAATACAGTGCATCACTGTTAATTCAAACCACTGACAGGAAACCCCACTGCAAATTACTGAATTTTACAGATTAGCAAGTAAATGAACAAAATAAAAAGCTAAAATAAGTTCCTAAGACTGCGCCTTCTACATTCACTGTGATGCCTGCAAAATGCTTTTAACCCTGATTTATCCTTGAAGAAGCAAGAATCATAAGATACAACAATGAAGTGACATGTATAAAGCCACATGTCCCATTTCACTGAGACTTCGTGATAAGCTGTAGTTGGCTGACACACAACTTATGCCCTGTGCACTGAAAAAAGGGTTTCAGTAGCAGGTTGTCTTTGGTTTGTTTAGATAACCATTTATCAAGTGGCATAAAACAAGAGTAAAATAGAGCCAGAGCTGTAGAAAACCTCTGGAAACCAAAGGAGCTGCATTAATCTGCCAGGTGGGAGAGTTAATGGATTCGTTTGTTGACACTGGGACCTACTCCACACTGTGCTCAGAAGAGGCTGTGCTTTGGACCAGTGTTCAGCTGATTTTTTTTATATTGACATGGAGATAACTTGAGCCTAGACCAATAACCACAAATCTGAAGTTCTGGATCATACATTTATACAAATAAAGAATGTTTATATTCAAGAATAAGACCTGGTCAGTCACCTTCCGGAGTTCAAAGGCCAACTTCAGTGACTGGCTTTGACTGTTGCTTCACTGATATTTGGATCCAAACTGGAGCAGTGTCACAGCTCCTTTAGTTTAAACTACAGAACCAGTTCATCCTCTTACAGGTTCAGGGGATCATCCAGCTAGCACAGACACCTTTTTGAGTCCCACGTAACTTATCATTTGAACAGTGTAAAAACGTTAAGCCACCACCTTTGTAACTAACTAGGGCTCCTCACTTAATCATGTGTGGAACCTAAGTTCACAGTATTTCCAATTATTTGCCTGTTTTTGACCCATGATACTACCTTGGAGCAGGAATATGAATGAAACCTCATCATTAAACAATAGAAAAAAGGTGTGGGAGATGGAATAATCAGGCTTATCCTCCCCTAGAGGTGAGCCACTTTCTTCTCATTTGGGACTCAACCCATGGTTTCTGTGCTTGCAGAGATCAACACGTGCACAATTTTTGTCACTGACTTTTAGACCAAGACCAGCTGAGATAGTGAAAAACAACATCACCTTTTCAAATCCTCCCTGAAGCTCTTTCAATTGTTTTTGAAACCTGATGGTGCTCCAATTCACGCACAGTGATTTAACTTAGATCCAAGTCACAGTTTGTCAAACAAACATCAAAGCACTTATGACAGCTAGATGCAAGCGCTGAGGTAACTTCCAGGAAGGTACACCAAGCACTCCTGGGGATGATCTCTGAGAGGCAAAAGGAACAGTTCTCATAAGGGGAAAAAAAAGGAATCAATTTCTTGCAAGATTAACAGTGGTTAGAAAAATAGGTACACCTCTAAAATGTGAGGTATTTCAGGTCAGTGCTAGTTGCATCTCTGTCAACAGCAGATCATACACTGCACATCCACACTGTAGCAGTTAATCATAATGGCACAAAACAGCACTTTTCTTTTTGGATTACCCTGGGACACAAAATCCTGTTCATACAGCTCAAAAGGGGCAGAAGAAAACCCCATTAAAAACATCTTCTGTCCCACAAGTAATGCCTAATAACCAAAGAAGCTCTTGTATTAGTTTCAGAAGAGATAAAACTCATCACAAGAGTAGAACAGAAAGTTTATTCCACGAGTTATAGGCTTTCTTTGCTTTCGAGAAAGAAAACAACAGATTATGTACTGTCTTCCTCCAAGAGCAGAAAGCTGGTTTACAACAGCATAACCACCTATTATTCTACATGGAGACAGGTGGAGGGTGCTGGGGAAGGGATTGCTTTGCTATTAAAAAACTCCAAAGATTTCAGGCTGCTGCCTGGCTTCAAGACTCATTAAAGACAGTGGGAATGCCATGAACTTGAACGGCCTTTGAATGAGACTACACTTCAGATTGCTATCACAAGAAGATACTACATTTCACTTTCTATGCAAAATTACCTCAGCACCCTTTAAACAGACTTAATCCAGAAACTATGGCTGCCCCATTTATTCTTCTCCATCAATAAACAGCACATTTTGTAAGGAAAAGTCCAGAAGGCACTTCTTGGAACTGCTGCATAACAGAGCTTGTGCTCGGCCATTCAGCAAGAGGACAGGCTAGGGCTGCCTTCCTGCCTGCCAGTCAACACTAGCAAAACTCAAGAAAACTACTTGATTGATTACTATGAGCCAATGGAGACAATGCCATTGAAAGTGTCTCATCAAGATTAATCTCCACAGTAGTCAGCTCCACCCCAAAAGGTGATGTTTTATTTGGAGATATACTTTGCCTTGAAGAATGTGTACTTCATTTCCTGTGGTAATGCTTTATATCTTAAAACAACCAGTGGATAGTAATAACTCCAGTAATCTGAATACCAAACACCAATATTAGTTTTTCCTTCTATGATCATCAGTGTATCAAAAGGTAAATGAAGCATAAAGGTAATAAAAATTAACAAGAGATTTTGTTTCTTTTACCCAGTTCAGGGCGTAATTGGTCAGTAAAAACTTGCTAGATGAGGCGCTTTCCTAGTAAACATTCTTAAAAACATGTAAAATATATATATATTGCTGTGTTGTTGAAACTTAATGCATATTGGCCTGGAAATTTATTGTGTTCCTATTCCCTGAATAGTATGCATAAGATCTAAAAATCTGTCATTATTGCAATAATGCTGATATTAGCTGTTGACCAGTCAAGCCACTGCAGTTTTTATACTCTTCGTCTATGATAAAGCTGCTAAGGTGATTCATTAAACTGCTTTCCGCTACAGTGTGCTTTATTTATTTATTTTCAGGACACAGAATGCCAAGCGCAATGTTTATTTACAGAAAATGAAGTTTAAAAAAAAATACAGCATGGCATTTTCCTACAAGGCTGTTAAAAAAAAAGAAAGGATAGCATGTTTTAACTGAAAGTTAAATAGCAAGCATATCATAATCGCTAGTCTACCATATGAACGACAGAACTCACTGGTGTATCAGACACATATAGGAGGTTTTCTTCTCAGGTTTCTGTAAATTCACAAAATTTTGGATAATAGGCATCTTTCACCAATCTCACAAAGAGATGTGCAAAACTAGACCACTGCTTGAAATCTTATCAGATTACACTGTATTCAGCCCTTCTGTAAAATTCCCTGGTTATATCATAAAGGTGAAGTTTCTCTGGTAAATTGAGGCATAGTGCGGTGTGCTTCACTTCACACCAAACTATAGCAGTCTTTTTCCTCACCCCTTAAGCCCTAAAAGCTTCTTCTGAAAGTAAGCTGCTATAAATCTCCGAACATAAGAAACTTGGAGCTGGTTTATTCTCTGGCTGTCAGTGGTTCACAGGTAAGCCAGAAGCCTTTATTATCTGTAAGAATCTATCTAAAAAAAATAACCTGCCTGAATCCAAAAGGAAAGCGAATAAAGCATTCCACGGGAAGGCAGCATTAATCCACTCAAACAATTCAATGGATTTTCTCAATGAGAAAAGCTGTCCCTGTGGTTTTCATGGAATTATATTCAACTAGTTTCTTTCAACTTGTCCAGCTTTCCAAGGGCAAGTTAAGGTGGTTTACACTGCCAAACCGCAGTTTCCAGCCTTATAACAATAGGGCATGTTAATGTTGGCAGCAATACAAAGGAGTCGCATTTTCATGCTGATGTACTGTTTATGAACAACAGTGCACTTGGTACATACAGCCTTTCTTCATCATCACCCATGCATGCTTTGGAGTTTTTTTTTTTTTCTTTATTTAAATACAAGCCCTTCAAGTATTCTGTTTACTGCAAGTATGAAGTGAGAAAGGTGAATTCCTACTGTGTTCATACACTTGGGCACGCTCTATGTAGTGCACTCAGATGTATTCATCAGGTTAGCGTGGAAGTAAGAAACCAACTCAGGAAAATAAATGAAAGTACTAACTCAGTTTTCTAGATCCAGACAGCACCGGTTCAGATGAAGACAAAAAAGCGTTACCCTGCCTGAAAGGACAGTATTGTGTCATTTGAATAGGCAGCAGGTCCAAGAGGTAAATCCTGTCACAGGGTGTAGTGCCCTAAGTATGTTTCACCCCTGTGAGGGCTACCAGGGTGGAACTGACTTGTGCGCATTCTCACTACTGGTAATCAATGTATCACAGGTATTGAAAATTATATTCCGCCATTTCTAACTGCATTGCACAAAGTTACCTGACAAACTCCCCAGGAAGGTGACACAACTGCCAAGTACCTTTTTAGATGCTTGGGGACGCTTTAGATGCTTTAGATGCTTGGGGATAAGCCATTGGTTAATATGCTCTGATACAATCTGATACCTGAGTAATGATGGGTAAGGCAGTAGCCTGAGGGACTACGTACAAGATACAGCATCTTCTGCTTTTTGCACAGCTCTGTTCACTTCCTAAAGGTAGAATTAAGTGGCAAACACTACTGTTTGACATTTAACAGCAAGGACTTAGTCAGTGATCTTAGTGCAGTTCACCAAGAACAGCTATCACCATAAATAAGGAACTATAAAAACCTGTCCAGTTTGATGACAGGTCCACCAAAATCAGAAAGATGTCTGGTAATGTGAGAACTAGACTAACTATCCCTCCATTCTCTCTCTCTAGCCTTCTAGAAAAGGCTTACAAGAGGAATGAGTAAAAGCCTTTATTGCTAAAATCTTTGCTGTGCATATTCTGAAAAACTCCTGGCTCCATAGCAAGGCAGCTACCCACATTTTCACAAATGCAGGAAAGAGTAAAATGGTAGGTATAAGGCAAAAAGCATAATTTGTCAAAATAGATTGCTAGTTACAGTTAATGTCCCCGCAAACACGCTTAAGGAGGGACGTACACACGCTATAAGGCATTTTGCAATCTAATTTGGTTACGCTTGCCTGAAACATAACACAAATCCCAGCACAACACAGGCTCCTACTTAATTAGATTCCCTAAGAAAAGTCAGTCTGAGCCATATGGTATTTTCCTCAGCAGTTACGATAAACTGACCTTGATACTAGGAAAACGCACGCTGCTTCTGTCTGAGGCATATATTACAAGCGCGGCGTGGCGGGATGCTCCCCTGAAACGGGGACAGCGGCAGCGCCACGCTGAAACCCTCTCCGGGCTCCCGGGGAAGTTGATCAAGAGTAAAACACTCCGATAATGATGATGATGATGATGATGCACTGCAGTGACAGTGCTCGAATAGCCACGCGGTCAGCAGAACACCACGAAGCTGCTCAGACATCTGTCCGGTAATTAAAGGAGAGCCTAATGCCGCGCTGCCGCGGAGGAGCGGCCCGTCTGGCCCCCGAACGCCGCGGAGGACGGCGGCCCCTCGGCCACCAGCGCGCCCCGACACCCGG
>VZTF01002142.1:293989-447927 GCA_013397755.1 Cnemophilus loriae
GCCGGACGCGCCACCGAGTGCTGCTGCGGTGCCGGCGGCGGCAGCTCCCGCCGCGCACCGGCACCTGCCCGGGCGCTGCCGCCAATCGCCGGGAAGGGGACGGGCAGGGGGCGGGGGCGGCGCGCCCAGCTGGGGCGGGAGTTGCGCGCACGTCCGCGTTCCCCCCGCCCGCGCCCCGGTGCGCATCCATCCCTGAAGCTGCGCCCCCGACAGGCAACGACCGGGCTCCCTCCGCCCCGGCGTGTGCCCCGCGGCCGCCCGCCGCTACCCCACCCGCTGCTCAGGGGGGACACCTGCGGCCCGTCCGCCACCTAAGCCCCAGCTGGCCGGGCGAGGCAGGGAGAGGCACAGGTGCTGCCAGGCGGTGCCTGTCTGGGCCCTGCCGTGGTGCGGGCCGCCTCTGGCGGGTGTCTAGCAGAGGAAAAGGGAGGCAGGTTGTTGGGAACAAGCGAGAATTCCATCCATATGGATGCGGCGCACCGGGCAGTCATAAGGAAGGTGCGGCCTGGTCAGTCGTTCAGCTCATCAGTGAGTCACCGCTGTAACGTGGAAGCGCTTTTTAATGTCCTGAATCACTGCAGATTGTATTGTATCAGGCGAATCACTTTCCCCCGGTGTTCTTTTTCGTTCCCGTTTTTTTTTTTTTTTTTTTCCCCCAATGCTTGCTTAACTTCATTTTAAAATAGCTGCAGCTGTTCACTGCAAGGTATGGGTTTATTTGATCTCAGCTGAAGTGCTCTGTCAAGACAGATGAATTCAATAAATCTTGGCAGGTTTTCAAAGAAAATATTTTCTAGGAGAGTATCTTTGTTTACATTAATTTCATGGTATTACAAATAAACTGGTTTAGCAAACGTTTACTTCTATGCTAACCTACACTTGCCTGTGTTAGTAAAATGGGTGCCACTCTGTGAGGCAGACATCACATTCATTTTAAGTGTGTATGCAAAAAACAAACAAACAAAAGCAACTTTAGGAAGTGCTCTGCATCAAACATCATTTTGTATTTCCCAAACGCATCTACACGTAAATCCATTTCTCAGTGTTTCCCAAACAGAAGAAACTTGTTACTTCTTTAAATAGAAACAAGAAAGAGAACCACTTATTTTCAGCAGTAACATTTTTTCAAGAGCAACCTGACATGGCAACAAATGAAGGATTGACTTAAACGAGAGGTCACGCATTGCCTGTATTAGAAGAGCAATCAATAACACACTGAGCACTTTTAATAATTGAAAAAACATTTGGATAGAAGTCCTTCTCCAATCTTACACTTTCAGCTAAAACACTGGAAGAATAATGTTTTAAAGTCAGCCACCAATACCAATAATTCTATAATGCTTATGATTATACAGCCATGAGGTCAAACAGATAAAACTGTTTGAGATCCTGCTCCTCACACTCAAGCTACTAATATTGAGTTCAAGAGTAATGTCCCACCCTTACCTCAACACTGTGCAATTAGGTACACGGAGAGTTTTTTCCTTTCTAGGTGATATTTCACATTCTTCTCTGCCGGAGATAAAGTGTTGCACTTGAGGCTCTTTCATTCCACACCAGTACAGTAATCAAAATGTTTTTACATGTTTACATGTAAATCAGTATATTTTTACATGTTTACATTTACATGTTTTTACTGCAACAGTACTCCACAGGGAAGGTATTAATCTATGGCACAGCTAAGCCAGCCATTAACAACTGACAGAGTGCCACTAAAAGAGGAGAAAGGGAACAATGCATAAGTGTGAAGAAATACTGTAATCGCCTTGTGGATACTGTGCTGGACTTCTCTATTTGACTGTATCCCCACCCTACTTGTTCGATGCCCTATTTGTCCTCATCTACAGGTTTTGGTGTCTCACTTGGAAAGAAATCAACTTCTTTTTGCATCTGTAGCAAGTATTTTTGATGGATGCCATTCACAGTAAAAAAAACAAAACAAAACAAAACACTCAAACCTGCATAAAATCTCTTTTTCACCCCTATAGGCCAAATCATAAGGGATAGATGGGGAAACCAAAATATGGCAGGCTTTTCCTGGAATCACATGAGACACAACCACTGGCTAATTAAAATAAGTATCTAAATAAGCATGCAGAATAAACAAAAGTCTAAGGAAGAGAAACTATCCAACCAAAGACAAGTCCCAAGTGGTGGCATGGGAATTTTTACCCCATAAGCAACACATGCCTAAGCACCTTCCCACCCAGTGCCTGGCAGCTGCAGAGAGGAGCAGGGCACTGAGAGGTGCAAGGGAGACTGGCAAGAGTGAGCGGTCGTCACGGAAAGGGGACTGCCCCACATGCTTGTCTCACATCTTATAGCTCTGAAATTCCCAGTTCTCCTTACGTTCACAGCAGTTAGGCTAAACTACAGGCCATGCAATCTTTCAGTGATAATAACCTCAGTGTGGAGAGAAGCAAAAAAGAAGTCAGACCCAGGGAATGCATCTGTAGTAATAGCAACCACGTTGCCATATGGTGCTGATTAAGCAGCAGCATGAGAAAAATACTGTAAAAAAATAGGAGGCAGATCTGGTAATAATGGGGTTCAGGACAAGAAAATAATGTGTTTTCTTGGTGGTAAGTTTCTCTTGTCACAATATAGCCTTTTTCCATAGAGAAAAAAGTCATCCAAATGCAGACTGAAATAAGCAGGCTGGTATTGCTTGGAATGCTCAGCACTAAAGCCAGTGATTTAGCCATAACTTGTGGCTACAAGGCTGCAGTGGCCAAGAGGTGACTCTCCAGGCTGTTCCCAAGCTGTGCTGTGCAACCAGCTGGCTGCACTGGTGTAAGGACGTCAGGGCAGACTGATGCCAGGACCTGTGGGACCCTGCCTTAGCCTGACAGCAAAAGTTTTGCGTAGTAGGTCCCACTCTACAAAGAACTTCCCTCTGCCCTCAGCATCCATGGAATGGGGCTGCTAGCCATAGGAAGATTTTTGGAGCGCAGTTCATATGATCAGGAGTTTTGGCCATTTTTTTACAGCGTATGACTGTTGCAAAACCTTCAAATAAATTGTTTTTTGAGAAAATAAGATTGGTGCTGGTTTGGTACTCCCTCAGAGGATACACAGGGGGATGCAGAAATATGATGTTAGCCAATACACACAGTCATGCTGGATTATTCATTGATAATCACAGACCAGTCCAGGAGGACTTTGTGAAGTTTGTTTTCCGAGTGCCCCAACCTTCTTGATAAAAGTAAGGTTTTAGTAGGGAAATTGGAGATTCAAATGTGGACAGTACCTGCTGAAAAGCCACCAGCTGCTGTGTTAGCCACAGGGACCAATTATGAATTTATTCCAGCCTACTGGTATCTCAGGGCAGCAAATGAAGACAGTAATAAGTAATTAAGTCTCTCTTGCTTTCAGCTGATCTCCTAAGACCTCAGAGTATTTTCACAAAATGTAGTTAACAATAATTTGATGGTAATAACTTGGAAGTCATAGTAATCTTTTATCTTAGGGTCTTAAAGAACTTCATAAATATAAATCATTTTTCAAAGTGTCTATGCGAAACATGGACTATTATGATAAATAAGTTAAAATAGTTAAGTTATTCATAGGCCATAAGAAAATGAGTGATGAAAAGAATGGACACATTTTTAACAGTACTTAGTATGTAGGGCATACAATTTGATATTGCACTTTGCCATGACTTTTCTTTGGAGATTTCAACAGCCATGCTCCTTGCCCCACAAGCCTCACAGTGTACGGAGGAGCTCTGATAAATGCTAAGTGTGAAAAGAGAAAAAGGAAAGCTGAGAAAAGACAGGATTAGGGTTATATACCTACACCAGTAAAGGAGACAGCTTGAAGAAGTTTTGGTATTTAACTAGCAGCAGCAGAACTTATGCGAGCTAACACTTTCAAAAGACACAAACTTACCAAACTCTCACAATTGGGATGAAAAGAGTTGCAGATAAACTGTAATTAATGCAGAAAAAACAATTTATGATCAGAAGAGGGAGAGAAAGGAGGGTTGTTTTTTGGTTTTTTTGTTGTGGTTGTGGTTTTGTGGCCAATGAAAAGGCAACCACAGGAGTATGAGTTAGTAAGAGATATGGTAGAGAAAAAGCATATGATATGTAATTAGTAAGGGAAATTCTTTCCACGATTATTGGAAAGAATAGGAATAACCAGCATAGGAATAAGATGCAGAACAGAACATGATGCTGCTGTATTGCTGTTACTGCTGATTTCCTCATTCATTCAGGGTGCATAAATGCAAGCTTGAAGGCGTCTGCGGAAGAAGCTGCACGCAAAGAAATGAAGACTCTTTCAGTGCTCTTCCCTTATGACCAAACGTGCATGGGTGAGGAAAAGATTAAGCTCCTGTATTTCCACAAGTAAAAAGAAAATTCTTAAAAAGGTGTGGTGACTTCTTCAATTTCCCTGAAGAATGGACTTCATTTTGTGACAGTGGCTGAAACACATGCGACAAGTGTCCTTCATCCTCAGGGGGTGGTTTTTTGTTTGTTTGTTTATTTTTATATCAATCTTTTTCTCTACTTAGCCCCACCTTTCATGCAATAACTCCTTCTCAGTCACCAATCCGAGGACGAGCAGCAGCAGGAGGGATATGGTCCACCGAAGCTTTTTTTAGAGTTGCATTTGTGTCCTGAGCAAAGTGGCACTGAGGATGTAGTAGCATCTTTAGTATGGCTCAGCGCCGCTCTCTTCTTCACAAATTAAAAAAATGAGAAAAAGCTCTGTGGTGCCAGGGGAGGAGTAAGACAAACCGTGCAAATGTCCAACTAAACAGGAAAATGCTCATATCAAGGCAGATTTGACTTCACAGATTCAAGCACTGAACAAACAGGAGCAAGTGTTGGTTTAGCTCTTGATCTCTTGTGTTTAGTGGTATTTTCTTTCAGCTTCATTTGATTTCTTTGTACCAGAATCAACACATGGCTGTGAAATTTTGGGTTTAAAACAAACCCATCTAAAACTATTATGCCTGCAGCTCTCTTTTGGGTTCATTGCTTCATTTTTCTAGCACCATCAGGGATTTTTAATTTTACTTAAAACCTCTGATACCTAGAGCCAGACTACAAGAATACACTCTAGAAGGTTGTTTTTCATAAAAAGACCTATTAAATGCTTTTCTTATTCGAATAAACTGATGTTTTTCATTATTCAAAATTATTCAAATCTAAGTTGTCAT
Source organism: Cnemophilus loriae (assembly GCA_013397755.1). Taxonomy (NCBI): domain Eukaryota; kingdom Metazoa; phylum Chordata; class Aves; order Passeriformes; family Corvidae; genus Cnemophilus; species Cnemophilus loriae. The sequence goes on from VZTF01002142.1 coordinate 299,160, forward strand.
CAACCAAAGTGCCTTGGGCTAAAGCGGATAAATGAAGGTGATAGTGTTAAATACTTTTCTGTCCATTATTATAACTTTATACAGAAAAACTACCCTCAGATGCATAGAGTATACATTATATAATACTATGCTTATATTTTACAAGCAAAACCACAGCAATAATGTAACAAATCCTCATGAACAGAGTCTTAAAAATCCTAGGCAGTACAAAACCAGTGAATTTCTTTAAGGAAGATTAGTCAAAATTAAAATACTTTATATTAACTTCTCATATTTTAGTACATCCTGAATAAAGTAGTTTTCAGAAATTCTTTTTTTTTTTGAAAGAAACCCTAATCCTGACAGTAATTTCCGCATGGAAATTAGGTCAACAAAACCAGATCACCAGAATTTTCCAACCAATTGTTTGTGGATATAAGATTTAACCACTTCTGAGTCAAAGAGAAAATTCATCTTTTCAAGAAGAAAAAGTTTGCTCACTTTTCTCCCTTTCCCATTAGACCATTGGATGGAAATCAGTATAATTTCATCCACACTTACAAAACTTTTATGCAGCCATCTTACATTGAAGTCCCTTCTTCTGTGATATTCATCTGTTCGGAATCAGTAGCACACGGGTGAGGAAAAAATGGATGTTGTGAACAGCAAAAATGCCTGGTGACAGTGAGACAAGCTCTTTGCAAATGACACAGGCTTGTCCATATTAGTTAGATACACTGACTCGTAAGGTTTACCCAGGAGCAGTAGTAACAGATATTCTGAGAATCTTTTCTCCATGATACATCTAGCAAAGATGGACATTAAAATAAGAATTACCAAGCAAAAGCTATTTCCATGATATTTCTTTCCATATTCTTTCTTTCAGAAAGGTAGTTTCTCTGTTCCCAAACCCAAAACTTAGAGACAAATGCGTAGCAGCGACAGTCAAAGCAATTAAAAGAAAGTTGCCTGCCAGCACCCCATTCCAGGAAAGGACTGAGTCAAAGTATTGTGAAAGTAGATGTGTCGGATGCTGGCACATCTAATCATGTTAGTGTTTGACATATTCTTGCACAACCTCTCACATGCCTTGATTATGCTCAGTACCCTTTGAGCTTGTTCTGTACAAGCGCATAGAAAATACATTGTGCTTGTTTCAAAGAGCTTACCCCATGAATGCTTTAATTCCTCTCCTTGGATTTTCTATAATCAGTTTGTTACTTGGTGTTTTCTCACACACAGAGTAAAATTCTTCTTATTTAATTTACCCCCAAAAGAGCATGGGATGTACTGGAGCAGGATTATATCTGTCACAAGCTGCAGAAATGACTGTGTGGATTTATTCAAATCAAATCCTCCAGGGATTGTCCCAAATACACACAAGTTTCTTTTTTCTATATCTGCCTTGGGACCTCAGGTCAGCCATTTTACTTTTCCATCTTGTTTTAAAGGTATTGTGTCTGACAGGACCGTGTCACTTCACCTTGCATTGTCCTTGCAGACCAGCAGGCACTGCATGGATGCACTCCTCTTCTGCAAGACCAGCATCAGCCCTGCAAGACTTATTCCTTAACTCTTTCCACTCTGCCCACATTAACAACAGCTAGACTTCAGGAATTTCTCATTTTTATAATTCCCATGAGAACCACCTTTCCAGTGTGCAAACTGGCATACACCAGCCGTCCAGCAGACCCAGGTGCAGATGACATATGTCCTCTTTCACTGCTCAGCTCTGAAACTCTCAGCTCTCAGACCAATAGGGTGTGTCACTCCAGACAAATATTTATATACCGAGCTTCATTTCCTTATGCAAGTTCCTGGTGAATTTATAAAAATACCATCACTAGAATTTTAAAACCTAGAATACCTACATCTATTAATTAAGTATTTAAGGAGAGAGACCAGTCTAATTGCACAGCTCAAACTGTTCATTTTCCTATGGGTGCCAGTTGCTGCTGTTCTCTTCAGTGGTATCTCCGCTGTAGGCCATGAGGTAATGAAGACAGATGAGTAAATAGTCCATATAAGATATCTGTGAATCATTAACGAAGTCATTAAGACAATTATAGATAATTTTTACTCAAATAGGGTCTAGCATAGAGAACAGTTAGTCTTATTGTGCTCAGGCCATCTGTGATACCAGGAACAGAAAGCTCTGCAGCCAAGTCTTAATCCAAGAACCTTTTTGATTAAAAAAACCCTTTGACATTCACTTTGAAAGCCCTCAGTTGTTTTCTTGCGGTCATTCTTATGAGGAATCATTCTGATGCATGGGCTCTTTGCTGATGAGCATCTCTGTGTCAGGAAAGATGCCTGTGGCCCTCACAGCAGGTCTTGGGAAGGCTAATAGGATGGTTTCTCAAGTGGGCAAGCATTAGACCCTAACTGTAAATATAAAGTTGCAGACCAATGTTTTTCTTTAGATACACCTAGGCAGAGCATGGCTATCAACAGCCTTCCTGGACAGGTGAGTTTTCCATGGGTTGGTTGGTACTGGTGTGCGGCACACGTGCTACCATGTCCCCTGTAACAAGCTGGCATTGTTTGGATCCTCCCTGTATGCAAACCCATTTAGAACAGGCCTCCATCAATGTGCAATTAAGCTGTTACAGCCCTCACTGCTTGATGGCTTGATTTCTGTGACAGCAGATGGCCCATACCTCTTACTGGAGATTTCAGCCTGTTTTATTTCAAGTGCTCCTTGTTCTGTAGTTTTATCTCCTCTGCCTGAACAGCAAAGCTGGAGTGGTCCTGAGGTAGCATCGGAAATGCGCCTCACTGCTATTACCACACCTATCACAGAAAAGTGAGAAATTTGCTCTCCTTCAATGAAACTACATTTGGTGAAGGTCATTAATTTTTTTTTTTTCTCTGAAATCCTCTGGAATGTAATCCTTGAAAAAACAAACCTGCTACAATTATGTACTGCTGTGGTAGAAGAGACAATAAGGTTTCCACAGCAACTATTAGTAGTGACCCAGCATACACCATGAGCATTATGTGACTTCATTGCTTCCAAACCATTCGATGGTCTATATTCAGTGGCATTAACGGGAATAGATTCAGTTACACTTTTAATATCCTGTTGATGCACTTGATGCAAATAGCTCTACTGCAAGCTATAACTCTTTCAAAAAAAAACCCCAAACCAAACTCTCAAACAGAATAGCAGATAAATTTTCAAGCCAGTGTTGCTGTGAGACTTTGGCTTTTATATCTGAGGTTCATTTGTTTCACTTGCAGCTATATTGCCCTTTCTTGCAACTTAATCTTACCTCTACTACATGCATAAACATTTTAAAAAATCTCCATATGAAGTACCAAACAATTTAAAAGTACTCTATTCTAAAAGGCATTATCAAGGTTCCTCACTTGGTGGAAGGGTATATTTTGCCAGTGGAGAAGTGAAGGGGAATGCAAAGGGATAAGCAGAGAAAATTCAGGATCCCTGTAGCCCCCAGACACAGCTTTATCTGTGAGGTGAGGTTCTCTGAACAGAAGATGGTGAGGATAAGGATGAATTCTTGATAAGAAGACAGAAATACATAGGGTTTTACCAGCTGCATGAATAATAAAATTCCTTCAGTCTGTTGACCAAATGCAGTTCAGGACCAGGACATGAGCACCAGCTTCGGTGGTCAGCTCTAGGACCTCAACATTCATTCCTATTTATTGAGAAAATTATGCGGGACCAGATGCACGCACTCATGGAAGCTGGTATCTCAAATCTCAGGAACTCAGGGAAAGGCAAAACAAAAATTTTAAATGAAGTGCAAATTAAGTATATCAGTGGACTGTGTTCAGTTGTTAATGGGACAATCCATTCTCCTAATCTTCACTGGAGCATCAACTAACTTTAGACCACAGATCCTGCCATTCAGATAATGAAAGGTCTGTAGATTTCAGGGAATCTGCTAAAACTTTTAAAACCTTTTCCCAGTAGATTGTGGCTAATATGGCATCTTAACCAAGATAGTGCTCGTGTACGGATACACATACGAGTTGTCTTTCCAGACTCATTCAGTGTCTCTTTAAAGAGAACAGATAAAAATCACATAATCTGCAATTTTCCCATCTGTACTTACACTGTGCCGGATACGTTATGAGAGATGGTACTGTAATAACAGGTGATGAGAGAGACTATAGTCAGTGATTCCTGTAGGCAGAAAAGAAACTCACACCTTTCCAAATTCCCTTACGTGACCACGTTGGGACATAACTTGTGTCTTACTTTGCAGGACTATTACTCGCATAAAGGACTACTTAAATTTATTATTTCAAATAAAAGTTATGTGAAAGGTTGGTTTCTGCAAGAAAAAAGCAACAGTGACACAGCCAAGGTTCTAGTTGAGACCAGTTCATCCATCAAAAGCTGAACTCACAAAAGGCAAAATTGTAAAGATGTATGTGAAGAAAAAAATCCCTAAAAACATTTCCAAGAGCTCTCAGCAGGAACAAACTCTCATTTGACAGGAGTCACACATCATTTTTGGAGAAGTCATACCATTGTTTTGGACCAAAGTCCGATTCCTCCCTGCCATTCCACTCCAGAATCACAGGATCTCCTTTTGACTAAGAGACTCCATCCCAAAGCAGTGAACAATATTCTGGCCTTGTTATAGAAATTCCAACAACATCAGGACACTGCAATGCAGCTCTGAAGCCCAATGTAGCCCTGGCATTACTATGTTGCACAGCATCTCATTCCTTTCTTCCAGTTCTGTAATAATGACCCAGAGTCAGGGTAGAAAAGGTCCTCAGAGGCTCTGGGGTAGGAATCAAGGCTGACTATTCCTCTGAAGCTCCTCTGTTACAGCCCTGGCAGGGGACAGAGCTTCTCAAAGGTATTGTTTACCTATGGAGCCAATGCTGAGAGTCACACAGCCAAAAACCACCTGCATTCTGCTATAAAATCATGCTGCTTGCTTCAAATTTTTCTTAATGTTTGATATGACTTGCATTTTAAAGTAAATGCAATCAGATTCAGACACTTTGGAGCCCATCCTACAGATACCAAGGGAAGGAGAGAATACATTCAACATTGGAAATGACAGGCACATCCGTTTCTACAAGGAAATGAGAATAGACTGTGAGAGGAGAAGGATATCTGAATCTGTATCAGAGCAACTACATTTGAAACAGCGGCACTGACAAGGTGAGTCTCAGACAATTTCATTACTCTCTGGGTGTGATTACTTTGGTAGTACTCCTAAATGCCTATTACTTTTCTTGTAGGGTCTGAATGTGCAAGTTATTCTACCCCTCTCTGCCTATGCTGTACCAAATCAAATGGATGAGAGTGATAACTTCAATCGCTTCCCAAAATCTGCATGTGACTACATTTCTTATTTTGCTTATTATTGTGTTTTATTATTTCAAAGGTTCTTTAATGGTCTTCTGGGACATTACATCTTATACACTTTTCAGGAGATTAACTTTTTTGAGTTGTAGCAAGTGTTTCATGTGTGCAAATAGTTTCTCTTTACCTTGCAAAATATTCCAGTGCATTTTTGAGCTACCGACTACTAAAACTTAGCTTCTCAAATTAAATTGTCATTTTCTTCCCCTGTCAGGAAAATATAACATTTACTTACTATTTGTTAGCTTTTTAATGAATGGAATAACAAAGGGCACCAGCAAAGAACCCAGCAGCAACCCAGACAACTGTTCTTGCACTCTAACTATAGAGATAAATTAGACTTCTCACCCTCCCCATAAATCTGCATGAAAAATACTAATTCATGTCTTTGGCCTGATTTCTCCCTCTACTGGTCTGAAACAGAATCTTTCCTATGGGAAATGTCAAGACCTTTCGTATTAAAATCTGACCTTTGTGTTTGCACTACAGTAAAGAAAGCACAAAGCCCCTGGAGTTCATCCTCCGCAGTTCTCATGAATTGCATGCCCCTGTAGTCCACGGACAAGGACAACAGACATCTTCAATGGTCTGGCCACATTTATGCTATTTCTTCTTAAAATGCCTCCACTCTGTAGGGATTTGAGCTTGAATAGTCATGTGATAGCATGAGAATAAATCACAAATCCATGATTTATACATCACCTTGAACTTCATTCAAGTGATGCGAGTGAATTGCTGTTTGAAGTTTGCTCTTTGTTAAGCAAAATGGAACACGTGAATGGGAAAAGGTGAGACAATTGCCATTTCAAACATTGTAACGGTAAGAATAGCCCAAATTCTCTGAGGCTGGCTATTCATTACTCAAGAGAAGCCAGTCTGCATGGAGACTACATTCAAATGATGCTGCCACTCTGTTCCTCCTCAGTCATGCTTTTCTCTCCTCGGGCAGTCACATAGTGAGCTAGCTCAAGGAATGTATCTGGCCAAAAAATGCCTTCCAAAAGTTATTTTTTTAATCCACCAACTTGCACTTCAGTCTGCTTAATAAGAGAATGAAGAGCAGCCTGATCACAATTCTGGCACATTCAGGTTCCCCGTTTTCATTAATATTGCCTTTATTTCATCTACCACATTTGCTGTGTTCTCCTTCCAGAAGCACCCGATCACACTGTCCCTGGTTTATCTTTGGGCCTGAGAGGTGTCCTTTAACCTACAGTGCCAGCACACAGGTGAATGTGCCAACACTGAAGTCCACTTGCATACTCTCTGGATTAGACCATCATGTATCCCCATGGAATGCAGGGAGTCTGTCAGCATGCATTATGGTCAGATCGACATACTCTGGACATCCATCTTCCTTATGATTTAAACTGCAGAGGAAATATTGATTTTCAGCATGACTCATTGACAAGTTTTTACCTCACAGTTTGCCACTGACGAAGGCTTGTGTTACTGGGTTCCTTCAGCTGTAGGAAGAAAGCCTGATTTCCTTCAAGGCTGAGCTCTCCCAAGGTCAGCATAGGTGGCTGCTGCACCCCAGCAAGTATCCACGTCACAGCACCAGGATGCTGAGGTTTTTATTCCTGGAGCAGGGATCCACTGCATTTGCACAATCAATTGGACCAGAGGGAGAAGAGACACAGGGGAAGTTTCCAAGTCTAGGTACATGCTGTTTGCATGGTGAGCCCAGATTAATTTCTGCACTGAAGGTTGTTTTGCTTTTATAGGTACAACCTCAGCAAACTGAGTTATTCAGGGCCTATAAAATTAATGGCTTTTTTTTTCCCCCATCACAGCCTGGCAGATTGTAGCTTTGAGTATAGAAACAGGAGGAGATTACTAAAATTAAATGTAAAAAGCTCAACTTGTAAGCACCATTAGTCTTGACGGCAATATGAAATGTTTGCTGAGGAGTTCAGAGAAGAGGATCATATACTTGACAGTGTGAGAAAGTATATAACCTTGCTGTCAGAAGAGAAAAGACTGTTAAGATAGAAGAGAGAAGCCTTGCTCAGTGTCAAGGATGGCTAAACACATGTTTAAAGCTAATCACAGTTTGGAAAGGTAGCCAGGAGATGTGAGGCAGGGGAAAAAAAAAAGGAGTTAATGCTAAATCCACATGGCCGAGGAAAGGAAAGAAACCCATGAGCAGCAGAATTAGTTACAGAGCACATCTTAATGGCCATATTGCACACATTCTCATTTGTGGATCTTACTGGTCTCTACAAAGACAAGAGCAAGCAAAGGTACGGAAGATACCGTCTCCAGGTCAGACTCTTGTCTTGCACCGTTGATACTGAGGCAGGTGTGAGAGAGGTCAGCCCACACCAGGATATAGATGCCTGCATACCTCAGAGTCCTGTAGCCACCCAGCCTCATCTGCCCTCCCCAGCCAGCTAAGGCTGCTTCCACTAAAGGGAAGCTACTCAGGACTATCACAACCTGCCAACTCTGGTACTGGAGACTGAGCCCCTCTGCAGCCAGACTGGGGTGTGCCACCTTCCTCCAGGAGAGCAAAGGAGGCAGGCACAGACTGGGGGTGCAGTAAAGAGCTGGCGGATTTTATAGCCCAGGCCTTGGACGCCTAAATTGAAGATTTGTTGTTGCTTTAAAGATAATTAATTCATCCTGGGGGTGCAGGCACCACACCCTTCTGGCCTCAGCCCGGCAGAACCTCACCTCCCAGCTGCATGGTGAAACGTAACCACGCTAGCTGGGTTGAGTTAAATTCACAGTTTCCCTGAAAAGCATTACAAACTCCTGGGTTCTTTCTCAATCCTCGGTTTGATGAAGGCAGTGACATGGCCTAACAAAGTGTCCAGGCTGTACTAGGAGATATTCAGCTTCCCATTCCCTTGGATGCATTTGATCTCACATTGTCCATCTCTGCATACTAGGGTGAAATTAGTGGGCAGGAAAGCAGGTGGAGCAGGGACTGCTTCCTCCCAAATCCTCCCAAATGAAGCAGTTTCTTGGAAGAGGAAATAGTCTGCAAGGAGCAGATGTGGCTTTGCCATGAGACAGGGTAAGAGAGATGAGGATTGCAGTGGATGCCAAATTCTTCTTTACCCACTCAAACAGGCAGGACAAGGCTTTGATTTCTCAGCACTGGCTGCAGTAAAGCTGATGGCTGTGCCTGTGTGCTCCCCACAGTGCTCAACAGAGCAACCGGGCACCATCTGAACAGAAATTATGAGCAAAAACACCCCCTGCCCTGGGTGCATGCACACACAGCGGATCTGATCAGGAGCCAGCTGTGAGAAGAGAAAGGAAATGCCACTGGAGCTGGCTGTGCCCAGGGAAGGGATGCTCTGTGACCAGGGAGAGACACGCCCAGGGTGTCTATGGGGGTGAAGAGCCACAAGCTGCTAAACCATGGGAGCAGAAATTGTGTGCATGGCTCTAACAGGTCCAGAGAAACATCCCTAGTACACAATAAACTGTGTCCAGACCTTCCTGCTTGGCTGCCAATTGCTCATTTCTCTCCATACAATTATAGACATTTAACCCCACAAGTTTATGTTTTTCGATGGCTGGAAGGACCCATGTCCTCTCACCCAACTAACTTGTGGCCATCATTCAGTAGCTCAGCCCGAATAAACCCCTGTTTGCACTGTACATCTCATCCTGGTAGCTCATTCAGGTGCTACTCCTATTTTGCCACGGGGTTCAATGGCATCTGCACAGGCATCAAACAATGGATCAACTCTGTTATTCCTCACTGTGCACTCAGGCTGCAAAGCAGCTGCTGTCCCAAAGCCACCCTTTGTGGGCCAGACCCTTCATACCTCACTGGGCTAGGCCCAACCTCATCTTCTCAGCAGTTTCAGTGTGTTTCTTCCTCTCCTCTCTTGGCTTTCTGCAAGACATCTTGATTTTGGAAATTTCCCTAACAAAATGCTGAGCAGAATTGCAGAGTTGAAAAAAAAGAAAAAGAAAAAGAAAAAGAAAAAGAAAAAGAAAAAGAAAAAGAAAAAGAAAAGAAAAAGAAAAAGAAAAAGAAAAAGAAGAAAAGAAAAAGAAAAGAAAAAGAAAAAGAAAAAGAAAAAGAAAAAGAAAAAGAAAAAGAAAAAGAAAAAGAAAAAGAAAAAGAAAAAGAAAAAGAAAAAGAAAAAGGCAAATTAGGGGAGGAGGTAATAAAACCGATCCCATTTCCAAGCATGGCTTAAAGCTGCTTGCCATCACTGCCTGACAGTGCTCATGTCATGTTGGCTGTCTGCTTACTTATTGAATTCCCTTTACAAGTTACTCTAGTCAGAGGAAAATAAAAGTGACAAGCAGCGCTGACATGTATGTGCTCTGAAGAGGATGGGGCAAAGTCCTCTGTGAGGTTTTAAAAATAGATGTGCTGCAAAGGGTACAAAAAGATGGACTAAGAGTTTCTTTTCCCCACATGCAGCTTCTGTAGACACTCTGAATGCTAGTAGGGTCACCAGATGATTTACTGTACGTGTTTAAGTAGGATGGCAAGACACACTGCTAGGTGACTGTCAAAATACACGTATTTCGTGGTTTGGGATCATTATCTAATCCCCTAATCCAACTGCAAAAAAAATCACATACCTTTTGCCTTTATCACTTACACAGTCTCCTGACATATTTGCAGTAGAAAAATTAACACATCAGTTACCGCAAATCGTTTTGCTATATGTATGACAGATTAAGAGCTGGAAACACAGCAGGGATTTGTTAGTGTTTGGCTGGGCTTTTCCCCTTTCAAGCCATCCTTCTAAGCTTCCTGTAAATACACACAAGTCTTGTGGTTTTTGTCTCCCTCTGTAAAATAATAGGAACTGTGCACAATATCACAAACACTTTAACCAATCAAGCCCACAATTAACAACCAATTTATATGTTTTGTCTGCAGTTTTCCTTAGCAGCAGCTTTAGTGGAGACTGTTGCACAGTCTTGGCTTGCCTAGAAAGATCAGATTTGCCAAGAGAGTTGCAATTAATTGGAAGTTCTTCCTATTGCCTCTAAAGGTGGCTGAAAATAAATTACATACTCAGCTCTGCTTACCAAGAAAAAGGCATTGACAATTCTAAGGAGATGATATGCACTTTATTTAAATAAGTTTTTATCATGGTTAGTAGAAGGCTGTACGAGGCAAATTAAATTTTTTTATCGGCATTAAGACAGAGACAACTGTTGTGATAGGAATTCAATAGCATTATATTTAAATACTTATTTTGCAAGGAAAGTATATCAGTGGAAAATGAAAAATCCTCCAGTTATCAAATACTCAACTAATGCATAATAAAAATGTGAAATACACCCAGGAATTTCACTTTAAAAATACACACTAGCCTCAGTAATACATCACAATCACCAGCTGGGTATACTGTAAAGGGAATTTTTGTTTTCAGCACCTTAATCCTAGGCCACAAAATAAGAGCTGGTTTACTGAGATATTCCAACCAGCACATGCATTGGTGACGCCAGCAGCAGTATTCTTCCTGGGACTTTGGTAGTCCTGCAGCAATTTACTGATGTTTGCTTGCCTACACACCACAGCCAACCCCAGATCTGAGGTTTTTTTAACAGATTTCTGATGTTTATATTACTTTTGTGAAGTATCACATATAGCAGACCTGATGCCTACCCATAGATAAGTCCAGGGTATCAGTGGAGTTGACCTGTCTTAAGTGTGAAGAGATGTTTTCTACTTTTGCATATCACACAGTCCCAGAAGAAACAAAGAAAGTTCACTCACCTGCTTTATTCCTAAAAAAGGAATCTCATCTTGGAGTGCTGGAGAACAGCAGATGACATTCAGAACAGGAAATTAATTATTCCCATTATTAGTGAGCAGAAAAATTATTATTTCTATAAATCTTTGCAGGGCACGCACAAATATACTCAAGATGTGTTTGCACTAACTGTAGCAGAAAGCCTCCCCCACCCCCAACTACAGAAAATTAAATGAACCAAAAAGCTCCAAATTCTGTTGTAGTAGGGCAGGGATTCCTTGAAACTCTGGAAACTTCAAACAACAGCTGGGAACAAATCTCAGAGTCATTTATTATCCAGAAAAAAAATAGTGGCATTGCACATTGCAAGCCAGTACTTTAATGAATGTGGAAGAGGAAAAAAACCCCAATATCTGGCAGAAGCCAGTGTTATTTATCGATTTACATGAGCACTAAGAACAGAAACCCTCTCTAGCAACACCCCCTAGCTTAAATGCCTTCAACATCATGTTTTTTCCTAGCTACATTTGGCTTTTTGCACTATTCCTAGATAAAGGACTTCTTGTTACTCACAGGCATTTTAATACTCAAATATTACTGATCATACTTTCCCTAAAATTTTGACAGCAAATTCCCATTTTAATCTATTTTGCAGTTTGTTTTTGCTGCAGGAATACACTTCCGTTTTATCTCTCTCCCAGGTAACACCTTTATAAATTTTCTGTTCTTTCCTTCACTCCTTTGGAGGAGCTTAACCTCCCACAGGTTATATTTTTCCTCCAAGAGCGCCAGTCTCCTGCTTGTTCGGTTGTGACAGATTCAGTCTAAGCAGAGACCTTTCTCTTAGCAGGGGATTTTTAGTCCCACAGTACAGGGCACAGTATCTCTCTGATCACACTGCTGACTGCGCTGTTCCCCTCTGTTTCTCCTAAGGGAGGATGTCCTTCGTGAGTAGGCATTGAGGGGGTGTGTTTGCATGGGTTTTCCCCCCCACTAACATCAACTTCTAGCTCCTCCACCAGAAATCCCTTTGGTCCCAATGCAGGATCTGCTTCTCACCTACTCTCTCTGTCCCTGTAAGGAACCAGGTATTTTCCAGCACTTAATTTTTTTAGTCGAAAGGTCCTGAGGAGTGATCCCCACACTGGCAAACAGCCTCTCCTCTGAGACCTGCACCTCTGCATTTACCTTGGAGCAATGTCTGTAATGATGCGCTGGCAGATTTCCTCGTACAGATGTTACGCATGAGATGAGACTACGCATGTTCTTGGTAACGCGACCTGCCAGTCTTAAATCATCTGGATTAAATAGATATGTTTGCACTCTCTGAAACACGCATGCAAAAAAAGCTCTAGGGAAAAAAAAAGAACAGTCTTGTGCCAATACTTGAGGGGGCAGGGAGCACCTTTATCACGTAGGATTCCTCTGGGCACACAGAAACCCAAAGGAAGCCCATTTCAAAACCAATGTGTTGCTGCTACCCTAAGGCTTGTATTTTGTATAATTTCAAACTCTAAAACTATCTGTGAAAAACCTGAAATTATATTCCTGTTGGGCAAAATGCTCCAAATTACATTTTCTACCTGGAAACTTTAATGAAGGAATAATGAAATCACTGTTCACAGACAACCCCCCTGAAATCTCACACTGATATAAATTTACACATATTGGATGAGGATATTAAAACACGCACTAGGAGACAGAAAAAGGAAAGCCCTACAGTCTGGGAAAGTGCAGCACAGAAAAGACTGACCCACTCATGTAATTTCTCTTTTCTAGTTTATTCTAGCAATTCCTAGAATTTAGAAAGATGTGAGAAATCTTTATTAAAAGATGAGATAAAAAGCCAAAACCTTTTCTGAAGCTGACTTTAGTCAGATGGGCAAATTAGAAGTTTTCAAATATTCAGTCTTTAAAGATGGATGTTTCCACTAATTTTTGTATCATGAACTTAATTATGCCTCCCCACAGATTTGATACAGTTCTTCAGTAATGACTGCTTATAAAATTCTGAAAAAAATCCTTGGACAAAGTCTTTAAAGTAAAAACTGCCCCCAGATAGTTGCTATAATAGTCATCAGAAATAGGCAATTATTTTTTAGAAAATTAAATTTCAACTCATGGATTTATATAAAATAACACCATTTGTTCAAACCTGAATTTCCACACTGCATAACAAAATGTGTTCCTGGGACAGGCTGATAAATACGTGTCAGCTTAGACAAAATTTTGATGTGGCCAAAAGTAGGCATATACTTAATTATCTATATTCTATTTAGAACTTGTATTCTACCTATGTAGGACTTTTTAGATTTTCCTTACCCTACTGACATCTGACCACCTTTAGTAATATAACACTTCAAGAAAATAATATTCTCTGTTCCTTTTAGTAGTAGTGCAGTCAGAGTGGGTGACTGACCCTATGAACTTTAGATTGTTTTTCACACAGCATAAGAAGTGGAAGAGGCTTTCCTGGTCCTGGAAGGGCTTTTTCCTCTGCAGATATTTCCCTAATGATCCATGAACAGAAATCAGCTGGGACTCACAGCAATACTGCTGAAGAGCAGATCTTTTTCTTGTGACTTGGCAAGACTGGTTTAAACACCAGATGGATCCAAAATAATAATTGGAAGAAAAGCAGTATCTTCTTCCACTGGTCCCCCACAATCTTTTTCCTGTCTCACACACACCTACACTCTTACAGTCACATGCTGAGTGCTGGTCTTGGTAGGATTCTGGAGCACCAAGTGCTTTCCATTAAACATGTCCAGAGATTTGCTCTGTCATGATGCTTCCTTCACCAGTTGTGTTTAGGAGAGATTGGTTTTGTTTAGCTGGGTTACCTGGAGCCACTAAGCTCTCTGGTGAGTCTTCCAGGTGTTACTGGAACAGCACATGAAATGGACTGCAAACCAGTGGTGTAAACCCTTATGGCACTGGGAAAGTGGGCTGGTTCTACCATACACAGACCCACTGTCCCCACATCCATTTTCCAGTTCCCCTGGCAAAGTCACACTCACTTGAGCCTGGAGGGGCAAAGATACTCTAACTGTGTCTGTTTTAAATAGCAAATCCTCTTCCAACCTGTCCATTTTTATAAATGTCACATCTTCTGTGTGGATGACCTTTTCTTTACCTGAGTTTTCTGTCTGACTTGGCATGGGGAGAGATGAAGTCCGGGATTTGGCGGATGGCAATGCAGTAGATCTGGGATGGCATATGCTGTGGAAATGCAGTGCAGCCACTTTTTTCAGGCTTCTGGTTACGGGGCTGGATTACAAATACATCTCGCAGAACAGTACTAGTGGATGGCACAGTCACAGGCTGAGAGGAGCTGGTGCAAACTGGCACATTACAGTTTTAAGTAGCCTTTACAAAAGCTCACAGATCAGCTTATTGCAGGACCAGCCTGCTGACTAACAGAAATTTATCTAACTAGTGATTAAACACCCACAAACAAAACAAGCCAGGTGATACTTTTTTTTTCCTTAATAGAAAATCTCTCCAAGCATCTGCAGGCTCAAGTGTCACTCTGTCACAAGGATTTGTGGATCTGACAGAGCTGATGAAGGTGTGTGGGTAACTGTACAGAGAGCTCACTGCAGCTGCATCTCCTGAGATCCCTCCAGCATGCCTATAACCAAGAAAGAGCAACCTTGCATGGCATGAGTGTAAAAGGAGCACATCCAGTGTCAGAAAGGCTGTAGAGTGAACAGACCTAGAGTGCAGACACCCAAAAGTCTAGGACAGGCACTACAGGGCAGTCGATCAGCATGTGGGTACATGGCTGCTGCTCACTTCATGGACTAATCACGTTGCTACCTGGCTGGTCTTTGCGCTGGCTGCACCTCCAAGGCTACAAGGGAGGTAACTACAAGAAAACAGCAGCATTGCTGCCCTTTTGGTCCATTTTCAGACCATTTTCCCTGCAGTTAGAGAGCAGGAATAGAGCAGACATTTTTATTGCTTGAGCCCAGAGATAATAAACATAGAGATTAGCCAATTCAATACTTTTAGGGCTTTGTGTTTTTTTTAATTTAACACAAATGACTCTTAAGTTCCAATTTTAACACAAATGGCTCTTAATTTCCAATTTGTCCCCAACACAGCAACAATCAGCTCCCAGCATTGCATGATATGTCTTTTCTCAAGCTGTGCTAACAGTTGAAAAATCATCAATGCTTAGGCAGTGATTTCCGACAATACCATTCTGGTTTTTCCCTTGAGGATCAAGATAAACAGATTTTCTAATGATTCTCCATAGAAACTTCAAATAGTGAGGCTAATCCTTAGTCAGCTTCTCTGCTCCTGTGGCTTTTGTGCAGCAAATTAAGACAGAAGCTATGTTTTTAATTGTGTCTGTGCAGTAGAAGTCACGATACTGGGATCTCCAGCCAGTCTTTCTGTGTTTTTAGGAATCCACCACTATACGTGGAAAGGTGACTCTTGTTTCTCCACCCTCCTATTGTCATTTTCAAAGATATCATCTAATTCTTTTTCTAAACCCTAAGGTACCACAAGAATAACAGCTTGCTTGACTTTCATGGTGGCCCACAGTATAAGTGACAGATGAAAGAGGAACACATACATCCAAAGGCATTTTTTTTCTGAAAAGTGAGTCTTGCAAGCTTACCAAATTCTGAGGTCTGTTTTCCCTAAGGTGTTGATGGGAGTTAAATGTTGATTTCCAGCACCCCTGGATGCATGCCCAAAGGCTTGGGCTGCTCGTGAGTAGTTCTGCGAATCAAGTATTTTACTTCCTTTCCTTTGATATCAAGTGCCTGAAAGCAAACAGCTGCTTTCTGGGAAGGCAGTGTGTTTTGCTGGACACAGAGCAACACTTTTTTCCTACTTCCATTTCAGGGAAACACTCTCAGTTGCATCCAACTCTCAGAGTTGAGCTTTATCCCGGTGGAAATTCCTATTGGTTTTGTTTTTTCTTTTATCATGGTAATCCCCACATGTAGCCACTCTCTCCCTCAGTATTTGGATACCTTGTGGTCTCTTCTCGCTCTTTCCTTTTCCTTGGAGCTGCTCAGCTCCACAACCAGTCACAAAGCTGTCAGAACAAGGCTGCTCTTAGAGGCTAAATGAGATAGAAGTATTCACCTTTTTCTTATATTAAAAAGCTGTAACACCAGAAAAAAAGGGCTTTTCTAAAATAGCCACCTCTCTAAACATCAGTTTGAACTAAAGGATATAATTTCTCTGTTTGACAGGAACAGTGAGGGATAGGACTGATGAGTTTTCTTAGCGTGTGCTGCACCTAAGAAAGGTGAGGGCTGCTTTGGGCAGTCTTTGGAGCCAGAGCAGTTGGTTCCGAGCCAGCACAGAGCAGCTGGAGACTGCCCGGATGCTCCCCCAGTCCTGGGACTCCTGCCCAGCGGGTTGCTGGAACTGCCTCCACTGGGGGATCGCAGGAGGTTCAGCTCTCACGCAGCCTGCAAAAAACCAGAGGGGTATCCGAGAAACCTCCAAGACCAGCCCTCTTACCCATGGCCTTACTGGAACAACAAATACTTCTTGCTGGAATATTTGCAAACACTCTCCTTTAGGCTACACCAGACATAAACAAGCACAGGAAGAACATCTTGGTTTTGCATAAGGCTGAAGCCAGTCAGGCATCAAAATGGCAACACATGTTTCTGTAGAGAGGTTTAAGATCACACCATATTTAGGCTTCTAAAATCCAAATTATATTTTTATAGTTTGAAAATAGCCACACACAAATCATAGAATCATAGAGTGGTTTGGGTTGGAAGAGGCCTTAAAGGTCATCTAGTTCCAACCCCTCTGCCATGGGCAGGGACACCTTTCACTACACCAGGTTGCCCAAAGCCCCATCCAACACGACCTTGAACACATCCAGGGATAGGGCACCCACAGCTTCTCTGGGCAGCCTGTTCCTTTGTGTCACCACCCTCACAGTAAATAATTCATAGCTTGCCAAAAGAATTTGTGAAGGGTAAACCACAATTTTCATTAGGAAGCTGCTGTGGGTGTGCCACCATTCCCCTTATAGCCCAACCACCAACCTGTCAGTCCTCTGACCACAGCCTGCACCAACCTGCCTTGAAGTCTGGCAGACTAGTTCAGCCTAATGTTTAGCACAAGCAAGTATGGCATGCAGGATGTAGTGCCTGTTCCTTTAAAATATGTATTTGGTGATTTTGGTTTTCGTTTTTGTTTTGGTTTGGGTTTTTTTTCGTTTGTTGTTTTTTTTGGGTTTTTTTGGGTTTGGGGTTTTTTTTTCGTTTTTTTTGTGAGGGTTTTTTTGTTTCGTTGGTTTTTTCTTGGTGGTTTTTTTTTTTTTTAATTTTTATTTTATTTTAAATGTGTTGAATTTAAACCATTCTGGCTAAAATTATGAAGAGAGCTCCCTTGCAAAAAAGTAGCAAAGGTTTCAGCTGAATTTTCTGTTCCATTCCCCTGAGTGATGGTAGGAGGAAATATTTTGGTTTGTCTGTTACGCTAAAGCTTCTAGTATTTCTTGCTTTACAGTAATGAAATGTTGAGACAGGAAGTGTCCTCCATCGTAAATGATTTGCACTGTCATTTTCCAATGAAAATGGATAGATAACTGATTTTGCCATGGTAAGTAATTTTGGTTACTTATTCTTTCCAGATATCATAACTTTTACACATTTATATTAAAAAGCGGGCATATCAGAGAAAATGGGGGGCCTCACAGACACACTCAGAGGCAAAGCAGTAAAAAGCATGTCTTTGCAGACAGTGCATTAGCAGGCCTGATGGGCGTCTTTTGTGATGCCCCCAGATTGTGCAATCTCATTTTATAATAAATTACTATTTCATGCAGTTTATTAACAAATCTGAGCAGAAGAGTACATCCTGGTATTACATTTCAGGCTCTGTGCTTATGTTACTTTCCTGGCACCCCAGAGCTGTTCTCATTTTTTAATGCAAATGCTCTATGCTGCTGATCAGTGACGCATTCTCTTACCTTGTGTTTTTAAGAAAAGGAGGTATGGGATGGTCTTATCTGTGAGTGCCCACATAATTACTTTTAATCCAAAGAACAATTTCAGCTACGTCTCAGGGAGGATTACGTGCCTCAAAGCCTGTGAAAACACGTGGAAGGGTGGAAGGCAGAGGGGCAGCAGAAGGATGGAGAAGAACTGTCCTACAGGCAACCAGCACAGGCCACTGCTCCATCCACACTTGCATAATTCTGCTGAGACATGCAGGGAGAAATACAGGAGCCAAAAATCCAAATCTGTCAGAAAGTAGGCTTCCTTGGATCTGTTACCAACTGAACAGCTTAAATTGCTGCAGGGTAATCACTGTGCTGCTGTAACAGGAATTAATCAAAAGGGCATGTAAAGTTTTCTGAAGACTTTGATTCTTACAGCTGTTGAAATCTTAGTGAATCACTCTTGTTTTCCATAAGGTATGTATTTGGACATGTATGGTCTCATCCCTGAGCTTTAGCAAAATCTGGCTACTCTTTAGCAAGCAGCCACACACTATATATTTCTTTTTAAATTTTTCTCTGGAGGTGGATGTAATCTCAGGAAAAATATACATGGATCTTAAAAGACTGTAAACTGTCCAGCAGAAGTACAGCCTTTGCAAAACTTCCTAGCTAAAGGAGGAATAATAAAAACATAATAAGCTGATTTCTGAGTATTTGCTTTTTTTCCCCCTCAGATGCCGGCATTAAAAAAAAATATCCTTTCTAAGATAGGTAGAAGTTCAAAAAAATTAACAAGAAGTGAGAGATAGCATAAGAGGAATTAAAAATGTTTCTCATTTACCCACGAATTCATAAAAAACAAAGCAGAAAAGATGATGTTAAGAGAACTAGAATGAAAAAACCCTGCTTATAAGCATCCACCAAAGACAGAACCGCTCAGTGTTATCCTAGCAGGCACCCTGCTGTTCCTGTTCCAAACCCATTTGTCTCCAGGGCTGGATGTGTACAGGAGAATGTTAAGTCGGGACCAACGTTTCACCTGCTGAAAAGGGGAACATGAGACTGGAGGATCACTGGCTCTGGCCACCTGCAGATATTGGCAATCCTGTGTGGCCAATATAAGTGGTGTTTGGCACAGCCAGTCCCACAGCACTCCCAGGCACCAACATCTCTCCTGCACTTCTCTGAAGGACATCCTTGCAGCCTGACACCTAGTTTAAGCATAAAAAACAGCTTAAAGAGGCACAGTGCCAAGGGGGAGTCTCAGCTGCATCTACCACTCAGCTGTGTCAAAGCATGGAGGGAGCAGCCCAGTGACACCTCAGAAACCCCAGCACACTGTGTCCTGTAACTCACCTTTCCCTCTGAGACTGATGACAAGGAACTTTCCCTGTTTGCAAATTCACACTGCAGGTCTAGGTTAGGTGCAAATCGACATCCCAGTGCAGATAAAATGCAAATATGTTTTCATTTTTCATTTGCAAATGTCCTTGCAGCTCCTAAACCAAAAAATTCTTGATAAAATTCACTTCTGGTAGTGTGCTCAAGATGTTCCCTCCCTCGCTGTACTGGTAATTTTGTTCAGAAGTTCCCTAAGCCAGAGAAACATTCAAATGATTGAAGAAATAATTCCAAAAGATTGTTTCAGGGTTGGGATATAGGCTATGTTGCTGATTATTCCATATCGGGTGCAAATTATTAATCTGTGCCATCCCAAATTGCAGCATTACTGTTGAGAGAGGTGATTAATATTTAAATTCTTATTTGGATTAAGTTGATGCAAATAACATCTCTTGCTCAAGTACTGGAATGTTATTTTTTGTGGTATTTCTGGAGACTACCAATGGAAGTTTCTTTTGGTAGACAATGAACACAAGAAAAAGATTGAATATATTGAATTGATGAAGTCTCCCATACTGTCTCTGTACGTGTTTTTCTGAGTGGGTTTTTTTCCCCAGTATTGGCCCTTCTGTTTCTATTGTGAATCTGCCCCTTTTCAGAGTTAAGATTCCACATCTCCATCTCTGTTAAAAACATGTATTCCTGTTTTTTCCCTTCCTTACCTGACGTGGAAATAGCTTTAGGGAAATGTGAAGAAGAGTCAGGAGAAATGATGGTAAATCGGCATGTGCTTTATCCCATATATATAAGACTGGCAAAGCAGATGAAATGCAATTACATTGCAGCTTTGCTCCCTGGCTCAGGCAGTACAGCAAGCACTGCCTCCTCAGGTCACAGCATCATGGAATCCTGGGAGATAGGAAGGGACCGCCCGAGGACATCCATTCCAGCCTCCTGCCCAAATCATGGTCAACCACTGGATCCCACCATGCGCCTCAGGGCTTTAGCTGGTCATGTCCTGAGAGCCTCCAAGGATGGAGGTGGCAGAACCTCTCTGGATAACCTGAGTCATAGCCTTTCCTGTGATACCTGCAGGGTAGCAGAGTTCTCCCCTGTGATGACGAGTCCACTGCTGTGACACGGCCATACTCTGAAATCCTCTCCTACAAGCAAAGCCATACGGGCTCATGAGAGGTTTTGATGGCTTTCCCTCTGCTGGTCTGTTGGCTCTTACACACTGAACACCAGACCCAGGGCTTCCACCAGCCCCTGCTATGACTCAGTTTACATGGTGTATTTACGCTGTGCCGTGGGACAAGCTCTCCACCACCCCGAAGAGCTGCAGGATGGCAGCTGCCACTTCTCTGGACAGAAGAAGAGCCCTCCCACATGGCCACTTCCCAGACTCATTATCAAAGCCTTCCCACACACCTAACTAGTGAGCCAGTTTTCACCTCTGCACCCATTATCTTGCAGCGGAAAAGTGACGTCACTCTGTGAAACGACATGAAATAGGTGGAGCAGAGCCCCCACCTTAATTGCCTGCATCTACTGAGGTGGTAGCCTAAATCAGAGAAACTGGAAAATGCCTTTTCAGTATTAAGCCAGCTGAACCAAAGTGGGAAAGTCAGCCTCTCACAGCTCACAGTGGATATGCTTACCTCCCTGCATTCCCCTCTGGGGCCAGAACAGGTGTTTCTTGCTAATGAAATTGCTGAGATCTAACAGAATTAAAAATATATACATATACAGAGAATTGAACAGGGTAAAAAAGCAGTTTTAAAAAGTGTGGTCGCTCAAGAAAGAACTGTGATTTTTGAGACAACTATTTCTACAGCCCCTCTTCTGGTTTGGCTTTTCTCCTCTTCCTCCCTAGATAGATCTGACCTACTTCATTAAAACGCATCAGATACCTTGAATTAGATAATCAAAATCTTATACATTTCCAGTCTCTCATGCACTTTAACATTCTTGAACTTCACATAAAGAGCATTTGTTGAGTGATGTTTTTTGGTCCCATTCAGATTTCAGCACCCTCCAGCCAGTGTGTATTGTCTCAAGAGGCACATGTCAGGATGGCACAGCCAGCACAAACCTTCCTATTCTCCCTGCAGGGAAATTTCCTCATTAGGAGAGCATGCAGGCATGAGAAACAGGCCAACCACCCCTGATGACTTTCCTTGTTGTGAAACACAGAGATGCTTCTATCAAAAGAGTTCTGGAGGAACTCTGAGTCACAAAGTTTTACTGCCACATTCTGCAGCCCAGAAGAACACCAAGGTTTTTGTGACACACAAGCATGGCATCAACGCCCATGAAACAAAATGACATGTTTAACTGCCAATCCCAGCCCTTCATAATTCCAGACCTGATTTAATCATCTGAGCCAATGGTTTCAGGGCCAAATTAAATGACAAAGGTGGGAGAGGGGCCCAGTGCTGATTCCCTAAATAGCACAAATTGTTCTGACCTGTCACAGTAGATCAGGATGAAGGCTTTAGGCTAGTGAGGTAGCCATGAAGATCAAATAGGGATGAGGGTAGAGGAGAACTAATGTGTATGTAATCCCAGACACTCTACTCTGACAAGACCTTTAAAATCTTTTCCTAAAAGTTATTTGAGGTATTTCCAGGGCTGAAGTGAGGGAGTAGCCATCAGATCCACATGACCTTGCCTGGAGTCCTACACTATACCCCCGGCACCCAGAGCAGGAGCCAGGTAATGACCACAATACTGGCTGCTGTCCTATCTCTGTCCCATCTTGGCTGGCAGGAAGGTCCCTGGAGAGGAAGGATGACAGTGTGGTCTCAGGGTACTGCTGACATGGGAGGGGCCAGAAGGACACCATCATGGCAGGTCCATGGTCAACATATGTCACCTCAGCAGATGCCAGTGATACTGAGGAAATGAGGAAACTGAAAGGGAACATGAAAGCTAAAGAAATTTGAGAAGAAAGTGATGCAGAACATGCTGTTTGCCTTATTGGTGCAACATTCAGAACACTGATTTAGGCTGCGTGCGTGCAAAGCTCAGGGTTAGGGCTGTTTCCTCTTGTCTCTCCAGGGCTGCCTTGCCCACAGGCCACATGGGCTGGAAATCCTAGATCTCCCCATGCTGCTTGATAGCCCTTTCACAAACCACTTTTCTTCTCTAACCCCAGACAGATCATCATAATGTTAACAAAAAGACTAATGGTTGGAAAACTGCTTCTGTGCCCACAAACAATAACCTCATCAGCTCACTGAACAGGAGCTTAGCAATTATCCTCCAAACGAGACAAATCGAAAGCAAAGGCACTAAGCTCAGATTCTCAGTGTGTCATATTTATGTAAATATCTGAGTAAAATAATCATCAGCACTGCTCTGAGAGGTGAGGAGGAGGGGGATAGCTGGAGGCAGAGTGCTGGCAAGGCATCCAGAAATCTCACAACCAAAAGCAGCAAATATCAAAGTGCCGTGAGGAGGATGGATTTGGGTTCTCCAATTGCTTCACGGTTCGTTGAACGTCATATTTGTGCTTTGATGTTTTTGAGTACTGGGGGCAAAGTTCCACCTGGGGTAAAGGTTAAAAGAACCAGTGGCTGGAAAACACCCTTGCTGAGAGACAGAGCTTTTGAGATAGGTGCTGGGTCTGCCCTAAGCCTAGTGAGTTGGATGAGGAAAAGGACAGGAAATCAAGGCTTTCTGGAGCACTGTCTACTCACAAAGTCTCTGGAACTCTCTCTTGTTCACTTATCCTCACTATTATTGCATGAAGCTTCTGAGATACCATCTTTTAGGGTTTATTTCACATTTCCCCACTTTGATGCAGTTACCTCACTAGGGCTTCAACACATAGCAAATATATGGGGAACTGAATGGCCGTGATTCAAATGCTTCAGGGCCATCTTTACACAGGAGGTGTTATCGCAGCTTCCCTCCCACCTTAGCAAAAAGTTCGAGCAGAAATCTTGGTTTTGGTCATTAATGGAAAGCAATATAACATGCTTTTCTGTGCAAGCAAAGTTAATCAATACCAGTTTCCTGGAGTTATAGTTGCGTGAGCAGAATATAGCTCTGAAAGTCAGACCTCACCACAGGGAGGTCGCTTAAGAAGTCAGTTTAGCCAGATCTTGCTGCCTGTAAGTACTGCTAAAGCTGCTATTTCTGAGCTCTGCTACAGAATTTACTACAGTGACCTGTGTGAAAACATGTGGTAATGCAATTCAGTTCTGGAAACTCTGTTGCCAATTTGTACATTTTCAAAATTAAGTTACCATCATTTAGCATCTAGTTATTTATGTCCCTGAGGAAAAGTTTTATTAATATAGAGTAAAGGTATTCAGATCTTAAAGGCAAAAGAACAAATGAGTCAACTAATAGTTCATAAAATGATCTTCCCAGCTTGCCTTGAATGATACTGCAAAATTATTATAATGGAAAAAGCATTAGAGGACCTTGATCAAACATGGTCCTTCAGGGCTAAGGAACCTCATTTTCCTGCATACAGATACAGTTCACTCAGTCCCTCAAGATTTCATAATACATGAAGACATCAGTATTTTCAGCAGAATTAAGCAGTGCAGTTAAATAGCTGCTCTACTGCTGCACCATGGAAAAAGAAAGTAGAATCATTTCATAGGGATAGCTAATCCATTCCTAATCAAGGATCAGCCAGTCTTATGGTACACTTGCTATGACTTAATGCTTCCCTCTGCACTCACCCAAGCTGCTCCAGGGACACTGCCACACCTGGACCAGGCTTAAAAACAAGTGGCTCCTTTACAAGTGGTTTCTCTTTGCAGGAATGTGAATTAGTGAAGACCAAACCACTTCACTTGTTAACGATTTTTTAGTAAACAGCCACAACGTAATGGTTTAACAAAACAAGAGTAACCAAATTCACTCCTGGGCAGTCTGAAGAAATAGGTTTGCTTACTTCTGAGGTGCCAATATTAAGCAAGTTGCTCTCCAGCCACAGTCAGCTGGTGCCACCCGTGGGCTTTGGAGGAATGCCAGTGCAGTCTCTGTGAGTGCTTCAAGCTGAGACACACAGTACCATGCAGAAGATGTAACAAAGCAGAGAGAGTGAAGGAGCAGATGCTCCAGAAGACTCTCTACCTGCTGTGACTAACATTGGTCTTTCAAATCACACCCACGGGGTGTGCAAAAGAGGCAATGACAGTCACATACAGATGTGTCACTGCAAGGATGTGGTGCAGAGCAAGCCAACACTAATGGCTCGCTGGTGGTTTTTGACCAAGCCCAGTGAACAGACCCTTGTGCAGCAGTTTGTTTGTGGACAGAGGCAGCAGAAGCAGGTTTGGTCTGCTGCATGTGGTGCAGGTTGAATGCAGGTAATCTAAAACATACACGAGACTCGGATAAATAAATTTGCTATTTGTGAAAAACAACCTTCTCCACAGCACAAAGCCTGGATGGACAGTTTTATGAAGTCTGATCGGTTAGTGATTTTACTTCTATTTAAATAGACTGAACTGCTCAAAAATTATAAAAGAAAATGATGATGCTGCAAAGCCAATGCTCAGTACCTCTAGAGACTCTGTCTGGTGCTCCTACCACTGCTGGGTGGTGGTGCAATGAGACTTTTACCCACTTGTGTCTTATGTGCTGAGTTTATTATATCTTCACAGTTCCTGGAGTAGTTAAATTACTTTCTCAGGATCACATAACTCATCTTTGTCAGCACTGAGACAAGAAGCCAGGTGCTCTCTTTGCCACTGCAAACTTCAAGCCCTAATAGCTAGATTTTGTGTTTCCCTCTTTACTTGCTTCTGCTGGATGAAATGTACGAGCAATTCATCCTGCATTATATGCAGGAAAGAAAGCAGAAATTTGAATAGTTGCCATCTGCTGGAGATGCTTTGATTTATTGCCTTCCAGCCTCAGCTGAAGATCAAACAAGCTCTAGAGAGAAACATTTCCTTAGGTTGTTGCACTGTGTGTATCTCTCCTCAAAGCTTAAGTAAGTCACAAGGATATGGGCAGAGAACATTCCCTTTCTTCACCAGAATAATTTATTCCTTTAATTCAGTAGTTATAATTGGCCACCCAAAATGTACTGTTGCCTCCAGTGGCATCAGTTTTTCTCTCAACTAGCATCAAATTTGAAATTGAATAAAACAATTAGTCTTTGTATTTCCCTGACTTACTGTGTTTTCTCAGAGAAGAACTCTTTATCCATTAGAAGCATACCCCTATCTTTCTTCAAAGTGTCACACAGATAACAATAATGTTGTGGCATTTCACCCCATCTGTCTACATTTTTAAAAATAAGTTTTGCACTTTATGTATTTTCATTTCCTATCCAAGTCCAAAGCCATAAAACTCTTCTGTTAATTACTGCTACTGTTTCCTTCAGATTATATAATTACTTTCCTGGTCTATCTAGCTGCCCTTTCATTTGTAGTTTCCATGTTGATTAAACACAAAGTGCTATGCCACTGCTAATTTTACTGCAAAGAGGGACTTTCACATTAGGACAAATTAAAAAAAACAACCCAGCATCAATATCTATGCATAAAGTAATTTACTTTTCCATTAATTTTCTGTGTTCTCTCATCCTCTTTGGTATTACTGGAGATCTTTGGGTTTTGAATTGACTCTGTTTCTTTGCACCCATGTTTGTCTTTGGCCCAGGTCCTGAGTACTGGTAATAGCTGAGAGAGGTAACTGATGGACCTAAAGGAGAGTTTCTGACAGAGTCCTACCCAGAGGGTTAGAAGTTTAGTGTATATCCTACCACACAGGGAAAACAATGCCAGTAGTTGGATCACGAAATAATCAAAAATTATGCAGTTTATGTGTGGCTGAGGTTGTAAGAACCACAGGCTTTGAGAGAGAATAACACTATTCTGTTTCTCTCTGCCTGGGTCATTGCCTAAGACCCCGACAACCCAAAATAACCATCCTAAATCAAAGTGCCACACTTAGCAGTAATCCTACTAGTGCAGATGGGTATAGTAGAGAGAAAAAAGACTTAACCTCCACCCAGATATTCCCTGCATGCTAACCTGGCTGCTTTCTGTCCTTTAGAAGAGACTTGGGGTAAGCTGGGGTTCCCAGGCACGGTGCAGAAGGTTGGCTGTCAGCCCCTGCCTCCAGCCCCTCACCACCTCCTCGCCAGAGTCCCTCTGTGCTCTTGCAAGCCGTGACACCCCTATCTTCAGATAAAGGGTGAGGAACCCAGCTGGCTCTTGTGTTACCCTACAAGAAACCATAAGGGGAGCTTGGCAGGACTCTTCTTGCCTCTGTGCTGCCAGCCAGCCATGCCTTGCAGGGGAACCCATTTTTCCTTACGTTAAACATCTTTACAGCAATGAGAAAAACACGCAGAGCTTTGATCCAGGGTTGCTTCCCATCTGCACCACTGACACGCTGAGGAGCCCCTCGCCAGATGGTTGTTTCACCAGGAGCTGTGCCAGTGCAAAGCGCAAAGAGAGTTCTTGTCCTCAAATACGTCAAGAAATAGCACTGAGATGAAAGGATGGCAGGCCAGGCAAAAACGAATAATCCTGGCACTCCAGCAAATTAACTGTTGGCAGTTTCAGGTATGTCAGGCATTTGTAGGCAGTAGAGAAGGGAGATCTGCTTGTGTAGGCATTTGAAAGATGGTGCTATTCATGGCTTTTAGGTGGCACAAAGACAAAGCAGTGCAGGCGACATCAAAAATGCTCCATGCTTGTCATCCTTTAGCCAGGACAGCTGGGAAAAATCATCCTCAAGACGTGGAACTAATCAAGACCTTTAAAATCAAGGGTGTGTTTCCAACTGAAAATTAGTGAACACAAGGAAAGGATTCTAACAGCACAACATCCAAGCCAGAATCAGAACCTGTGTATACTTGGGTCCAACCACAGCTTCTCTCCTTTCCTCTTGTCTCCTGTATCTCCCTTCATTTCCTTGTCTTTGGGGTAAAAATCACAACATCAATTTATGACAATTCTTTGCACTCCTAGGAGACCTGATTTATTGCATTAAATGCTTTAATGAAGTTTGAAACAGTGCTTCTTACCACCAAAATCATAACCTACAAGAATGAAACAATTTCAAGGGAGCCTCAGGACAAAAGTATTCAATTGAATCTTTCAAAAAATACCCTACATGTTCCATTATTTTCTCCAAATTGTCAGGCAGCAATGCCGTCGTATTGTGTTCTATCAAACACAGCAGTGACAAACCTACCTTCAGTAGAAAATAAACTTAAGAATTAAAGCCAAACTTGAAGGTGTTCTTTCTTAGTCCTTGCCTTAAATTTCCATTTTCCCTGGCAGATTTAAACTTACTGTGAATGATTACAGTAACTTGGAGGCATTCAGTTGCTTCATCAGTGTTAAACTCCCAGGAGGAAAAATGGCAGAACTACAGCAAGGATGAAGACAGCGTGTGGGTGACCAGCAGTGAGTTGTCCACATCCCACATGTACACGTTAATTTAAAATTCTGAAAGAAATTCTGATCAGAGTATTAATTGTCGGTGTTTTAAATATTATAATTAAGTCATTGCTTTTCATCTCCTGTGAAGTGGGAAAGTGTTGTCACTTCAAATCTCTCTTGCTTTGTGCCAGAGATTTCTAGCAGATGTGAATCTCTGATGTTAATGTTTGCATTTGTATTCACTCAGCAAACAGCTAAAATGTTCACCTCCTATGAATATTCAGTCTATAGAAATTCAGACAACATTTTTCACTTGCAGGACAATAATTGAAATAATTTATTCACCAGGAGAGCTGACACACACATAGTTGAGCAAATTATCTATCTATCTATCTATCTATCTATCTATCTATCTATCTATCTATCTATCTATCTCCTTGGACAACTTGTTTAACTGCAAAAAAAGTCGCAAAAAACATCACAAAACATTTAACCTAGTGTGAACTTCTATCAGGACTGGTAATGGGCAAATATGGATAGAAGACAGGAGATAGACAAGCTCTCAGAGACTCCACTTTCCACTGGAAAGGAACCCAAAATGCTATGTTAGTGCTTTAAATCTTACAAAAACATGGACATTTGTAGCTAGAAATTAAAACAATGGAAAAGTGGTGGCAAATCACAGATAACTTTGCCAGATAACTTTGCTGTGGTGGCCAACAGGGAACGGCAAGCGCTTCTAGCATGGGGTCATGGCAAGTTGATGGTACCGTACCGATCTTTGCTTTCAGGGAAGGAGCACTTGTGTTTCCAAAACCTCTGTGGGCACCAAAGAAGAGTACCTTTCATCGCAGGAGGGAGCTTTATGCTAGCTTTGTTTATATTGCTGCTGCAAGCATGTAATCATCAGTTTAACCTTTCTCTGAGTACCACTGTCTGTGCTATCAGACTTTGCAGTCCTAACCTGCACCCACAGCTCAGCGCTGCAGCTGAACTGTCAGTACGACTTTGGTTCATGTTAGTGACCTAGGACTCTCAGCAAACTGAGTGAATTACACATCCTAAGATATCATCATTCACTCTAATTCGACAATGTAGATTTTTACCCAGCATAGCAGGCTGTCCATAGCTTTCTGGAGGTCACCTGGAGCACTGGGAGCTGGTGTCCCCAGGGTGAAGTAAAAGCCAGAGGTACATGCTGATGAAGGAGCTGACAAAGCAGAAGTCAAATGCAATTAATATGCATCAGAAAAAAGCTTTTCTAGGAAAGATAGGAAAATATTAATGCTACTGCAGAAGCAATTGCTGTTCCCTCATCTATGGTGCAGTCCACATCCCTGGGCACTTTGAACTGTCTAAGAGAATTCAAACCAAGTTGGACTAAAATCTGTGAACATAACAGCTGGGGACAATTTTTATTGGAGGTCTGAAAATCTGGGCTAAACTGGCCTAGAAAAACATCCTCACTGCTTTTCATGTGGCATTTTCCCAGCAAGAATGGTGTGGCACAATTGCCTGCCACACCAGGGGGCATGATGCTGTGGTCCAAGGGAGTCCCTTCCAGCCCTCTCTTCAAAGCATTGTGGTTCTGGAGTGTCCATCTGAGGCAGCAACTCGGTGACAGAAAGAATTAATTCTTGAGAGTAAGAAGATGAATGTCAACACTGAACCACGTTGGAAGTAACACTTTATTCTAAGAAGCTCAGTCTTGTGCATGCAAAAGCCAGAGGTTTCGAGGATGATACAAGGATGCTGAGGGGGAAGGGACTCCCCTGTTCCCTCTGACTGCCTGCGTAGAGAGAAGCCCTACAGAATAAAGCATTATGCAGATACCAAATGCAGTTCCACTAATAAACTTTTTAACATCAAAGGGCAATGTTACCAGTAGACTGCAAGCAAGCTGCACTGATTACAGAGTAATTTTCTTGTGAGGCAACTGACTAATAAAGAAAGAAATAAGTAAATAAATGCGAAGTTGTCTTTCAAGGCAGATGCGTTTGTTCCCTTTTTGCAAATCCCGTGGTGAGTTCCAGCATGACAGACAAGGACCAAACAAGAAGAAAAAGCACACTTCTTAGTTACCAGCAACATGATCCCTCCACCTGTAAAGTGGCTGTGGCAGAGCATTAGGGCATATTCCTAAATTATCAGAGGCAGCCACAGATACCAACAGTTTGGTTGTGATTCTGTCATGTGAGAGTGCAATCTGACTACGTGCTAGTGGGATGGACCTCCTCTGCTCCCACGTGTCAGACTCTTCATGAGCAGACAATTGGAAAGTGCTACCTGAAGCAGCTGGGACAGTAGACATAACTGGCATATCCCTCTAGATAAAATTTTTAGGACTAGTGCAGCTGGGATGGATTCACATTGGTGATTTCTGGGACAGATTACAATGAGCTGAGGGGACCTGCCCTCCTGAGCTAAACCAAGAGCTCACTTCCCACATCTTAGGATCTGCACTCTGACAAATGGCAGTACTCCCATGAGTTAGGTCTTTATATATGAAGATGCAAAGCAGGTGACAAGAGAAAGAAAACTGCCACAGGTGCTACAGAGAAAAGAGTCCCTGGGGAACAAGGGACAAAGCAACTCTTTAGGTTTCCTTCCAGTGACTAATTCCTCTTCACAACTCTGACCTCTAATTTCAGCATTTAGTTCTTCAGCTGCTCTCATATCCAGTCTTTTAACATCTCCAGGCTTATTTGGATTCTGCCATGTTTAATCTGAATAGTATCATATGTTTTGTGTAGTCACATTTATTAATCTCTCTGGAAAAAGATGTCTTCAAAATCAGCAGTAAATGCCAGATTCTTTCCCCAGTGATCAGCACTGACGTCATTCCACGATACTGCAACTGTCTTGCCCTGTTAGCTAGATTCCCACAATTCACAATGAATAGATTACTTTGAGACAGGTGAACGTGTCACTGTAGGCCAATTTTATGAATATTTCTAAACCAATGTAAACGAATGAATATTTAAAGAGGGGAGTTGATGTATTACCATTTCCCTAATGCTGTTGTAAGCAGAAATGCCTGTAATTCTTATTGTCAATACACTATCCTCTTGGATCCCGCATGGAGAGCAGACACTACAGCTAGGCCTGTTATACACTTTTTTGAGTTACTTTACATGTCAAATGACATATTATTTGAAATATCAAATGAGACAGTAGCTGCTCAAAAGAGCTTCCCACGTGAATTGAGAAAAGTAAACAGATGAGACCCAAAGAACCTCGCATAAGTGTAGCCTATTTATTGCCTTAAGATTGTTTTCTGCTGCAGAACTTTGCTTTTGAATAACACATCTTTTTCTGTAAAAACGTGGTCTTCATAGTCTGCCATGATAATTTATGGCAGGTACCTCCCCCCAACCCTCTAGGGAAACATGGCAAATAGCTGGCAACTGTGGAACAAAATCTGAGAATGGTGTGAAATCCCAAAAGGAGTAACAGTTTCAGATCAGAAAGGGGAAGAATTTCACTGATATGAGAGGGCTAGAGGTGCACAGTAACTGAGATAACTCTTTGCCATGAGATGCTGCTTTACTGACTTTTCAGACTGCTTTAAACATCAGGGGTTTCATCTGTGCCTTTCTGGATTATCATAATATCATATTGGGCACTCTCATTAAATAGAGAGCTTTTTCTGTCTATTTGTTCAATGATGAAAATGTTTATTCTGCAAGCCCTCTTTCTGGTGCTATTTCTTTATCCTTTCTATCATCTATTATATCCAGGTTAAGAGATTGACAGGATAAGATCGTGGGATTCCTTGCAGACTTTATAATATTTGAACATCAAATGTTTCAACAACTAAGCTTGAAGAGATAGATGTTCTTGCCATCTGTTAGGCAATTACAGGTGAGTGCTTATCCATCGAGCCTTTTGCAGCCATTTAGCACCACTTTCATTTTGCTTTTGGTCTGTGTTTATCACTACATCCGTGAGATTCTTACTTGTAGTTTTGTACCTTATTTGTATGGAATTAAAATAATTCCATTCAATGCTCACAAAATCTCCTCCACTGATGACAAGAGAAAATGATGCAGCAGTCTCTTC
The DNA here is from genome assembly GCA_013397755.1 of Cnemophilus loriae. NCBI lineage: Eukaryota > Metazoa > Chordata > Aves > Passeriformes > Corvidae > Cnemophilus > Cnemophilus loriae. The sequence goes on from VZTF01002142.1 coordinate 330,903, forward strand.
TGTAAGCTGTGTGTGCTAATGCTAATTCAACACTTCTCTGTGAGATGCTCTTCATGGTGTGAGGAAGGGAAGAGCAGGTATTCCAAACAATGGCCTGGCTGCTTCATCTGCCAACAAATCAGGATTAATTGCTGTTCTTGTTCACCAGCACAGCTTGCTTGTGCATCTAGCTCTCCCACTGAACTAGCTCGCATGCCAACACATCAGAGGGGCAAAGCCAAAGAGAGCCTTAAAGACATCCCAACATAGTTCTGCTAACGTCACTGGCACAATATCACTGGCACATTGCTGGTTACAGGAAAACAGGCCCAGCTGAAAACTCATCAAGGTGCTGTTCCCACTCCTCAACACAATCTGGTGAGGGGAATTTCCATTTTAATATTAACATTTAATGTTTGACAGACAAGTCATCAGTAGCCCTTCATCAGAAAAATGGAGGGCTTTCCCTCTTGTCTTCTTAAAAACTTTCCACCCTGCCCTGACCACTGAAAAATTGTTACCAAAATACCTCACTGAAACATCAAGAAGAGCAATTCTGGGGACTTTCAAACTAGTTTTCTGCCTGCTCATTTCAGTTCAGTTTTGCTTAATGACTTCTAACAAGTGACAATAAAAATAACAAAAATAACAAAAATAACAAAAACAATAATAATAATAATATCCCACTTGAATATAATTGTGCCCTTCAATTCTAACCACATTCTCAGTGAGGGACACAGGATGCATAGCCTCAATTTTGCTCTCTGGGTGAACTGGAGGAACACAGGGACTGCACAATTTGTTCTCAGGTCAGTTTTCCCCAAAGTGAGAGAGCTTCAAATATATAGCTCCTGGCTTTAGGAAGGCTGCACAGAGAGTGGCCATTACAGCTCCTACAGGAAGAAAAGAGTTTTCCAGTTTCTTCAAAGCACAGTTAGGTCAGAGGGAGTGCACCGGTGTCAGTGTAAGAAAAAACCCACAATAAAGAACCGAAAGTTTTTCTGTACACTTGCTTTTTAATATGTTCTTTGCCTATATATCAGAAGACCACGGGTTAAATCTTTAATATAGACTTGGTACAGCCATGCCTAAATCTTGGGGTTTTGGCAATCACTAGAGATGCAAAACTCTTGGCTAAACTTGATGTTTCTAAAAAGCCTTTTCTAGAGTATTTTGCTCTGCAGAGAATCTAATGTCTCCTTCCACCTCTACTCACATTTGCTAGTTTTAGATATTCTTTGAACAAATAACAAGCTGAAAATATACATTCAATAATGGTATTATAAATTTTTTAAGCCCAGTTTCAGGACATGGGTAAGTCATTAGTGGGACAGGGAATAAAAGAAGTAGCAATAGTACAACCAATGTGGAAGTGTTTCAAAGACTGATTCATCTAGTATAGATGTCTTAAAACACCTGGAACCTTCTTTGGAGGAACTCATTTGTAAAGACTTAAGCAATGTGAAAACGTGCATTTATGCAACCTGTCTTAAGCAAATAATGATGGATTGTAGAATTCAGGGAACTGCTTTTAGTGCAATCAGAAGCTGATGAGATAGGATTTCACTGGAGCACAAAAAAACCTGCCAGATGAAGTTTATGACGCAGGCCAAAACAACATTAAACTCTGGTTTTAGATCTAGCGCTAGCAGGCATTTCTGAATTTAGAGCAAAATTCCAGTTGCTGTTGAGGGGTAAAGGTGAGGTAAGGACTGCTAACATTAGTTCTATCCCTTTAGGCCTCTGTCATCTCCATCCTGTGAATGTGTAGGTGCTTACTGGAGAGAGCTCTAAACCCAGGCAGTGCTGTATTATGTACATTTGCCCCTTCTAGGCCAAACCTCATACCTAACTCTTATTTTAATCTGCCATTTTTGCATTAAAATGAGAAAGACAGCGCTAACATACTGAGTCCAATTATACACAACTCCTCTCCCACCCTTCTGGCACTGATTCCAGCACGAAACCCAATATCACTTTTGGACTTGACCAAGTCAAACTTTACAGAGAAAGACTTTACATGCACCAGTAGCGACTCTAGCTCCCCTCTGCCCCTGATCCAATGCCTAATCTCAAACATGCCTGTTATTAGCACTTAAAACCAGTTTACAAACCTAGATTTAATGCTAACACTGTTTTAAAGGTCCTGTCTTCAGTGGAGCTAAGGATTAGTTTGGGGTCAGGAGGCAGTCCTGGGCTAAATCTCAGGACTGGAATCAGCAAAGCTGTGTCAGTGGTGAGCTGGTCTGAAGGAAGGTGAGGATTAAGCCTGTGGCTGGATAAAGACTTGGGCGTAAGGTTTAAGGGTTTTCATGCAATGCTGCTGGGCAGGCACTTCGGGAGGCAGCAGTATCAGCATTTTCCTGCATCTCCTTGGCATGCTGCCCCTGCTATACCCAGCAAAATCTGACCAGTGTTCACCCTGTCCATGTTTCACCTGCCCTCTGCCTTTCACTAATGCCCACACTCCTGAGCCACAGCAAGTGCACAGGCGTGCTTTCCCCTTCATGAGACTCTAAGCCAGCTAAAAGGGACATCAGCTAAATATTCATTTAAGGGAACAATAAGGAAGCCTCTGACTCACGGGTGGGCTGACAAACCTTGGGAAGGTTTTCTCTCAAGAACTGAAATTCCTAGTTTAGTTTCTTGCCAGCTGAAATTACTGCCAGCAGTAATTGCCCATGAGTCACTGATCCAGCTCTGTGTTGTGGCCACTCGGGTGTATTTGGCCTGTTTGAGCCACTGCGGTTTTCTTTTGTTAAGTATCAAATGGTTTTTATATCATCTAGCAATTCACTGCATATCACTGAAAACAGCTCTGGAACCCAGCATCAGTAAGTGCCTGCAATCATGCCCCTTTTTTTTCCTTTCTTTCTTTTTTTTTTTAACATCTGAGCTATTTTTGAGCTGAACAGTGTGCTGAATGCTATAATGTCTTCCTTCCTGTGAATACACCACTTATCTGATTACTAAATATTGTCATAAATTATGCCCCCTACAATAATTTTACATAACCTGCTGGAGATGCAGTGTGGAAAAGGGACTGTGATTACAACTGGAAGATTACAACCAAAGAAGTTCACTTACAAGATGTTTTATATGGGAGTGGAACATTGTTATCCTTACCTGAGTTTCATTATCCACTTTTCAGAGACGAAATCCACATACTAGGCCCAAACCTCTGCAGATGGCTATGTCTTGTACCTCATGCTATTACTGAAATTAGGCAGGGCAGAAAGTGAAATAAACTCAGTCTCATCAGGCCTCAGCTAAAATCCGGTCTCAGGTTGGGGAAAACTTAGGGTAGCTCATCTGAACCTCTCTTGCACTTCCTAGCTTTGATCTCAGATGATAATGAAACACCTTTCCCTCTTGCTGCCTCCTAAGGGTGGGATTAATATTACACAGGGTGGGATCAACCAATGTGCTCTGTAAACATATGTTGCAATACAAAATCTTTGATGCAAAAGTGTCTCTAATATCTCGGTCAGAGACCTACCTTTTCTTTGAGGAAACCCATCTGGCAAGTAGTTCTTTCTCCTCATCTCTGCTCCTCCTACACTCTTGCAACCCTCATCAGGGCTGCTTTGATTTAGAGCAGTGTATTTTTAGTGTTGCTGTGGTTTTGGACTTGTGAAGAAAAGGAGTTACAAGCTGACTGTGGGCTCCCTTGTAATCCAGGGAGACAAAACTGTAAATCCAACTGGTTTGCTTCTGTTGGCTTATGGTTGTATCTGCTTTCTTTAACACACAATACCTGTTTATAATAGATTGCAAATACCTACAATACAGGATTTATATGGTAGGCCCAAGCTCCTGAGACACAGCTGTCAGCTCAAAGTTATCTACTTTAAACATGGTTCAGAAGTCACGATTAAGAAAAAATAATCACTTCAAGCCTTCAAACAGAGAAAAGGTCAACTTCAGTGGATAAATGATTCCTAGAAACATTTCATCCATTATCACTGTGGGAATGCTGTCTTAGACTTTTTAGAGGTACTTGTGAACTTTGTTCTCTAACTACTGAACATCTGAGACAGCAGAAAAGACCAACCAGAAAAACAAAATCCCAGGTGCTTGGAAAGTCAAACACTGAAGAGCAATAAAGAAATTCATTATTATGAGATAATTCGTCTACATCCTGATAAATGGGAATTGCTTTGCCTTATTCCAGGAAGACATAAGCCCATCCTTTGCAAAGACTTATACCAGTCTATGGAGAACAACAGAGTACAGAGCGTGAATTCAGCACTCGGTTTAAGGGAACTGGAAAATATCATCACAAACCTGATTCTCACAGGGAATCTGGACATTTCCACCCCTTTCACAAAGTCCTGTGCCCATAACAAGATTTAAGAGCTGTGCTGCCGTGTTGCAGGATGAGAAGCAGCCAAGAGAATTATGTCAAACAAATTAATGCCTACATAAATTACAAAATAAAGCCCAGAGCGGTATCTTTTTCGTAATAGTGTGATGATCCTGTCTGCCAGAAACCAACGTCATCAGTAATGCTTATCTCTCAAAGCAGTTATATGTATCAATTTATATTTCAGGCGCTATCTTGCAATTAAATTTCTAAGCTAAAAAAGTGAGTGTTTCTCACTCCCTCCCCTTTTCAATTCTATGTCCTCCAAGATTAACAAAACATCCTCTGTGGCAGCAAATTATTCACACTACAAAACTAAACTGTTCATTAGAGATGAAGCACACCAAAACTGCTATTAAAAACTCAGTATTACTATTTTTTGTCTTTAATTTTGTGGTGCTGTTTGCAGCAGCTCCTCCTCTAAGTATACACACTGCCACAAAAAATAAAGGGATAAGCCCTGAACCCTGCTGGCTATTGATGTTCCATGAGCTTGCAACATGAGCTACAACACCAAAGCCCTTGTCTACGGGCTTTTTGATGTCTACAGTGTGCAAATTCTCACACACATCAACTCCCATGGGATTTGCCAAGACAGCCCCAAAGCATCCCCTTAGCCCACACTCACTGATGCTTTGCTGCAGAGGATGAGCAGAGATGCAGCTGCATTCCTGGCTTTAGCAGTGACCTTGCCAGTGCCCTCTCCCTTTCCTGGTGTTTCCTTTCCCTCCTGAAAAATCTTTAGTCTTTTTTCCTTTCTGATCCTTCACCTCTTTGGAGAGAACTCGCTGATCTAGTGAGCAGTGATGAGTTTCTCAGGATCTCCTCTGTTCTGTACTCCAGGGTTTTGTAAGCTGGCTGACTACTGGCTCATGTGTGGGTCAGCTGTCTTTCCTACCCTTTCAGCCTGGAGGAGTGTCCTCTGGACATTCATAACCTCAGCTCCTCATGAGATTTCTTTTTTTATTTAAAATTTCTACTTTTGTTTGTTTGCTTGTTTTGCTGTGAGGAATACATGGAATTTTAAACTTCTTCTTCAAAGGTAATGCTGTAGAGCAAGGGACAGCCTTGTATTTTGGATAAAAGCAAGATGTTCAATCAAAAGCTGAGCTCCTTTGCCCTAGCATGCAAGCTGAGGTATATACCATGGTACCCTGCTCTTACACATCTCATTTCATATTTTGCAAGGAAAGAAAACAAGAAAGCAAAACTGCAGCACTTAAAGAAAACATGGACATGGGCCCTTCTCAAGGACTGGCCAGATCCACCAGGAGCCTAAAGGAAAATGCAGCAACCCCATCAACAAATCTCCTCATGCCCTGCAGTTTCCCTGAGTCAGCTATTGCATTCAGCACTGGAAGAAGCCCTCAGGCTTAAGAACCTCTGACTTGCAGGTAAATTATGCATGATTTTAAACATGCAAAATGAGTCCTGGCCTCCAAGCCTTCTGCTGAAAGAAGAACTCTTTTATAGAGCTTAAGCAAGAAGGTCTTCACCTGAGGAGAGCAGAGCTTTGAACTAAAAGACACCTGGGCTGGTGTAGGCTGCGGTCCTGACTTGATGAAGACAACGAAACCATAGCTTTGCTGCAGGACTCTCCACCACATCCTGCTCTCCCCCTGAGGCACAGAAGGCAGATCAAAGGCACAGCAGGAGATACAGCCCTGGAAAGTCATCCGTCTCCTTAGAAGCTGTGGGAAGTCACCAGAACTCAGGCAAACTCACCTCTTCTCTGGGAAAAGCATCTGCCATGTAATTTAAAAACACCCACTTGCCTTCTACCACTGCTTACCTAAGTGTGCAAAGGGGAAGACAATGAAACTTCCTTTTCTATAACACACAGATCCCTATCTCCTGCTTACAAAATAATTGTGTTAATCTTGCAGCTTTCTTGCCAAAACAGTACAGAATAGCAAATTAGCTTAAGCTTTTAGATGTGAAATACAGTGTCCAGCACTCAATTGCTCTGATTAAATATGTATCAACAGTACTCATGCATTGCAAGCAACCTCAACTGCTAAACAAAACTCTTCCTTATATCGTTGTCATCTCTATTTCGCTTGTTGGAATCATATATGACTTTTGAAGATGTGTAATATCATAGCTCTGCGAACCATAGTCACCGACTTGGCTTGCTCACAATATTCCATATTAAAATCTGCCCCAAATCACAGGAGCATTTCTTGTTATGTCTGTGCAAATAGCAGCATACCTGATGTGCTTTGCTCTCTTGGAGACATCAGCTTTTTCAGCTTTACCAAACATTTCAAGTCCTGAACAAGGACTCCAGGACTCATCAAAGAGTTTTCCCTGCGCTTAGCAGGAGGACTGTAACAAGTTTTCTCTGAAAACCAGAAGCACAGGTAGCCCTGTGCTCCTCCAGATTTTGCCTCTACCTCCCTCTGCCCACCCATGCCCTGACAGCCTGCTGGAGACCCAGTGTGAGACTTTGTCAAGCAAATTGCTTCTCCCCAGGCATGCTGCAAGATCCGCTGAGATGCTAGAATGGTGTTTAACTCCCCACTGGGACATCTAGGGTCCTGCTCCACTGCCTGTCCAAGCACCTGAAGCTGGAAAGCAGAGCAGAGGAGGGAGGTTGCCAGAAGGGGAGAAGTGAGAAGTGCAGGTGACAAAACGCTAAGATGAAAGCTAAACTGATTTTGCATGAGAGCTTGCAAATGCCTTTCTGATGGGAGAAACTTCACAAAGGGAAAAGAGCGTTCCTTATCCCAGTGCTGGGGCGTGAGAAGGTGCTGAGGAGCTTGCTTCAATCCTGGGGCTCCATCCCTGGATGGAGAACCCGAAGAGTGCATCATGAGTATGGCAGTGGGATGGCTGGAGGCACCTCTACTTGTCTATCCAGCTGCAGCTTTCCCATCCTCTGTATTTATCAGCAAACAGCTGTTTCCTCTGGGGATGCTCATGATACTGTGATTATTGCTTTTTTGAAGTGTCTATCAAAGAGATCATCAAAACAACAGGTTTTTCTTACTTTTCCTACTTACTTGTGTGTATCTGCAGTAAAGAAAACAGAAGTAAATGAGTTAACTATTACCTTCATTCCTGGTGTGCGTGCATATACTTTACAAATTTGTGTAATGACTTCCTTCAGATACTGGTACCAGACAGAAATAAGATCTGGAGCCAAAATATCCTTCTGTTGGTGCTGGCAGAGCAGAGATGTAAAGAAGGTAGCAGCTCCTTTTGTTATTCAAAATTTTGTTGTCTAATACTCTACAGTTCTACAAAATTTATAGGTTGCTGTTAAACCAGCCCTGTCATGGTGTGGGTGCCTAGAAGTTTAGGACTTTCCTTATTTGTTTTGATTGCTTCAAACTTTGCAGATTCATTTTCGTTCTTCATTGGGGAACCACATTTCACACCTGTCTAAAGGTGCCATGTAGCAGTGGAATAATTTTTTAGCATAGGAATAACTTCTTCCCTGGCCATGCTCTTCCTTCCTTCTCACCACCACACAGCCCTGCCTCCCCTTCCTTGCTGACACAAGGAACTTCAGGGTTTGTGCCCACACAAAGAACTTCATGCTCTTGCTCTAGATCTGGGGAAACAGGCTTGGGCACCTCAGCTTGAAATCTGAACCCATTTGGTGATCATGGCAGGGATGGCAAATATTTTGGCTTCTCTAGAGCTCAGATCCTCATCCCTTGCAGGTCAGAAGTGGGCACACCACTTGTTCTACGCCCTCTGACTTCCTACACACCCAACACTCCCAGTTCCCTGTGATGTTGAGGAGCCTAGCTACACTGGTGAAACAAGGAGCACACCTCTCCCTCTCCTCCATGGCCCTGACAAGGTGGCTTAGGGTCAAGATATAACCTTATCTCTAAATCTTCTCTCAATAAAATTCAGTTCAAAGCCTTAAATCCCAAATGTGGCCAAGGGGAAATCTTTCCATTTTCGTCCTTATAAAATTCAAGGAATATTTAAAATAATTGGCTCCTCAAGCATTTTCTAGGTTGGCTTCTGGCTTTGGGCACCCAATTTAGGGCAATTTTAAAGGGTCTGATTTTCAGAATGAGCTTAGTACCAACTTTCTTCTGAAAACCCTACTCTAAAAAGTGTCTCTCAGGAGGGAAGGTATACAAACACCCAGCCTGACCAGTGCACTAAGATTCCCCGTCTTGGTGCCTGTGCTGTCTCCAGCCAAGATGCTCAGAGACACAAACAACTTCTTTGAGCCGAGAAAAGCCCTCAGTGACAGAATGTGATGCTGCAGAAAACACTGGATTCAGAGCCCTGGAGATTAGAAACCATTACTTAGTGACAGCAGGTTTTGCAGCAGAAGCATTAAGAAACTGCCTCACAAAATAGGTATATCATAAACACATTTCCTTCCATCACTGTAAAATCAATCTATAATGGGATGAAGAGATCTTCAGACACAGCTTCACTGATCAGCTGTGCTCCAGCGTTTTGCTCCCGATCCCCTAGCAGACATGTAGCTTTCAAACATGAAATATTCCTGGTCAGCAGGCATTTTTCCATTAGCAGTATGATTTATTTCTTAGTAAGATCATATTTGCTTGCTTGGGCACTTTCTTCCATGCATCTCCCAGTCAGAATACCAATCAAGTGGAAATTGCTTGACGTGACATCACAGAATAAGCTGAGTTGGAAGAGACCCACAAGGATCATCGAGTCCAACTCCCTGCCCTGCATAGGACACCCCAAGAATCACACCATGTGCCTGAGAGCATTGTCCAAACGCTTCTTGAACTCTGTCAGGCTTGGTGCTGTGACCACTTTAACAGGGAGCCTGTTCCAGTGCCCAACCACCCTCTGGGTAAAAAAAGGTTTTTCTAACATCCAACCTAAACCTTCCCAGACACAGCTTCAGGCCATTCCTTTGTGTCCTGTCACTGTTCACCACAGAGAAGAGATCAGTGCCTTCCCCTCCTCTTCCCATCACGAGGAAGTTGTAACTGCAATGAGATCTCCCCTCAGTCTCCTCTTCTCCAGGCTGAACAAAGTGACCTCAGCTGCTCCTCATATGGTTTCCCGTCAAGGCCCTTCACCATCTTCATTGTCCTGCTTTGGACTCCCTCTAATAGCTTAATATCTTTCTTATATTGTGGCACCCAAAACTGCCCCCAGCACTCGAGGTGAGGCCACCTCAGTGCAGAGCAGAGCAGGACAATCCCCTCCCTTGCCCGGCTGGCGATGCTGTCCCTGATGCCCCCCAGGAGACAGTTGGCCCTCCTGGCTGTCAGGGCGCTGCTGACTCACATTCAATTTGCCATTGACCAGGTTTAAGTCTGCTCTCCTCATATCCAGAGCTGAGGTTTTCTTTCAGCCAATCAGCAAATTCCCGTTTGTGGTTGCACACTCTTTTCTGACTTCTAGTCTGTGTTGGAACCAAGCCTTTGACTATGGTGAACAGGACATTTTATTGTTGTTATCTGGAGTTTGCTCTTTCTGTTCCCCAAAGGAATTGCACCCAAGCTTTCAATATCTTTTAAAGTTCAGCTGAGCAAAAAATGGCCAAAATCAACATTAAGGTTTTAGAGAAATTACTGAAAGCCTTCCTGGGGCTGCAAGTAATATTAAAAGCTGTTATCCTTGTTTAAACTCAGATGATGAACATTACTCAGCCCTTTCCCTGAGGCCAGTTCAGAGTTTTGCATCTTGTCAGTGCTGAGTGACATACTGCTTATCTGGTCTTCTTTGTGAACGGGCTGTTTGGGTTGAAAAGAATAGATCTGCATGAATAACTGTGCAGAAAAACAAAAGCTCATGCTCTCTTCAAGCTCAGTGACAGCCAGAAATACCAGCCAAACCAGTGCCAAAATACAGATTGTGTGACTGTATCAGTATAGCACCAAGCTCAAGTGGTCTTTTCATGAGGGTTTGGCTTCCACAGCCTGTGATTAGGCAACTGGATATTGCATATTTCTAACCTAGCAAGTCCTTTGGCATTCTCTCCTACAGCCTCTTTGTAACCAAACTGGTGTGGTGTCAACCGGATAACTGGAACATAAAGTGGGTGGAAACTTGGCTGGTCGAAGGGTTTTGACCAGCAGAATAGAATCCAGCTAGCAGCCCACTGATACTTGAGCCGATATTGTTTAGCACTTTTGCTAACACCAGAAGAGGGGAATGGAGTGAGACCTCAGCAAGTTCACAGAATGACAGCAACCTGAGGGAGCAATGGGCGTGCTGGAGGGTCAGGCTGCTATTCAGAGAGCTGGGCTGGGCTGGCAGGAGAGAGGGTGGATGGGAAAAATCATGAATTCAGCAAAGGCAAATGCGAAGTCCCGTGGCTGGGATGTGATAAACCCTGCAGCACCACAGGCTAGGGCAGGCTGTCTGGCAAGTAGAGATCAGTCTGGATCTGGCCTCTCAGCCCACGTGGTTCAAACTTCACAGCTGGAGCTACAGCCAGGTCCCATCACAGTCACCAGGGCACCAGCACTGCAAGCTGACATCTGCAGCACAGCTCATGAAGAGGTGAAGCACCATGCAAGAATCTGGGCGAAACTGATGTGGCAAGTGTTGCTCCAGATAAGCCAAGTGGCGTAAATACAGACCTGGCTTCCTACATTCCTCCATGAGAGGAGCAAATATATATGGGAGAGGAGGAATGGAGGTGCTATGACACTGTGGTCCATGCCTCTCACTCAGCCTGTGGCAGCTTCCCCGGATCAAGAGATAGTTCTTTTCCTTCCTGGGGAAATTCTGCTGACCCAGACCTAGCCAAGGAGTCCTGCCTGGGGGGATCAGCCTACTCCAGCAGCAGGAAGGGATTTCTGTGCCTTCAGTTTCTGTGAAGGTTCACGTCTTCCATTATTTGTCACCCAACCTGAGGGCTCTGTGTCCTGCACCCTATCACTTCACAGGACAAGGCACAAGGCTTCTGCTGAAATTCAGAGGTGACCAAAGCTCAGTGTAGAGTCTCATGGGGTGTGAGCTCAACAGGTAACATGCTAGCAGAGACGTTCATTGGAGGATATGCAAGTGGACTAACAGACATGTATGTGCTAGCTCATGGCACATCCAGTTCTCTCAGCACTGACAGCACCCACAAGTCCACAACTAATCTAACAACCCATTTCTCTTGCAAAAGATTTTGAGGTCACTGAAAACGTTCAGTCTTTACATTTCATGATTGTATGATTTTCTTTCCTCTCCTCTTTTAACCTTGGGATGAAACACTTACTGATAACTTCAGTATAGCTCTTGCTTTGTGTGACTCCTCTCAAAGGAGGCAAGTCCAGCAATGGTGAATATCTCTGTGTTATTTACTGCTATCTATTGAAAATGCTTTTGTGATATTTCAGAGAACTCATATTTTGCAACCTCTTTCTCTGGCTGAATAGCAATTTGTTTGGCTCATTACTTAGGAAAACACTTGCCAACCAAATATACTACTTCAAAGCAGGGTTAAAATGTACCCAAATTACATTGCTCTGTTATTACAGACACTAACATATATTGAGAGAAAATTACATTACTCTGTTATTACTAACACTAAGGTATATTGAGAGCTTTACTTACATCAGCATTTGGATAAGGCTTAACCATACTTGCTTTTGTGCAGAATTCAAATTTTGGTGTGGAAAAATACTCTATTTTGCATTCAGAAGGACTGAGCATTTGGCTGTAGATGAAATGTAGTTTTGTTTTGTAAGCAGCAGTTAGTAATTATCAGACTTTCCCATGGCTGTTTCATGGGAGGTGGGAATATGAATATATTCATATTTACTGGTGCTTTATAAGGAATTATAAGTCATGTTAACACATCTAAATTATTTTTTTTTTAATTAATTGCTAGAAGTGCAGCTAACCTTATACAAAAACTGTAGTTAAATTGTCCAGCATAGAAATACATTAAAACCTTCTCTCCTAAAAAAATATTTTACAACAGACCTATTTTCATTTTCTCTTGTCACGCATCTGCTTTGCCTTCCAACCTCCTCCTCCACTTGTGCCTTCCCTCCCTCTGCTCCACTTTACCTTCCAGAGCAGCAGCATCTGCAGCACTACCCACAGCTGAGCTTCTCCATCACTGGCTCTAGGGGAGCTGGTAGCAGCTCACCTCTAAATCTCGAGCACGCGGCAGCTGCGTTTGTGCTGCCGTTTTAAAGCAGGAAGCTTATGGAAAGGTTCAGGAGAGATAAAAAGCTAATGAAATGCCATGGTAAAAATAACTCCCGCTGGCGCAAACGATCCTTGGCATACCAGGAACACTGAGAACATCTGTGCCGAGGGATCTTTACCTCACCACGTCCAGAGCAGCTACACCTCCTCACAGAGGTGAAGGTCTCTGCCTGTTATTTATAATTAAAGCCTGTGCTCCTTAAGGACTCTCGTGACAAGCAACAGCCTCCGTGCCCCAAGCAGAAAGCCCATCCCTGCCCCACGGAGCTCGCTATGGTGTGGCTTTGAGACAGGACATATCCCCGGGGCGGGCGGGGGGATGAATGCGGGGAGGCAGGGCCGCCTCACACAATGCACAGCAGCATCCTGCTCCCAGCCTGGGGTTATCCAGATCTGTGCAAAGGTCAGAGCAATGTCTGCTGGAAGCATTTTTGAAAATCTGGCTTTACAGTCATTATTAGGGTTTTTCAGTTTCTTCTCCGCTACAAAGAACAGCATAGGAGAAAACAGAAAAGAATTTGATTGAAAATTTGGCAAACAAGTGATAGTGGATTACACTCAGCCAAGAGGAAGCAGGGGGATACAACTTCCAAGCATAGAGGGATGGGAAAGGTCACAGTGACTCCAAATCTGGGCCTACAGATGGGGAGAGCACCCCCCATCTGCAGCCAGCACCTGTGGTGGGGGCGCAGGACAGATCCCTGCTTTGGGAGGAGAGATTTCTGCCTCCTGCACAAATGATGGGACACTTCCCCTCTTGGAAAGAAAGTGAGAGACTGTCTGCCTGTTCCCAAATGAGCTGCATTTCTTTCCTCTGGCCAAGTATATAAGGAATATAAGATTCACACATAATTGCTGTTGTCCTTGATGCCCACTGAAGGCTTTAGGGACTTCATTTGTGCATTATCATGCATCCTGTTATCACACAAAATCTCGACAACTCCAAAGAAGTCAATATTCAGTTAATATTTATTACATCTGCATCTTTGCTAAGGAAATGCAGATGAGGTTTCCTCTGCAGATCTAGCTACCAGCTAAAGATTCACTGAGATCTCTATGTGAAAAAATACAGCAGTGATATCCAGACAGGTTTTTATTTGAATAATATTTTTTTTTCTCCCTGTATTTCATTCTTTCTGCTAATTTTCAATCTTTCCTCTCAGGTCAGGACTTCAGTTAAAGCACAGAGCTAGGTGCATGGCACTTCCACAGCCAGAGAAGCAGGAATTTTTGCACTAAAGGTGGGCACTAAATCTGCAGCCTTTTCTGGCAGTTGGAAAGGAGCTGGGGGGATGAGCTGGTGAAATACAGCCTGTTTGGTTCTTTCATGCTGACTGTGCCATCCAGGCTGTGCATTCTCATGTTCCTCTGACTCCAGAGACCTCCACAATGCCCTTACTCACCTGCTTGTCCAGGACCCTCTGCAGCATCATGTGACCAGCAATGCACCCTTTAGGAGGAGAAGTAGGTGGGGAATAAACACGGACCTCACTAAGAAAAGAGCAACCTGACAGCAAAACAGCTTCACCTTATGTAAGGAAACCCAAATGATGATCATCTCCCAGCTACTCTGAGTTCAGCCTTGAGGGGAAGGTGTCTGGCTGGATGTTGTCTTCGTAAATCTGTGCTCAAATTTACATTCAGAAGGAGGTTCCTGATAGTAAAGGCAAGGAAACCACATCTTGTCTCCCAGCACAGAAGAGCTGGAAAGTATATTTAAAGCCAGAAGTAAACATGGAGCAGAGAACTGCTACTGCAGATGAGAACAATTTTAGATGTCTGCAGACAATCAATAAGTTCTTTGATTTTAAATAAAGGAGACAAAGGGAGGAGGAAGTAGCTCTAGGCAGATCCGATACAGGGAAAATTGGGTCTTTCTCACTGCAGAGTAGACCACAGCTGGCTAAATAAGCACACATGACCCTGTTTGGTGAGCTGGCAGCAACCCTGAACAAATGGCTTTTGCCATTGGCCAGGCAATTGCCTTTCTGAACATGGATCTGTCCTGGCCAAGAAGATGACTTTTGGCAATCAAAAGGCATAAAAAATAGACTCAAAAACAAAGCAGAAGTTGTAAAGGGAAAACAGTTACGTGGTAAAAACATTTCTGGAACAGCATGGGAGGCTGCGTCCCTCACAAGCAGCAAAGCCACCACTGACCTATGCAAGATAACTGCAATATCAGTAAATCACGTAGGACAATTATTCCCTTGCAGGGAGTCAAAGACCCAGCACAAGCGGGAAGGGCCCCTGTGGGTCTCCAGCCCAATCCTGTTCCAGTGTTTGACTACTCTGGGTTAGAAGATTTTTACCCCAGGGAAAAGGTTGTTCCTTAAAGCTAATAGAAGTCTTTCTTTTCCCAGCTTCTGCCCTCTGAAGAATATTAGGTGTAAAGGTCCAGATTCTCTAAGATGCCAGCTGTTCGCTCAATGAGTAGACTGTACCATGTCCATTTTTAACTTTGATTTCTGGTGTGATCACTTGAGAGGACAGAATGGGAAATAAAATCATTTAGATACACAGAGTAAGAAGGAGTAGGGAAAAAAAAAGAAAGTCAAATGTAAGGTACCTTACAAAAGACAAATAATCAGTCTCCAGAGGACAGTTGCTGTTCTTTGAAACGCCAGTGCAGAACAGGCTAAGAAAGACTGGATTTGGGACATAAGAAAAAGGTCTGGAGGTTAAAAGAGAAACTAAATTAATAAAGTGGTAAGCTATGATTCAGAGCATGACTACCCTAAGGAACCTGTAAAAATGTCACTGAGAAAAGTTATTCAGAAATACTAACTAGCCAGAAGAGTCTGGTTTTCCTCGCAGCCCCCTTAAGCCAGACAATGAGCCATTCAGAGATATTTTACACGTTGAAATAAATCACCTCTCTGTATTATTCCATAACTATCTTCACATCACTGGGGAAACATAATGTGTTAAAGAAAAACAAGTCTAAAACTTTTAAATGTATCAGCTCAAAAAATGGACTGCTATCATAAATATTAAAAGAAAACCTGTAGCTGAGTGAACATCATTCATCATTTCTCATGACAATCACTTTTCCTTAACTGGAGTAGATATTTCATAATAATAAAGATAAGTTCCTGTTCTAAAAAATTGTGTTCTTCAAAATCTATTGCCAAAGTCAGAACAAGCATGCCGCTCTTCCATCCACAAGTTCAACTGTGCAATAAAAAAAAGAAGGATTAATGAAAGATAGATGCTTTTACAGTGAACCCTTACAGGGTCCCAGCTGCTACTGCTGTTGTCTCCACTGCAAGAACTTCACTTGAATCTCCTCTAATCCTATAGCCCAAAAACTACAGCTTGTTTATCAACATGCACACAGCAGCTCTCAACTGCTTCAGATGAGGGTAGGATGAAAAAAGAAAGGCACAGTTAAGTGAGAAACAAAGGTTTCCAAACAAAACCATTACCAGATTTTGGCAAGAATGCTGCAACTAACACCCGGGCATTTGTTAAATTATAAAGATTTACTAACTGTAGAAAGAAGAAGGTCTTCAGATTTTATTTCATTTCTTTCAGAAGAATATACCACTACACATTGGTAGAGATAAAAGCGTGCCACCAGCTCCTGATCAACACCTGCCTGACATGGTCCTCTGGGTTTGCTGGGTACCAGAAGAGCACAGACTGCAATTTGTGACTGCCAAGGTAGAGATCATCCCATCTGTGTACCAATACTCCTTTCTTCACTTGCTCATCCCTAAAACCAACTCTGAATATTAAACAGGGTCTGTCTCATAGGGTATCTGTCAGAGCAGAGCCCAAGCTCTGATTGCGGTCCCCCATATGAGTCAATGGCATAACATGCAGCCAGCTCCCTACTAGAATCTGGTGGCTTATTTCCTGCAAACAGGTATCAAAAGATCAGAAGCAGAAACCTGAGGAAAGGACCCATACATTCATCCTTCTAGGAAAACTTCTGAAAAGTGTCAGTCTTCACCCTAGCAAAAGAGCATCTGACAGATGGTATAGGATAACTACTATAAATATGTATTGAGATGTCAGGAAGAAGATGGGAATCAATGACATCAAATATTCAATGAGGAGAGAAAATAATAGTGAGCTTACAATAATGAAATGGGAGAAAAGGCCCCAGTTCCATATTGACAATAGGAGATGGTTAAGAAATTAGTCAATCAACAGCGAACTGAGAAAAAAAACATATAATACCTGTTTTTATCCCATGTACTCCTCATCCCAAATGCTTCTTCCTAAGTTGACCCTCATTAAAATTATTTATATGTAAGCAAGAACTCTGAAAGATGGAATACAGTGGTTATCCTGTAATGAGACAATACTCCCAATCTCATTTCTTACCTAGATGGGCACATTTGGATGTAACTCGTTCATTTATAGTAATGCTGTCCAAAAGGTTTTAGTTCAGCTTCGTTGGAAAGTCCCTGCAAATTAGAATCTGGCTCCAATTAATCTTTAGAAATTCAGGGGGGCCTGCAGGTAATTATTTCTGATTCTCATTCAAGGATGGTTTCCACATGCATTTTCATACAGTTTGAGGATACTTGGTTAAAGACCACATCAAAAATAGAATTCTGCCATTTCGGTAATCTGTGTGTGTGTAAATAACAACCTGCCCTTCTGCAGCATCCAAAGGGACTGAATCCATTGCTGTACATTCTATGCATGTAAGGAAACAGCAGCACTGGAAATGTTTTGCTATTTCTTAGGGACTCTCTCTATAGGTATCTCCAACTCTGCAGGTATTTGACTGGGAAATCCAGGAGGTGTTTCACACCTTGCAGCTACCAAATGACCCAGTTTCTAATCTACCATCAATGACCCATTCCTTCATGCAACCCCTAGTTTGTTTTTTTTTTCCCTTTAAGCTGTATGTCCCTTTTGCATGTTATGCTACCACAGCCATTTCTGATACAGCTGTAATTATCGTTGCTATTCATCAGCCTTTCAATATGTCACCTTCAGCATAGGCAGATGATGAATGCTCTCGAATTTTACTGTAGCCCTACTAATTTTTTAGCTAAGTCTGTCTATATCTCCCAAAAGTAAAATGCATAATGTCCTCTTGTCATCTGCTGCACCACAAACTACTTTTAAGAGTCAAAACCCCTTTTTTAATAGGAAGAAATCACAACGTTACATTTATCGTTAGCAAGAGTAATAATAACTACTGACCTGTGACCACAAATGTGCTGTTTCTCAGAGAAGGGCAATTAAATACTGAGGTGACCAAATACCAGAGGTAAACTAGAAAGATGTGTAAATTGAGGCAAGTGAGGGGGTCTTTTGAAAGAGCACCAGTTTAGCACCAGGGGAAGAGACAACTAAACACAAAATTCTGTACATTATGATGAATTATGTGAATAGGTTTCATAGCCCCACCTAGTCCCACTAATTTCCTTTAATATACAGAATCATAGAGTGGAATTATAGAATGCCTTGGGTTGGAAGAGATCTTAAAGATCATCTAGTTCCAACCTCTGTGCCATGGTCAAGGACACCACCCATTAGCTGAGGTTGCTCAAAGCCCCATCCAGCCTGGCCTTGAACACTGCCAGGGATGGGGAATCCACAGCTTCTCTGGGCAACCTATTCAAGTGTTTCATCATCCTTACAGTAAAGCATTTTCTTCTGCATATCTTATCTAAATTTCCCCTTTTTCAGTTTGAAGCCATTGCCCCTTCTCCTATCACTACAGTTCCTGATGACGAGTCCCTCTCCAGCTTCCTTGTAGGCCTACCCTTCAGTAGGTATTATCCTGTACTTATTAACTTATTAACCTATAAACTCACAGGTTTCGAAAAGCAGTAGAAAGACATCTGAAGAGGAAAATTATATTTGAAGCCAAGACTGCCCTGGTTTTTAAGATGTTTTGCTGACAGCACATGGCACTGTGCAAGTCTTTGCTCTGGTGCACATCTCCGGACAGCTACAGACTCTGCTTGTGGGTTTTGAAGTTACCCACCCTTTTCAAGAGCAAAGCCATCTCAAGGCAGGTGTCTGAGCAGCATTCAATGCAACATTTGAGGAGAACACTGTGGTTTTTCATGTAGAAAATATCTCGTCTTTGCTCCTTGATTCCAGACCCTTGAAGTCAATTTTCCCAGCCTGTGGCACAGCCTAAATCCAAGCACCTGCAGGTAAAGCCTCAGCCCCTGAAACCTAGCAGCGAGTCCCACTTCTCCAAAAACTCACCTTCCTCTCCAACTCAGTCAGACTAAACCAAATGGAAAAAGGAGACAGCTATGATTCCAGGCTCCATAAATGACGCAGTATCCTGAGAGTTTTGCCGAGAGAGCCAGCTCACTGTGCTGGCACAGCCAGGGATGCTCTTGGTTACAGCTGTTCCTTTGGTCACGGTCAGCTAATGATGCTTAAAAACATCACTCCTGGTCTTTTTGCTGTGCTGTGTAGCACTGCATTACCGTCCAACCGGGACAAACAGAAATTTAAAAAATGTCGTTCTGATGAACAACAGAATAGGCCCACATTGTTCTCTCCCACTAGAAGGCTTTATTGACCGAATAAATTGTTACCACAATACCAAATGCTGAAGGACCCTGTCAGGTTCTGCTCTGTGGGCGCTGAGTCTGTAGCCCCTGTACAAAGCCTTACATGAACTCCTCCAGCCCCCCTAGCCAAACAGAGGATTTGAGAAGCCCTAGGTAGGCATGGACACGACACATGGCAAGAGGGGGCATGACCTGCCACAGGCTGCACCGCTGGGTGCAGATCCCGTAGCAGGTCTCCTCCTGGTGGATCTAAAAACAGCAGCTGAGTACATCCCATGGGCTACTCCCCTCTGGGGATCTGTCCCATGCCCTCATCTTCAGCTTGCATGGGGTCATCATCCAAATATGTGAGTCAGAAGCTGCCTCTCTCTACTGCTGCCCCATCCTCTCCAAAGTTCCCCTCTCATTGCCTTTTCCTGTTAACCTCTTGGCAGGCCTCTTGCATGCTAATCAGCCAGCACTGGGCACTTACCTAGCCAGCCACTGTCTCAGTATTCATTCTAACTTGCCAGATACAAAAAGTCTGGGGGCTGGGGAAAAGAAGCATACAACACGGCCCTAGTGTGAGAAACCACTGCCTCTGAAAGGCAGTCTTGCTTGATTTCATCCCTTTGTTACCTCTAGATCTAAAGAGAAAGCAGGCAGGCATTTTAGATTCTAATCTCTAGCATTAAAAAAAGTAATAAAAAAGTAATAGTAGCACAATAAGTGTTTTAAGGCAGAAGAAAGTGAATAGCAACATTTCTTAAACTGTGTTAGGTAAGAAGGAAACAAGTAGATTTTATGAACTTCAAATGCCGCTGTAGAGGGCTGAGTATAAATGATAAAATGACTTCATGCCTCTTATGGCAAAATTGAAGCTAGAAACACGTATAAATAAAATTATTCCCAGTTTCCTAATAAAAGACAAACCTGTTTTATATAAATAAGTTAAATGGTGACAATCTAAATGGATTTCAGAAAGTTCCCTGTCTTCCTTTGAACTATTAAATAAATGCAGCTTTGTCCCTTTGGAGCTCTAATGAAAATCCCATCAAAATCCAATTTACAAAATGCTGAGACATAGTGCAAGTTAGGAGTGTTAAATTAATTGATTTGCCTTAAAGAGTTATTGACACTAGATTTGTCAGTCACATTTGGACATGAAAGTCTGTTATGTTTTAGCAGGAAGATTCTCCTTCTCTCATAACACTTCAGGCTAGCAGTAGTCATTTCTTTGGTAGTCTCCCCATATGCCCCTGGCTGAGCTGAAGACACGATCACACATCTCTGCAGGAAGGCTGTGGGGCACTCACCCTGTGCTGAACCTCCTCCTGCCTGCCCACTGGCTCTGGCACTTGCTGCTGGGACAGCTGGGGAGGACATTTCTTCGAGCTCTCCTCAGCTCCCGTCCTCGAGAAGGAAGCTCTCAAGCAGGATTGACAGTGTGTGTAAAACCAGCAATGGTATGTGGGATCCCAAGCCAGGGTAC
Organism: Cnemophilus loriae; assembly: GCA_013397755.1. Taxonomy (NCBI): domain Eukaryota; kingdom Metazoa; phylum Chordata; class Aves; order Passeriformes; family Corvidae; genus Cnemophilus; species Cnemophilus loriae. Next base: position 351,343 of record VZTF01002142.1, read on the forward strand.
AGGTAGAGTCAAGCCCACAAGGTAGACCTGACTCCCCTCCTCTCCCGTGCTAACACAATTCTGGGCTGTAGAATTCTTCCCCCTCCTGCTTTCCACCTGAAATGCAAGATACCAGTTTCTCTAGTTACGCCTGAACTGCAAGATTAAATCAAACCCAAGATTTTGCCAAAAAAAAGTGAAATAGAATTCTGCAAGTAATGTGTTTGCCTAGGAAAAAAATAAAATCAAGAATTAAAAATTATCCATTGTTTGTGTCAAATTCAGTGGTGGGTTTGAAATAGGAATTGTTAGGTGAACTACAGCCAAAAAATGGAGGAGAAAGAGTCATTACCAGCTTGCTCTATATTTAAGACTAAAGGGGATGAGAAGAGCAGGCTCAGTTTCCTGTCACCTGTGAAGGGGTATGATAGGACAGCCAGAGCTCTCTGTATTCCGGGAATGTGCTCTAAACACTGTGCTGTATGACATTCCCAAGTGAGCTGGCCTTCTCTCCTGGTGGCCCTATCTGAAGTTTTATAAAAGAGGAATGGGGCAAGAGAAGTTGACTATCAGTGAAGGACACCCAGGATTCAAATAAGTGCTTGAATCTGGTCTCCATTTCCACTGTCCTGGTTTGCCTGATGATGACAAACTAGAAACGAAAACTGTTGTTTGAGCCTCAAAGTAAGGGCTTCATTCAAATAAAAAAACCACAGGATACTAATAGTATTACTTATTTAGTTCTAATACATCTGGAGTAAAGACAGACCAATGGATTTGAGCTGAGAGCAAAAGAGTGCAAAAGGAACACACCTGAAGATGGACACAATTTTGTAGTCATTACCCTTCTACAGATCAGAGTTCAAACCTTTTCTGTTTCCTCAGCTTCCCCTGAGATTCTGTTGATGGTAACCCTCCATTTCCCACTTGTCTGCCACTCTTATCACTCTAGACTGCGATTTGTGTTCTTAAAGCTGGAGAGACCTCTCATGGCATCACAAGGATATTTTTAAGATATGCAGCACCAAGAACGACTGCTCTTGGGCTTTATTTGGAAGCCTGGAGAAGAAAAAAGATGTGTTAAATGCATCTTTGATAAACATAAGCCCTTGCCCCCAGGAACAACACTGAGTTTGCTAAAGGATGCTGCCCAGCATGCTGGGAGCACAGCAGCGAGTCCCAGCTTTCTGGGAGATGCAGTGCTCATTTATGGGCTTCCCTCAGTTTTCCTCCAGTGCTTGCCTTTCCCCTTTATGCAAGTCTTTGGACCACGTGATGGGAGCTGCAGAAAAGCTCCTTTTCCTCTGTCACCAACCATGCTTTAATATTATCTGTGCAGTTCTTCCTCAGACAGCAATATTACTCTTTCTCTTGTTCATAACAAGGTTAAAGCAAAAATTAATATCGGCTTGACAAGGTGCCTAAATGCTTAGAAGATAATGTGGCTTTACTGGCACTGAGTGTGGACACCAAAATATGCATGCACACAAGCCGAGACGCCGGCAGCTCTGAACAGGAAAGCTGAAGTGACCATTTGTTTCTGGTGTGACAGCTTCTTGTCTGCCCAGGGAGACTCGCACTGAACTGATGCTTCACACAGGAAATACGTCAATTGTAAGCATTTCACAATACTCCTCGGACACCCTGTTTTTGGTAACTTTTAAATACCTCTTCACATAGCTTCTGGATAAGAATCGAAATACATTTCTCAATCCATTGGGAGGGAGAAGGGACCTAATTATTTTATTTAGAAATAGAATTACGACAAGCAGCATGAAACCCAAATTTATTAGCCATGGTAGAAAATAGGATTTAATACAGAAATAAAAAAAGCCCAGCTCTATTTACCTTAATGCAAAAAGCATTAAGTGATGCAAACTCCTAAAACAGGCAGAGTTCTTTTTAATTTTGCTTTATTTGGGCCTGTCTTCTAAATATCTGTGCACTGATGTGAGATGAATATCTAAAACAGTAATAACTGCAGCTAGGTATTACATAAAATGATTCATACCTATCATTACCTAGTGCTTTTTTGCCCCAAAAGGATTGCACAGAATTTACAATCTGCGGCTGAGATATAGTACGTAAAAATGCAATGCTCCATCCATCACTGATAGGAACTGGTTCAGGTATGAAACATGATAGCGGTTTAACAGCAACAATGCATCTGAGTTACAGACAAGAAGCTATTAAATCCTGTTACTGGTATTTGGGTAGGCAGAATGTCGTCAAAAGGAAACTTTCCTATGTTCTCCTGTTCTCAAAAGGCAAATAAACAACTGAGAGAACAAGTGACTTAAGTGGTCAAGAGCTCAACTAAAATTGTAACCTAAGAATTTAAACTTTTAAAAATCAAGTACAATCATGCTGAGAGCTGTAGCACATTGTATCTGTGATGCTTAAAGGGCCTGCACTGAACTTGTTTCTCATCACTTCTGAGCATTTCCCATTCTCTTTATGGAGGGTGATACCCAATTGTGGGGACATGGGAGGAGGGCAGGTTTATTCCCAAAACGCTTAGGAAGGCAACAAATGTTTTCCAAGCTGGAAATATGTAGAAATCTGAGCCTTCAGCAAGTAGTAGAGGCTCTGGTTTCTATCCACTCTAACTTATTTACATGAGATTGCCTCTGAATCAACTTTCACATGGCTTAAGCTTTATTAGTAGATGCTGCTCCTGGCGAGCTGAGTTCAGCTGCTCTTTTCAAACTAGGTGGGGTTTTATGGAGTGTAAAGGCTGTGGGTTTGGCTACTCTCAACCTCAGCCTCTCCAAATCAAGTTTGAAGTAACAAACACAAACACACATGCAGACCTGTCCCAGTCCCACACTGGAATCATGTAATGTTTCACCTACAGGAAAAATTTCTTACCTCAATGCTGACCAGAGACAGCCCTGGTCTTAACTCCAGCACACTTTTAAATGAAGAAGATATATTTGAGGGACAACACCTAAAAATGTAATCTCAGGCTGCTTTCATTGTGCTTTTAGGTGCAGATAATTTTTCCTCTCTCCCAGGATGTCTCTTGGGTCTAATCTGACACAGGTTCTTGCATGTAGCTTGAGCTAAGCAATGGTAAATGAGAGCATGACCACAGATAATCTGGTGGAGAGGTGACAGTCATGAATTCTGCACCAGCTGACACCAGCCTGAGAGAAGAGGATACTATCTACATCCCAGTCTCTTCAGTCTTCCCTTCTCCTTCGCTAGTATAAATGCTGGCATAATAATTAGCTTTGATTCTTCTGCCAAGCTCATACACATGAGCCCACGCTATAAAATCACTGCCTGCCAGCCAAGCTGCCATAATGCACTTGTGAATGTTTCCAGCCTTTATGAGGATTGTAATACATGCTAATACATGGACTTTCACTTTTCCATGAGGGTAACACAGGCCCTGAGGCTGGTGCCTGCAGCACAGCTCTACCTCCTCATTTAAGGCTGTGTGGACACTTGGGACCTTCAGGACATGTCTGTGAGCTGGGTGTGGGCAGAGTCCAGTTGAATCAAAAGTCTTATTGGTTTAGTTCAGCCAACGACATGGGGCATGCAGCAGGTCTGGTGCCTGAGACCTGGTTTATGTGAAACACAATTCATTTGATGCAAGTGGAAATTGATGTGATTTTAAATTGATGATCTGACCCTGTATGTACAAATGCCTTCATAAATCTATTTGAATTTAGAGCGTGATTTTGACTGGCAATCTGTCCTGAGGAGCTGTGGAAGTAATTGCACATTTTAAACTAACTACACAGATAGCAGTCACAGAGATCCCAAATCTCTTTGAGATATGGGGACAGATTCCTAAGAAATAGATGTTTCAGACATGACTGACATGCCAGGCAATCGGCTTCCTGACCAAAAGAGGAAAAATATCAGTTCTCATTGAAGTTTGCTTCCTTTATTATTACAGACACTTGCAGATTTGGGATCATGAATGTATCTACAATACAGAAGATCTGCCTCTAGCAATTATCTTACACTGTGCTGCAATGCCACATGCAATTAGGACTGCTCCTCCAACACATTAGACAGGTGTACTTCTTGCCCAGAATGATTTTTCATCTGACAGCACCGTGAAGGAAAGTGGAAAAGACAAGTAGAGAAAGCAGCTAAAGCAAATGGGGGCATTCACAGTGCCTGGAAAAGTGGAGAACCTGAAGGAAAAGCATGTAAGGTGCAGGAGGAGAAAGAGTCCTAATCCAAACCTCATAAAAGTCAGACTGGCTTCTCCCAAATGCCATTGAGGACAAGTATCAGCTATATTACTGCAGCATAGGTATGCGTTCAGAGATGTTGCTATGGGATGCCCAGCATCTCTCCCAACAGGAGAGAGGCAGAGGAAGCCAGTTGTGGTGGAGACAACTTCCTGCACAAAGCCTTAGGGTTACTTTCAGCTCAGTCTCCCCTGCACTTCAGGCTCCCTGGGTTTCTGCTACCTCTGCACTCCTCTTCTTACAAACCACTTCCCTGCTCTCCTTGCTGGGCTGTTTGTGCTTTTGGGAATCCACATCAGCAATATTTGGTGCTTGTGTGGCATTTTTCACAGGCAAAGCTTAGAAAATAATCCTGTGCCCTGTCAGTCTCAGCAGTGTTGCTGTGGAAGCTGCCAAGCCAAACGGGGCTGTGGAGGGTTAGGGGAAGAAAAACTCTGTCCCCAGAGATCAGAGGAATGGGACTGAGTATGCTAATGAGAAAAAAATGATGTCACTGTATAGCTATCACTATTTCGCAGACTTCTGTTGGTATCAGCAAACTTTTGATCAGGTACATAAAGCTTCTTTTTCCAAATGAAAAAAACCCACAGATCAAAAGTAAAACCTCTCTGAATTCGAATTGCATGGACTATTTCACAGCCAGATGCCATGGCTGCTCTCTCTTCTCTGCTTTGATACAGCCAGAAGGTTGTGAATCTTTCCCATCTCGCTCACATAACTGGGAATGGGACCCTGAGTGTGTGTGCGAAGATGTTTGACTTAAAAGACCGACTCAAGTGATCTTTGACCTGGCCAGGGTTTGCAATTTTCAGATAAGAAATAAGAGAAATGTTCAGCTGCCTAGGAGATGCCTCTCTTCCTCCCTTCAAATGTCTTAAATACCAGCAATGCAATGCAAGATGTGTGCAAAGTGAAAATAAACACCTCATCTGTGATTTTAATTGTTAAAATAACCATCTCTTCCCTTTGCATGAAGATGTGTGAATTCATATATTAAAATGCCGTGTATTTGATAAATAGGCCTAAAGAGCAAGCCATCTGGCATCGAAAAAATATTGTGACAAATCTGACACTCTTTCCATATTTTTATGAATTGCTTCCCACAACACAAGCAAACAAATTAAAGGTCACTAAAAAGGGAAAATGTGTATTTGTGAGTGGTTTGCTTCCTTATGCTTTATGTTGGCCTGTGAACATGAGATATTTTACCTTTGCTTTTAGGGAAGGAGGGCAAAGAGGAGGCTGTGAGAGGACAGAGGGGCCTTTGCCTTAGAAACTGAAGGCAAATCATTCAGCCTTCCCTGGAGGCATTGACTAATCAGGGAATCAGCAGAAGCCATGAGTATGAAACCTGGCTCATTGAGAGAAGATCTTTTTTTTATTCAGGCTAATATTTATTTTTGTTAGTATCTATTAAACTTCAACCATTTCTTTTTTTTTTTTTTTAAGAGTCAGCAGTTTCCCTTCCGCATGGGGACCTCAATGCCATCCTGAAAAGAATCAATACTGATGCTAGCATAAAGGACTATTTTAAAGTTAGAGGCTGGAATTTGTGTAACTACAGCAGGAAATGCCTTTCCTCCTTATTTCACGGAGATAAAAGTAAAGGTACAAATGTTTTTAGGCATCTTAAGTGCCTTTTCCCTTGGAAGCCACCTCCTTTACAGAGGAGCTGTTGGTTGAGGTTGATCACTGCTATCTGGAAGTGAGGGTGTGTCCCAGACAGTCTACAACTCCCAAAATTTCCTCAGACACTCCTAGACACAACAGTGTTTGTCAAAGGGATAATCCGAAATCTCTCATACATCGCTTCATCTTTCCAGAGGTTAATGACTGTGTTGACCAGACTTTAATGGCTGAATTCAGGCCTTTGAGATCAAGCACTATCAGCTGAATTTTAAACCCTATCTTGTGTCAAACCAGCCTGTGCAATAGGCCTTATTACAACAGGTAATTGACTCTTTTTATCAACCAGGAACCTCCACGGAAACTTTCTTATCAGTTTAGGAGTTTCGCATATATTTTCACCAGCTGCATGCAGTGAAAGGGATTTCCAGATCCAAGACTCTTACAGAGAAAAACCCATAAACCCCAGGCTCAAGTCCCAGTTTTATAAATTTTTTGACTGAGTTCTCACGGATGATGATACAAGCAAGTTTTCATGCATGGTCCGTACATACAATTATCTGTATTGGTGTAGGTTATATCACCATGTTTGTGAACTCAGAAACACAGGCACTGAAGTGCTCAAAAATAGCAGCTGCTAGTTCACAAATTTCTCTTGCAAAGCTTCACCAGGAAATAAAATTGTTCTAGAGTGTACTTTGCTGTAATAGAAAAGAAAATAAACTAAAAAATACCTTTGCAAATAGATAAATTAACTAGAGTATAATTGCTTGAGGCATTTCTTATCTTTACTTGTCAGAGGACAGATAAGTAATTGGGAACCAGTGTGTTTTAATTAATGTTTCCTGGGTCCCATTTACAAGAATCTGTTCAGGCTTTTCAAATACCTAGATTTTCCATTAAAAAAAATCAACTTCCGAATGCTCAGGGAAATAACTAAGTGGTACTTACTTCATTGCCAAGCACAGAAGCAACTACTCCCACCCGAGTTAACTCTGCAGAAATGGCACTTACTGACCGAGGTGTGTGCTCGCTGCCAGCAAGGACACAGAACTCCCAGTGACAAAGTCATTCAGGAATATGAATAGTTGCACTCTCTCCTGTGTTTAGGAAAAACCTAGATTTCCATGATCTGCTACATGCTGCATTATGTAAGAAAAACTAAAATAAACCAAACCAAAACCATGTTCCTTCAATCTTGTGGCCTCTCTCCCTTTCAAATACGAGCAAGTGCATTGGTTATTTGGGCCGAGAGATTTGGGAAAAAGATGCTTACTGCGGACCAAAGGAAAGCCTTTAGGTTAATGCCCTATTTAAGCTCCTTAAACGTAAACAACAAAAGCATCTTTGGAAGCTACAGACCCCGTCGGGAGCAAAGGAGTCTCTGAGGTTACCTACATCCTGTCCAACACAGAATTTTGTTGTGTTCTGCCTCCCTCTGATGATCCAGGATTCTGTCACTTCTATGCTCAGGGTATGTTTTATAGCATGTTGTTCCAATGAGACACTTTAAACATGAATTTGAGAACTGGTGCCTTGAGCTAATCGTTCTTCCATTTAAAGCAGCAAGTGAAGAGACTGCACGGTGAGGGGGTACTGTCAAAACGTGGAGAGTGCCGTGATTGTACACACTGATAGGGCCAATCCCCTTGTCCCTTACAGTGAGATTTTAAGTATGATCAAAACACAGCCAATTTAAACACTTGCATTTGAGCAGGGGTCCAGGCAGCCTGCCCATTACCAGGAGGAACAAAAGAGATAAAGTGATTGTCAGCTTCAAAACTGGGGAGCAGCTTCCACATACCCCAGTACTGGTCCTCTGTGAGCATCTTACTTGAACACAGCCACTGTTCCTGCTGTGGCTGCAGGTACTTATTTTTGGAAGCCTTCACTATCACCTCATTTTTTCAGCAAGGCAAGGAACACAGATATACCTCAAAGAAATGGTGATAATCTCAGGAATTTCTCTGCTGAGCAAATGACTCACTGAGTTTTTAGCCCTCAATACCAAACTAAAATCTAATAAGAAAAGCTCAGAGTGGGAAAAAAAGTTCATTTCACTGCAGAGAAGGACTTCTGGTTGCAAAGAAAATGAATGCAATGGTCTGTGTAGCTTGAACTATCTGTGGAGATGTCATTCATCAATAGATAATGCAATTTATTCCTCAGACATTTGCCAGTGTCTCAAAAGCATTGATAACAAGATCTGTACTGCCAGGATCTAATTGAGTTTAAAGTTTGCCTGCTTAGTAGAAGTCTTTAGAACAAGAAGAGTTTGGCTCATATTTCTGATTTGAGAAACCTTTGTTAAACACTCCCAATAAAATAGTGAAATTGGTAATGATAGACCTAGAAGAGTAGAATGGTCAAAAAGAGAATTTACTTCTCATTTCTTACATTTTTCTATCCCCAAAGAGTTGTATCAATAAATTTCTATGAGGATTTTATCTTCTGTATGCACCCTGGAAGAAAACTTTCTGGCTTTTTATATGTCCATGTGCCGTCTCTAGAGCAACCAACAGAAGTGACGATGTGGGAGCCAGTCTGCCCATCCATATGAGGGACAGCGAAGAGAAATACAAAGGAGAAAATGAAATGAGAGCTTTCATTTTGGAGGGAAATATAATTTACTGTGCAATAAAAGAGTGAGAAAGACAAGGGTTTGATATTGCTTGCTAGATTTCATCAAATCTACAAGAAAGTCAAGCCAACAACCAAGCACTCCACATTTACATCTCAGCATGAAAATGTAAGATCGAAACAGCACAACTGAATTTTACAAAGAGCCAATCCAAAGCACCTCAAATCACAGATTTTTCAGACTAAGAACAGCATTTTTTTGACTTGGACAGAAATTAGGATAGGGATGCTGAACTGGTGAAGCCACGCCTGAAGCTGAGAAATAAAAATCCCTAAGTGCTTGTCAGTGTTACATCCCCCTAGGTATACTTAGATTTCCAAGTACTTGGATCTGGCATGCCATGCTGAGGTCTACTCTGTTACTCAAGTCCACAACCGGAAGTTGATCTGGTCCCTTTGATGTGCAAAATACTAGGGCAATTAAAATAATGAGCAGAGGAAAAACACATATTGCTGTGATAGCTTTGTATGTTAACTAGTGCCACTTTCATTTCTATGAAATATAAATTTCTATAAAATACACACACATATGATTTTTAAGGCTGGGCCTTAAGGGCTTTTTCAGTCCCTTTCCACTGTTCTACAAGAGCATGGCTAGCAGAAGTGTTTGATATAGTGCACGATTGTTTTGGGAGACGGCCGAGTCAGTGATCTAATGAAATGTAATTTCATTTGTGGTGGCTACAGAACACGTGGTCTTGGCCCAGTATAAGGACTTTCAAACTCAGAAAAATTCAACAGAGCTTTCAAAAAGCATTTTTGAAAAATGGTCAGCAGTGGAGGGAAAGAAGGTGGTAAAGCCAGTGCCCCATTGTGCTGGAGAGTTCCTGAAACAGCCATGTAGCAAAATAGTTCTGCTTCAGGCCAAATAGAAATGCTTCCGAGTATACACAAGGCATGTAGCACAATTTGGCTGGTGCTTCAGCACAGATGATCACAAGAATAAGAGAACTGAAATGAGGCCTCAGCGAAGCCCATGTTTGAAAGAGTATTTTGGAGCTATTTGACTTGAGAGGTACTGGATTGGGATACAAGAAGAACAGCACTTGCCTGACATGTCATCTTGACCCCTTCAGAGACAGAAACTCCAGAAAAACACATTTCCACACAGTGTGTCATTGATGTGAAGCTCTCCAGCTGTATTCATTGCACTGTACAGTGTCACTTGATAAACACGGAAAGGACATTTTAAATATCTCAAGAGCAAACTGGATTTTATTGAGGAAAGGAAAGAAATAAAGGATATAGAATCTTGCTGTTTAAATGAGATTCCTTCTGGCAACATTTATTAAAGTACAGTCCTGTACTTTGGAAATGTCTTCATTTTATTGTAAAGAATATTTTGATCCATTGCATCAGAGATGGTGAATTGCAAGACTATTATACTTCAGGGAGTCAAACCCAGACCCAGTGAATCCTGTTTCATAATTTATCACTCAGAAGACTGCAGTTCCTGTGGCTTTTTACAACCAGTCCTTTTATTAATTATTTGCATTGCAGCAATGAGAGATCAAGAGAGAATAAACCGGGGCACACTGACCCAGCCACTGTATATTTCAAATTTAAAAGAAGAAATAATTCTTGCCCCAAATATCTCAAAGCTCTGCAAACCTATGCAGAGAGACTCCTGGGATATTGTGTTAAATAGAAGAAAATATGGTTTCTGCAGCAGAATTGTCATGCAACCCAGATCAATCAGTCCATGCAAAACAAGCAAGGAAGCAGCTCAGTATCTGGCAGGGCTTTTACCCCATGCCCCAGGGGAAGTTCTCCAGCTCAACTCCCCTCTCAGTGCTGCAACTCTGCATTGCACCCAAGAATGCAGAAACCTGTGGTAAATCTGATCCTGTAGGAAAGAATACTGATTGTCCACCCACACTGTATTTTTGGCCAAGAGTGGAGTGTCATCCATTTAGTCCATCACTGGCATCCAGCAGTGCAATGAATTTCTTCCGAGTCCTTTAATCTATTCTAAAGGATAAAACCACTCTTACAAGGAGCCAATTCAGCTGAGATAATGATTCCTGCATGACACAGTTTAGTATTTAATAGACATAACACCATCTGTTCTAGCTTTCAACAATAAAATCTGAGACAACGGAACCAGAAGCTGCAATCATTAAAAAAAAAATCCAGCCAGAGGCAGAGGAAGGAGGTGGGTGAATATATGCAGTACATGCGTAGAAAATGATTGCAGGGGAAACTTTCTCAAGGTACTCTGCAAGAGAGAGCTTATTGCTACCTTCTGTATTCTGCACAGCATGTATCTATATTTTTTCTTATGTTTTAGAAGCAAACCAGTGGGGGACAGAAGGGAATAGAGCTCTACCCCGAAATAGTGAATCTTCATCAGTGCCAATTTCTTCACAGCAAACAGGGATTTACAGACATGCCTTTTTCTTATACTGGAGAGATGATTAGATTAAATGCAATGGGGAAGACAATACTTTTCTCTCTGGGCTGCAGACAGGTCAGAGCTGGACCTAGGGTTTATTTCCTGCTAAATCCAGGGTCAGCATTTTCCACAAGGCATGCCTTTGCCAGCAGTGCAGCACTGAGGGGCAGCGATGTTTCTGGAACCAAGAACAATACATGGAACAGCTGCAAGTTACGGTCATAGTACAGTCATAGGCAGACTATGTTCCTTCTCCCCATCTTTTTCTAGACACCTTCCTTGCCAGTGAGCTAAAACAACAATTTGACTGCTCTCACCAACTCTCACCCAGAGTGGCTCTGGTCAAATAGTTATAGCCTGAAGTAGATATTTAGTTGCGTTTGGAAAGGTAAAATTACATTTCACACTATTTTTCCTAAGGAAAATTTTAAAGCTGAATAAAAGTCAACCAAAGAGATGATCAGTCTTCATGAGCATGTGTAAGAACACAACTGCAGAAAATTCTGTAAGGATATGCAACAGAAGAACTAAGATTTTGGATCTGAATTTAAGCTTATGTCATCTTTTTACCTTACTCCAATGACATGTGTGAAAATCAAGAACGTAGCTACTGTCAGGAGAGTTAAACCCATGCTATGAAAACACAGCTGGAATCAGGCTCAGTGTCTTGATGTCTCACACATTCAGTGTACTCCTATTTAAAAACAAACAAAAAAATCCTACTGTGAACAGAAGAAAGCTTTGCCAAGGGTTTCATAGGAATACCATAAGAGTAACACCAGCAAAGGGATACCAAGATCTGCTCGTGTCTTTAAGAGGATTTGTGAACAGTATTTGGTGAAATAGCTGGGAAAGAAAACCGATGAGCCATCTGAACAACTGCCCCTTGTATGCACTACACCAAGGAATACACTTCAAATAAATAGTTACTATACAGCCCTCAATACAGTACAGAGACTTTGAAATAAAGTCTTATTCTCCAGTTAAATCAGTCTAACAATACTGAAAGCCCTGCAGCCAAGCCTGTTTGTGCTACTTTAAGAACAGCTGAGTGTCAGCCTTGATTTTATTATTAACTCAATCTAAAATGCTAGTGGAGATTTCGGTTGAAGAATCTCTCATCTTGGCTCTCAACCATTCGCCTTAAGGATTTTCTCTTTCCTAAATCCCTCTGCACTTTCTCCTGGCAGTCCTCCCTGACTCCTTGCTTGAAACCCGTTTTAGTGAAGAGTGTCTTGGGTCACCCCACTTGCCTAGAAGAGGTGATCATAAATCATATCTTATGACTACATCACATAGAAATTTGAAGACCAGAAGAGATGAGTGAATACTTGCCCTCTGTTGTCACTAAAATGTATCTAGTGCAAAGACAGGTGCCCAAATCAGATTGTGACAAGATGGTCCAGACATATATTTTACTTGCATGCCAAACACTTTCTCCAGGGAGGTTGTAATTTTTTTTTTTTCACTATGTCTGTTATCTTGAAGCATTTTCTAAATTCTCTTTGTTTGCTGTTCTTTGGAAACCTGAAGGGGAAGCCTCCAGCCGGAGTCAACTTCAGTAAGACATGCTGTGGGACTCTGTAGCTGACAGGATCATGTGGAAACAGCTGAGCAACAAAATGAATTAGAATATGAGGAATATCACATAAAAAACTATGCAAGATGGGCTAATGTACCAAAACCTACATTTAAGGATAATAAATTTTGGACGAATTCATATAAAGTTAGAGCAGTAGCTTCTAAGATGGCAAAAGCTCAGCTGGACAGATTTATTTCACTGTTTTAACGTAGATTTTGTAGACAGAATAACCTTTTCCTGTGAAGAGCTTGTCTAAGATGGGTGCCAAGCTGAAACTTGGATAGCACAGTACTGGTTTTGTTTGGACATCTGCTGCTACTGCTCCTATTTACATGTTTTTGGTGAACTTTTGACTTGCTTGCCATAAACATGATTGTTACTGAAGGTCTGGAGCATATGCGTCACATCTACGGAACTAAGCAGTGAAGAACTTGGAGCTTGTTGAGTGCACTTTCAAACAAGCAATAAAATCAGCTATTTCAATTCTGGATATTGCCAAAAACATTATTTTAGTGAAATAATATGTAGTCTTTTCAGGCCTGAGGCATGAAAGAATAATCAGTGTATATAAACTATTTTCATTTGCTTGTTTCCTTTATGCAGTTGTAACAGGACAGATGGAAGACTTGCACTGATTAGCCAAGATAAAGCCATTGATATGCTCCTGAAGGGACTTGTTATTCTGTCATGTGGAAAAGATAATACGCCACTGAAGCATGTTTTCTTGCCATATGTTGTGAAATCATTAATAAATTCTAGTCAGTAATACTCACTAGATCAAGACAGTGCAGTATTTAAATAGTCTTAAAATGCCGCACTAGATAAATCTTATTCTGGTATTTAAATAATAACATAAATTTTAAAAAGTGTTGCTTCTGAGCTGCACTGTGGCTTGGGACAGTACTGGCAGACGTGTGAGGACCATGAGTGGTAAGGGAAAGAAGTCCCACCATGCAAACGGGAATGTCTGCAGAGCCCCAGCCACTGAAGAGCTGCCACCCGACGCCACAGAGAATGAGCAGAGTACATCCAGCGTCCCAGCTCAACAACAGGTACCAGCACGTACCAGTATCAGCTCTTCTGTGCCACAGCTGACACCTACCAGGACATAGGGAAGCATCACTGCTGACAGAAAGGAGCAGTGCCTCCCTCGGGACTGTCCCCCCTACCCAGGCTGCCATGCTTGACACATACAATGACCTGACAAACCTGCTGCCTAGCTACTCTTGTCTTGGGCTAAACTGTGAGTAAACATGTGAGGAGTTATCCCGTCTGCCAGGGGATATGCACAAAAATTGGCAAGGTTAGTAACAACCTTTATTATTTCAAGGGGAGGGAACCTCTCTGGCTCCCTCTCTGCCCCGGTCAGTGAAGGAAGAGGAGTTAGGGGTCTTGGCTGATGGCTGGGGTTAAACCATGACACCTACTAAAATAAAGCAAGTGATCAGGCTCATTCAGCTGTCCATGCTGTCCATGTCCATCCAGGTTCTGTGTTGTCCTTCTTGTATTTTGCTATGACCTTAGTTTGGCTCCGTAATGTCAAGGTAAGACCAATGTGGTCTGTACGTTCGTCATGAAGACTGATAAATACTTTTCTCAAAAAAGTGTAACTGTATTTGAACTCTGTTGCTGCGTGAAAGGGCTAGAGGCTGGTCTGTAATACACTGACTTGCCCTCTGAAGAACCCTCTTTTACTGCCATGACTCTATCAAAGCCCAGAAATGGAAACAGAGAAAGCAAGTTCAGACAGATATATCAATGCTGTAGGTAGATAAACTCAGAGGATACAAACTCTATCCATAATGTCCTGCAATTGCCTTACAGTACCTGTGACACGCTGAAGTAAACAGAGTCACCTGCTCATGACTCACTTAGTCATTGGAGGGGTGGGTTAACTAATCTCTGAAATGCAGAGATTCTTTTTGACTAGTACATGAAATACAGAAACCTTCTGTGTCGTATCTGCATCATCAACTAGAAAAGTTTGTCATCAAGAATGCAGTTACTTTTTCTAAGCTATTCCTCAGTAAAGGTTGAATAGCTAAAAAACCCCCACAGATACAGCAGTCTTCCAAAAGCAGTGCTAGATTCTGCCAAGTAAAGCGGTGTCAGTGGCTGGAATTTCAGAGCATAAATTTGACGAGTGGGAATAAAACTGAGAACTCAGGGCTCAGAGACTCAATAAAGCATTGTATCTGCAGGCAAAAATAAGAAGTGGAGAACTCTGTACAGAACAGTAAGAGGACCTGGAAAGCAGGAGGGAAGATAATTTAAAACTAATAACTTCATGATGAATAGCCTGATCAAAAAGTGCAAAGACTAGCTTGGAGATATGTCAAAAAGTGATGCTTGAACAACCTCCAAAATGCTTCTATGGTCTCATAAGGCATGATATCAGGAGAAACAAACAAACCAAAATTAAATCTGTAAACATGGAAAAATACTCCAGGAACCTGGGAGGAAATATTTGGCAACCTTTGAGGAAAAGCAAGAAGTGCAAAGCAAGGGAGACAGGACTTGACAGCAAAGCACAACTGAAAGCTGGCAAGAGGCTTTCTTGATCACAGAATCACAGACTCATTAAGGTTGGAAAAGACCTTCAAGATCACTGAGTCCAACCTTTGATCACCATCTTGTCAGCTGGACCATAGCATTAAGTGCCATATCCAGTTGTTTCTTGAACACCTTCAGGGACAGTGGTGGTGTTCCACCACCTCCTTGGACAGTCCGTTCCAATGCCCGACCACTCTTTCAGTGAAGAAATTCCTCCTGATATCCAACCTGAACCTCCCCCAGCACAGCTTGAGGCTACATCCTCTTGTCCTGTCTCTGGTTGCCTGGGAGAAGAGGCTGACCTCCATCTGGCTACAATCTCCTTTCAGGAGGTTGTAGACAGTGATAAGGTCACCCCTGAGCCTCCTTAGTCTGGAGAAAAGCAACCCCAGTTCCCTCAGTTTCTCCTCATGTGACCTATTCTCCAGAGCCTTCACCAGCTCCGTTGCCCTCCTCTGGACATGCTCCAGCACCTCAATGTCTTTCTTGTAGGGAGGGGCCCAAAAACGAGTACAAGATTCGAGGTGCAGCCTCATCAGTGCTAAGTACAGGGGGACAATCACTGCCCTGGTCCTGCTGGCCACACTGTTGCTGATACAGGCCAGGATGCCATTGGCCTTCTTGGCCACCTGGGCACACACTGGCTCATGTTCAGCAGCTGTTGACCAGCAACCCCAGGTCCTTTTCTTGCTGTGAGCTTTCCAGCCATTCTTTCCCCAGCCCGCAGTGCTGCCTGGGGTTGCTGTGACCCAAGAGCGGGACCTGGCACTTGACCTTCATGAGCCTCATGCAACTGGCCTCAGGCCACTGATGAAGATAATGGAAGGTAATATATGTATGCACTTGTGTTAAGGAGAGACTGAAACACTTCCTCTCTTGGTAAATCACTTTATAAGACAGACAACACAAATATCCAACATTTTGCTGCCTCTTAGTGACTCTTCTGGAAGGAGATAAAAAACAATAAAATTCGACACCAGGCAATAGGTCACCATGCACCTTTAAGACGACAGAAAAGCCTGGAAAGACATGGGAACGCATCTTTTTGTAGGAGCAAGCCCTGCTAAGAGAGCATTGACAAGGAGCTGCCATGCAGGGGCACAGACATAGGAGGGAAGCTGCTGGGGAATGGTGACTTGAAACAGTTTTTACTTCTCCAATAGTCACATATAAAATGGGGGCACTGCAATAAGTTGAGAGCAAATACTTCTGGCAACAGCTCTGCCAGAAGAGAGGAGTGCATGGTGTCAAGTCAAATACAGCCGTGTTCTTCCATTCCTGGGGAAGGGGCCTGGGGGAACATCAGAGCAACGGAGGAGATGAAGCTGCCTGTTGCTACCCTACGCGAGTGTTCACACAATTTCACCTCAGAGGAGTCTGTGCCCACTCTATCACTGTGCTGGATTCCCATCACTGTTGCCTCACAGCTCTCCAGACAAGAGCTGCTCTCCAGGAGGCAGAATAACATCTGCTTAAATTGTCAGCGTTTTACTGAGCTTGTAACACAGCAGGCAGGAGTGCAAGGGGAGATGGCATTTCAGTCAGAGGATTTACCGGTTGCTGGGACACGGCTTGGCAGGGAGCACACACGCACCTTGCCGAGGAAGTGGCAGGGGCAGGAAGGACACGTGTGCAGGCACCAGGCTCTCCTTTTCCAGGGCTATGCAGCAAAATCCTTCTGGGTGCTACAGAGGGACATATCTGGCAAATATCAAACACAGACCTGAAATACTCTGAAACTAGGATTTAAGGTTATTTGATCATCTTTTCCAGTAGAAACTTTCACTTTTGTATGAGTATAAAAATACTCCTAAGAGAAATTGCAAGCCAGAGGCATCAATTTTGATCTGAATTGCTCAGCGTTGAAACGAGCCCAGATTTTGTGTTCATTATAAAATTCTCATGTTTTCTTTTTTTTCCTACATAACTTCTGTGCGGCAAATTTCATCCTATGAAGAAAGGCAAATAGGACACAGAATAGAATACCAGAGGTAATTAATGATTTTGCATGCCTCCAGTTCTCAGGTATCAAAGTCTGAAATACGTTAAAAGGTAAATTAAGTATTTTAAGAAACAGTTTTAGTATGTCCTTTCTAGAAATCAGATTTCTTCACAAATTTTAAAAATAAGAATAAAAAAAAAATCATTCAAAGTTCTTTAAATTCTTATTTTTTATGTAATCCCTGTGAAGAATGGCCTCAGTTAGCAAGTCTCTGAAACTGCAGCTTCAGTCAAAGCAAACCCCAGAGCAAAAGTTAAATTTTTGTTCACACTTCTGGATATTCAGTTACACTGATGTCACAAAAACTCTGCCCTGCAGACAAAAGGACTAGATCCAGGGCTGTAACTCTGGATTACATGCAGGCTCCAGCAGATACATGGATGACTTTTCTGTGACTGAACTGATGACAAACTCTACCTACAGAGGTGGAACTGAGCATATCCTGAGCCAAACCCACAGATTTTAGGAACCGACAGGTGCCAAAATGACAAAGTTTTTGTCTGAAGACTGCTTGCAGCTTTGAGCAACCACTGTCACTACTTTGAAAACAAAGATTAGACCTGCAGTAGTGGAAGAGCGGAGTTAAAGCAATTACAAGATATTTCTGATCTGGACTAGTTCTAAAAAGCATTCAAACAGGGATGTAATGCAAGCTGCCTTTGTGCAAAATTTCAAGGGAACGTGATGCTTTAGCTTTATAGCATCCTGCAGTCATACACCCTTTCAAGCCAAGGGGCATTGGCTTTGTTTCCAGGAGGCTCCAGAGGGGGAAAAAAAGCAGGGAAAAAAGCTTTTAAGCCTTCCATTTCACATTATCCAGCCTCCTTCATGCATTGCATTTCACTTTGACAGAGCATCACTGATGACAAGGGACTGGCTCTCACTCTTGCTGCATGCCCAGTCCTCTGCACAGTGATGACAGTAAATACTCTGGGCTATCCCTCCCTTCCTCCAGCAGCCCAAAGCTCTGAGATCAAGAGGGAGTATGTTTCCCGAAAGGCAGTGAGAAATGCTCTGCAATAATGATGCTTTCCCTGAAGCAGATCCATCTCTGTCAACATCATAAGGCATTTCAAATGCAGAGAGTTGCTGTCAGGAGTAACCCAAGAATGGTTCTGCCTGAACCAAAAGGAGAATGAGAAATGGGGCAGGAGTCAGTCTCTAGACATGAGGGGTCAACATGCCCCATCCAAATCCCAAGTGCTCTGGGCTCAACAGCCCTGGACTGCCAGAGTCAAATTGGCAGTTTATCTGTCAGTTTAGGAGCTTAGGGTCAGTTTAATTCGACCTTAGCAGTTCATACATGGGCATGTCCCCATGGCCAGAGGGCTGGGCGTTCGACAAGTGTTAATGTCACTGAAAGAAGCACAGAGGGTTTCTCCTGAGTTCTCAGCAATCCCCCACCCCAATAAAAGTCCTGTGAGTAGGACTTTTTATCCCTGATCATGGAAACACTTTGAAAACGCAGCCAGCATATCAGAATTTTCAAATCAGGTGTGAAAATAATAGCCTCTTTTCTCTAAAGCCCTTTGAATCTAGGCTAGGTATATGCAAGATAGGAGATTCAATTGCAATACAGGATTAAATAAACACATGAAGTTAAATGTTCCAAGACAAAACTACAGTGAATGAAAATAGAATCACATCAGCTAATTGCCCTAATCTGACAAATTCAACAAGTCATCTAGGCTCCAGTTAATGCTATTGCCTCTCCAAAATTAGCATAATGATATCTCACAACTCCAGAAGCCTCAAGTTAGTTTAACCACTATTGTTACTGAGCTCCAGGAGCCTTGCCAAGAAGCTGTGACCTTTTGTTTGCTCATCACTATTGACATGATTGATGTCATCACTGAATTGGTCTCATTTCCTGTCCTCAACGTGAGACGTTTGGCTCTGTACTGCACCCTCTGACACCTGGCACGGAAAACAACCAGCTACATGCAGTGCTTTACGATCATTTCAGCTGACATAATTGCCAGGTAGTTAGAGTGACACCTCCTGCCAAGGAACCGGAGTGTCTGTGAAGATCAAACCCCACTGTTAGGCTGGGCATGACAGTGAAGACTCTGCCTTGTGCACGCTTCCCCTCGGAGGTGGGTGTCTGAATGTGAGAGCTGACAGACAGCAGAAGACATAGGCACTGATCCAACGAGAGCTGATGCTCTTTTAAAGTTGGGTTTGGCACCTAATGAAGGGATTATGAAAGAGCCACTTGGAGGAAATAGTCTGGGATGGAGAAATCCTGAGCTGTTTCCCTTTAAAGAATCAAAGTGAGAAATGGGAGTATCTCACAGAGGTACAAGTGGAAAAATAAGGAGATCTTCTGGAAATGCAAGTCTGCTGGACTGAAAATCGTGGAGCCTTTGGAATGCTAAAGGCTTGATATTTCCATATATGAAAGGGAAAAAGAAGTGCTCTTTGAAGTTCCCATTAAACCAGGGAAGAAGCCTGTGGGAAAGCATTCCCAGACAGAAGGAGGACAGATCATTTGGTCTGCTAAAACCAAGGATGGGATAGAATGGGATTCAGAGGCTGAAAACATTAAGGAACATCTAGATTCCATCCAAAATCTAAGTTGAGAAGATTTTGCCCTTTCCCAGACAATCATGTTAGAGAGGCCAAGGCAGCACAGTGACCTCCATCACTGGGGTTTGTGCAGCACTATGTGGAATGAGAGCAAACACAGTTGTTTTTTTTTTAAGAAAGAGATGAACCGAACTTTGAGAGCATCCTTGAGATATAACAGTCTGGTCTCACCAGCAAGTGTTCAGAAGAAAGCAGGGAAGAAAAGAGTCATTAAAGATATAAAAGGGTATAACATTTAGCATATATTTAGCAATTCCAGCTAAATCAGACTAGATTTTTGTCTTTCTTTGATGGAAAAAACTTATTTTCTAGATGAAGGAAAATGTGGTAAATTGCATTCATTGGAACGTTGTTAAACCACTATGGAGTATTATGGCATAAACCGAGAATTAATACAGGAAATTTCAAGTGATTAAAGTGACTGCAACCAGCTGGGCTGACGAAAGGTTTCATCAGGCCAGAGGAAGATTATAAGCAGAATTCATTACTGATCAATCTTTTCAATTTTTTTCTATTCATATTCATTAGTGTTTTCATTGCTTACATTGTGCAATCAGCACATTTCTTACCAAGATTTTGAAGTGAGAACTCACAGTTAGTAAAGATGACAATATGAAAATTGTCTAAGAAAAACTAGAGAACCCTGAAGGGAGGAACAATGGAAATTTAATTATAAAAAGTACTAGACTGTGCACTTAAATGCCATAGTGAAGCAGATACTTCTCAGTTGGACACCAAGAAGAGTAGGGAAGAGGAAGCTGGTTTATGATTGCCATCCAAGAGCTTGGTTTGTTCTATTCTAGCTGTGAGACAGAACTGAGTGGACACAGAGCTGCCCTCTGTAAAGAGGGGTCAAAAGCACAGAGCTGCCCTTGGTAGAACAACACATGAGTACAAACTTGCCAGGAATAAATGTAACTTGGGGACTAGAGCACTCTGGTGTTAAAGTAGCATCCAAAAGAAATAAGATAAGCCCAATTATTCTGGACTACCACATTTTCAAATTTACAGCCTTTATGTGATCTATAAATATTCTATAAATCAGCAACTGTGGGGGCTGCAACCATGCACAGCTCACTGGGGAAGAAGAGCACTGTATTCATCTCCAGCCTCTGATTTCCCCTTTGAGTTGTTGTTTTCCTCTGGAATTACTGTATCTTGCACATACAATCCAAACTCCCTGAAAAATACTACTACTCTAAAGTGGATCTGGATTCATTGGTAATGGGAATTGTTCAGCATGGTAGTTTGCAACAGTAAAGGCTTAGGCCTGCGGATGTAGAGACCTGTTTTATATGCTAACTCAGTCTGCAAGCAGTTGTCCCCACATCTCTAGGGCAGGAAATGAAAGACAAGACATAGGAATGGCTGTACAGTGTGGGACCAAAGGTGACCCAGCTCCTCCCAGAGGGTGTTGTCTATAACAAGTGCCCAAGGCAGAGTGCAGAAATAGGGCAAGTCCATGAAAATGCCTCACTGCATGCTCTCCTGGGAAGCAGGGACTGAGGCAGTCTATAAAGGTGATAAGAGATGAAAGATTATCACTTTAAAGAAGGTGATAATATCTTGCCCTCACTGGAGTCACTGCCTTGTCTATCAACTAAGCTGAAAAAATGCCATTGAGTACAGTCTATATGTTAGAGAAGAGCAAATACATTTCTGACTTATAGTCACAGGGCACTGCACTATGACTTCCCACATAATTTATTTCTCCTGTCCCCAAGGCTTTTTCTCACAGATGCTGTTCGTAAAAATAAGGGATACTCCTACCCTAAAACTCTGCTACTACATGGTACATAGTCACTTGAATTTCTCTATATTATTTCTGTAAGAAAAATATGAGTATGTGAAAACAAGTTGACCTCCCTGAGAGAATACTATCAGCTTTGCCTGACCCCTGATTTAATTAAATATGAAAAGGTATTTTAGATTTCACACAGTCCTAAATATGTAATTGCATTGGGTTTGAGTAGCAAGGCTTTGGTGGTGGGAGGCTTCTCAATGACTTCAATGAGAAGCCGCTAGAAGTTCCTCCATGTCCAATAGAGCCAGTGCCAGATGTCTGCAAGATGGACATGCCACTGCCCTTATCTCAACTCACAAGACTTGTGTTACATTTTCTCTCTCCTGTCCAGTTGAGGAGGGGAGCAATAGAGTAGATTTGATGTGCACCTGGCATCCAGCCAGGGTCAACCCACCGCAAAAGCAAATTCATATAGTTCCGCATTAAGATCCCATGCAGATATGAAGTAATGAACTCTCAGCACCCCAAGCTTATTTCTGTTTCCTACTGTAAGACTGCAGTGCAGCAGACCATTCTGAAAACACATAATTCCAGTTCCATAGTGAAAAATGCTGCACTATGCAAATCTGGAGCATATATCCAATGCTATTTTTCAACCAGATATTGATATTGTATGTTGGTGCTGTTCTGTAATAAAGGGAATTATTTGAACTGCTGACGTCCCAGGCCAACATACCCCCAATTTCCTTGACTGTCCTGCCTTGTTCTCTTGCTATCTTTGCTCCATTCCCTGAAGAAATTTACATGGCAATTTCTCTAATTCACAGCAATGTACTGGCAAGCTTGGTAGCAGCTCCTGTCAGTAGAAGGGATAGAAATCATATTGATTTAGACACAGATTTTAGATTTATAACACAGCTTTCCAGTGTGCAGGCAGCAGAAATGCAGCATGTAAGAGGAAAATCAAAGCTGATGGCCCCCAGGAATGATGCCTGCTCCAGCAACTGGCTCTTTGCCAACCATCAAGACAAAGGAGAGGAGAGATCGTCAATAAAATAAAGTATAAAGGAAACTGCAAAAGTGTATTAGGGCAAGCCAGGCCCATATTCATCATGTACACAGTAAACAGGCTCAATAACAGGAATTTCTATGAATTTCAAGTAGGTGCAAAGGTTCATCAGTGAATGACTGGAGTAACAGAGTTCATCCATCAAAGCCTCAATTACTCCCCATTGTCCAGGAGGGGATATGGTTTAAATATAGACCAATGCTGGCTTCACGTCAGCTTTATGCCTTCTGGGTCAGAGGGTTTGTTTTTCTGGCAAACTTGACAGCTTCTGTAGCAGCAAAAAAGATGTTCTCCAAAAAGTGTGGATGGGGGGACCTGTCAGTGAGGCTCTTCTGTGGCCTGAGCCGAGGTCAGCACATCAGGAAGACCTGGGGAGGCTCTGAGGAAGCTGGAAACCAGCTCATGTCCATAAAACAGCAAAAAAGGAAAACTGCTTTTGCTGGGAAAGTAGATAAGTAAATCTAAAAAGGAATATTCCTAGATCTCTTTCAAAATCAGGGGGAGGGAGGAATTTTTAACTCTCTATCCTGTCCCTTCTTGTTTTGCCACACAGGGAGACATCTCTGCCCTTGGTGTCGAGGGATCCCTGTACTCTGGAGAGGAATAAGTGCAAGAAAACAACTTGGTACACAGTCAGTTGTGAGACAGGATCAGACTGAGTCTGCTATAATCCCTTCAGGGTGGTATTTATCCTTGTCCTGTTCCTCGGAAAGAGAGTGCCAAGATCTCCTGCCTCCAGGAGATCCTGAGTTCAGGTAGACATAAGAAACGGGAAGAAGGTGGAGATCTGCACTGAAAGAGCTCCATCTTCTTCCAGACCGGTGGTGGTGTCTTTTCTAAAATAACAATAATTATTGTGACTCATGATTTTCATGGCTGCTGCATCCTAATTACAGATGCCTGTTTGTTTTGTGTGCTCATTACACTGAATTACATCTTAGATGGAAAGTTACCATTTTCTTCTCAAAAAAAAAAAAAAAGAATAATTTTTTTTAAAAAAATCAATTAGTCTCCCACACATTTGAAACTCCTCAGTGGTCTCTTTCTGGAAATTTAAGTAGTTGTTGAAAAACAGTCTAAATCACTAAGAGCAACAAGAGATATTTCAGCTGGCATCCCTTCTAGACAGAGGTAAATAATGAACGTGGTCTCCTGAATATGAAACCAGATGTTGGAGGGGCCACCAGAGAAGTTCTGCCCCTGACAGAAAGGAAATGGAGGCAGGATACAACATTTCCCTTCAGTGAGACTGGAAGGACGAATCGATGGAAATACTCATATTCCTTATGAAATAATCCCATTAATAAACCTAGTAAGCTAAAAAACCCCAAAAATATGACCCCCCCCATGAAATTACTTCTGCTTCTACTCACTCATCTGGAAAAAAAAGATTTCTAGAGGTTTTTTGCCAACCCAAAATAAGAGAGATAATTTAAAGTCATTACTGACTTTATAAGGCTTCTAAAGATTCTCCTGACACAGATTTTCACCAGCTCAGGTATTGTTGGCTCATGCCATGTAAAAGCTTGTCTCACAGAGTTCCATCAGCCTTCAGCAGGCTGTGCAGCAGATGAGGACCCAGCTTTCTCTGAGTCACATGAATTACTTAAAACTATGACTAAAAAAGCCATCTTGAAATTAAACTCCAGTTTGCAGGCTTTGCCAGTTTGTGAACCTAGTGAATTCGCCCCAACCCTGTCAAATAAATGGAGAGCAGTATATGTGATACTGTACTCAATACCTCTACTACCCACTCAGTCCAAGGCCATTTTTATGGCCTTAATGCTTTGAAGATAACAAACGTCAAATGTACAAACCTGACCGAGCTTAAGAAATTTCACAAGTTGGAAACTAACTCCCGATAGATTCCCTGCCAGCATCCTGCAATTGTAGATGCCACATCAACGGTCAGACCAATCTGCAGTAAATTTGTAGAGTAAATCTGGGGCCATTATGCACCAAGGCACTGAGCAACAGCTCATATGAGGTGTTTATGCATGCCCAGGTGAAGCCTTGGGAAAACAACCAATTGGAAAATGTGTGATGATCCCGTATGCTGCCATTGCCAGTGGTCTCCTTATCGTAACACCTACGTCGGCACCGGTGCAATGGTCAGATCGTGCCTGCTGGCTCTAATGCGACTCCAGCCCTTGACATCTGCCTTCCTCAAACTCCCTGTGGACAAAATAATATATATACAACAAAATCTGTTCTCTCTTTGAAAAAAAAAAATATTTTGAGAATGTAAATTTCTCCTGTATGTGATATTGCAATCTGACAAAATAAAAAAACCAACCAGTATAAACAAGTCGATTATGATGGGAAGGGAAAGAAATCGCTTTTTTCTGAGTATTTTGGTGTTTATTCTCAGCTTGTTGATATATTTTGTAAACTAGAGAGATTAAATAGATCCCTGGGGCTCCCAGGTGTGAAAGATCAGCACTACTGGAAGTAGCTGAGGGAGGGAATGTTCACGAACTATATCCTGTCATCATTAAATCATTTTGCTAAATACATCAAAATGCTAAACACAAATATTTACATATAGATCAATTAATCTATCTATTCATGTTGCTAGCACAAATACAAAAAACATACGCAGAAGTTAAATAAGTCCCTCCAAGGCTTTCCCTCCAAAAAAATAATCAAAAAGGAAATTCACAATGAGAAAAAGCTAACTCATAACCTGGTATGTTACTAAGCAGTCACACCGGCAGCTTGAGTTTGTAAACAAGCAAACCCAGCAGTTCAGAGCAGCATGAATCACTTCTGTTCATCTCAGTAGGGCATTAGTGTCATTCCCAGTAATGAGCCTCTAACTCATTAACACTGGGAATTATTTCCCTGCTGACCAAAGTGTCCAACGGGTGGGAGCAAAAAAGAAACCTGCATGACGTACTTGGAGCAATACCCTATTTTGGCACCGTGGTGATGGAAAAGTGCCAGCTCCCAAGTGGTCTCTGGAACATAAGGGAGCCATGTCCACAGCTCTGGGGAGTTGTGCCAGGGAAGAGCCTGGCTCACCTATTCCCAAACAGAATTTCCTTTCTCTGTAGGGAGAGATTCAGAACTGTAGGTAATTACCGTGACCACCTGGCTCAAACCCAGCAACCCCTACAACCCTCATGTTGTGGTCTGTCTACCCAGTCTTTACTGATGCCAGTGATCTTGACCAGTACTGGTAATCTTGCTGGTATTTTGGTTACCATTCCTAGGAGCACAGGCTTTGCTCCCCTCAAGTAAAGGCAAGGGTTACAGAATTAGGCCTTCAGCAGGGCAGGATAAAGACTCCATCTATTTAAATTAAGGTGTGGCATTAATTTATCACCTCACGGGGCCCAAGATTGGCAGGAAACAGCACAGAGCACTCACAGAGATTTTGTTTTCTTGCAGAATCCATCGTGTCCCCTCTCATAAAACCTACATGACAAAAGGGGACCAAACTCCAAACACACAGTGGAGATTTTAGGCAATTATTGATTTTGTTATTCAAGTAGAAAGAGCAGTTCCCATGGCAACAAGCCCATCACTCCCTACCTATGGCATTGCTTGCTCTCACAACACAAGCTCTTTATTTAAAGAAATATGTATGTTCACAGAGCTGCCCCTTGGAGACTGATTTCCTTTCGTTTCACCCGGGCACTAGCAATGAACCACTCTGCCTCTGGCTGCTTGAAACCACACTGCAAGCTTTTCCCACGTTCCACATTTTCCATGGGAAGAGCAAAGGTTGCAGCCTGAGGGTGGCTACCTGCCTGCCCCAAGGGGTGACCATCCAGCGGTGCTGGGGCTGATGCTGCCTCAAAGCACTTCCAGGTGAACTGTGTCAGGGAACACCCCCTTGTGCTGCTGACTGGGTGCCCAGGGAAACCCTGCTCCTTTTGCATCAACACTACACAAGGACAGAGGTGCCCCTGAATTTTTCTTAGTTGTGTCACAGTGAACCTGGCATTGGTGGGAAAAAAATTTACCTTTACAGTATTTCTTCAACAAAATAAACCAAGCAAATAAGTTAATTAATTAATTAAAAGTGATATCACATCACCACAGAAAATTGTGGCAGTTCTGATTAGGAAAAGTCATGTACTTTTGATGTTTTCATCATTTAAAATAATGCACCAGCAGGACAGGCTGGCTCCTTGGGAGGTGCAAATCAGCACAGCTACCTGCAGTTTTAATAGCAGTCAGGTTGCATAGGCTGATGAGCAGGCTCCACATCACAGAAGGAGAAACACTGCTCAGAAAAAGGGGAGACAGCAGGTCGTCTTGGGGTCGTTAGCAGGGTAGCACTTGGGGAAATCAGGTCACATCACAACCCGTGGCTCACAGTAGGGCTTTATGTTCATCACGTGGCCCTCTCCATGCTGAGGAATGGGAGGAAAAGGACCCACATGCACCTGCAAGCAGCACCACGGCTGGGCAGCAGCCCCATGCAGGCATCAAGGAAAGCATTTGGGCTCAAACAAGAATTGTGAGAAGTGGCAGTGGCACTGGTTCACCTGGAAAATTAAAAGCAAAACCTAATCTGGATGCAAGATCTGCTTTCTAAAAATTAGCCATTGAAAGAGAGAAAGCGGGGATTGGTGTGACAGGGCTGAGAAAACGTGTGGCTGGGATGCAGAGGTAGCTTGCTTTGCTTCTGATTACACGTGAGAGGAAAATGCACACACAGACCCAGAAACCAGTCACTTGTGAGCAGGATCTTTCAGACGAAGTTCAGTCTCCTGGCAAAATTTTATGAAACATAAGCTATTCCCAAACTCTTTTGTCACACAGCTCTAGCTTCCTTAACCACAGCCTCATGCATCCTGGCTGGGGCTATCGGTTCCTATGTGAGCAGGATGCTGGCCCTGGCTGCATTTCCGGGTTGTGGTACCTAAGGGATTTGCAGCAAGATGCCTCGGTGTCTTTGCAGATCAAAAAGAAGCGTGGTGTGCACAAGCCCGGCCACTCATCTGAGCTACAGACAGCGCGGTGGCATTCCAAGAGATGCCAGGAGCCTGGACAGGGGGACCTCAAACCAGGCATGGAGGAAGGAGGTGAAGATAACTGTTTTGGAATATGATAGAGGAAATCGTGGAGATGATTACACTGAGAGAGATCAGACAAGCCTTGGTTTGGAGGAAGCAAAGGTGTTAGAGCTGAAAAAACAGTGGCTAGACTGAGGAAAAGAATAAATATTGAAAGCAACAGCTGAAGGAAACAGATCAATTGGAATAGCTGGAAGTGAAAAGATACGAGAACTTCAGACATATTATAGTGCAGAGCCTCGAGAGATGCAACAAAGATTGATAGGACATTACTGGATTTCAAAAAAATTTAAAAAAACCAAAAAAGTCCCCAAGAGATGCTGGATACGGGAAAAGATTATGTGAGGAATTTTCTGACTTTTTTGCTTTCCTGCGCTAGTGCCCAGGTCTGTAAAATTCCACTCAATACAAGGGAACATCTATTTCACAGATGCAACTGGTTCAAAAGCATTAGAAAGCGTGAAGTAAACCAAGGGGTAAGAGAGGGTAGGAGTTGTGCTTTATCAGCCCAATAATTCAGCAAACAAAGACAAAACTGTTTTTCCACTACTAATTTGCATTTCAGTCAGTTAATATAGCTGAACATACAGTCCTAAGACATGATAGAATGGTTAAAAATAAGACAGGAAAGAAAGTCACTGGTGTCTATATCATGCACTGCTTATCTAATGCCACTGATTACTAGCAAAACTGCTTGTTTACCCTCAGGATATAGAAGCTTGAAGTTCTTGCTATTTTGCTTCCTTTCCTCTTTCCAATTTTCTGCTGATTTTCATGGTGTTGAAGGCACTGTAACACATCTAAGGATCAGCCTATAGAGAGGCATAAAAGAGTGATGAGAGAATGATTTCTTTTTTTACAGCAGGATGCTTTTATAGGAATTATCAAATCTTTTTCACTATTCATTTTTGCACCTGCACAGAATGGCTAATAAGGAATCTGAAAGAAATTCCCTGGGAATAACTGTGGGCATCAAGGTATTCCATACTGAGCCCCATCACAGCACAGCCAGCTGTTGCCTACTGTAATGGAAAGGGAGCTGTGCAAGAGAGATATCCATCTACAAGAGAATTGCCATCAATTTGATGCAGCCAATGTATGAATAACAGAAGGCTTGTCCCTGCAAATATGATTACTGCACTATTCACAGCACAAAAAGCTGTGGCATGAGGGGTTTTTTTTACTTCATTGCTGAACAAGCCTGGGATACAATAGGAAAAATGACCTTGACGTCTCATACAAAGACACAAAAAACAACAATAAGCCTCTTCTTGATGTCCATTGCCTTATTCATGCCTTTATAGTGCAGAATTGAGAAAGACTCCTTCACGTAAAATAGGAGTAAATACATCTATTTCATGATCACATCCATTAGGATAGAAAGAAGGGGATTAAAAAGTAGAATTTCCTGATATTTAGTCTTAGGAAAATGGATGGCTCTTTTTCTGTCAACATAGAATCATTCCATGAATTAGTCATGATGGTTCAATTATCTTCAAATATGTAAAGCACAACCTCCTAAGTAGGCCAATTTGCGAGCTTGCTTCATGGCCCTCTGCTTCAATTTACCACTTAGTCCTAGATTAAAGGACAGAGTTTGCCTTGGTGAGGTGGCATGGAGGACATGACAGCAGTGTTTGTCTCTCTCCTGCTAGGAGAGTAGGGTGCTTCTTTCGTGTGTCATGGGGAGAGAAAACTTGACTGCTTTTTCCACAGCACAAGCTCAAAAACAACATGATGGTCTCCTGTATTAGGTCGGAGAATGAGAGAGAAAGAAAGATCAGGGAGGATGTGAGCATGGCAGGGGGTTAAAACTTGCAAGTTTTGATCTTCTCCAAAGCTGCTCTGAGTTTAATCCATTGCTGAACAGCAGCCCCAAGCATCAGTGTCCTGTGGGGATGTTACAATTCATATGGTGAGCGGTTTGGTCACCTAGAGGTACCCACTTAAACCAGGTCATGATTAGCAAAAACACCACAGGGTTTATGTTCAAAGGTAAACCCACGGCTAAATGTGCAGGCGCTTGCAAGGAGCAGGGAACTGTGGAGCCATAAAGTGCTCTCCTGCTGTACCTGCCCCGGGCTGTTTCACTGCCTCAAAGCCCAGCTCAGGCTGCCAGTGCCACAGAACCTTCTCTGCACTGCACTTTGTACAGGGGAGGGCTCCTGTGCTTCTTGCCATCACAAAGCACTCGACTTGAAGGGACCAGCAAAGCTGTGAAGAAGGTGGGAAATAATGCACTTACGAAGATGGCAAAGGCATGCCTGGGACAGGAGAGAAGGAACACCCCGAGCTGAAATAAGCTGCAAACATTTCTATACGTACCAATGAAGGAGGCTGTAAAATGGGATGTTTACTGCTTCTGTAGGCATTTGAAAGACTTTCTATTAACTGACAAAAGTTCAGAAAATAATAATTTTTGAACAAGCAAATTTTACCTTAAAGGTTTAGATGAATGCAGTTCAATCTAGAAACTGTATCCAGAACTTCATCTACACTCGATTTGGTAAGACTCCTCTTAGACTTACAAAGAAAAACACAAACACACATACATTTACAGGTGAACCCAAACTATCAGGTAAAACTGAAAAGAATATATTCATGACAACAAGATAAAGACTAAAATGAAGGAGAAAGTTTTTTTCTACAATGATCGGTGGAACAAGGTGGCTTGAAATGTGCTGGATCTTAGCTGTGCAAAGTCTTTAGCTTTTCAGGAAAGAGATTCTTGAATCCAGTCAAAAATTTAGGCATTCATTAACAGGTAAAATGAAATTACTTGACCCATGTGACAGGGAAAGCCAGATTCAAGATTCATAATGATTTGCCCAGCATTTAACTGGACTGACACCTGTCTCACTGATGGTCAGGATTAGGACATCTGCCAGAAGAAATTCTTCAGGGATGGGAGGTCCTCAGGCTCCAGCTGCAGTGGGAAGCTTCCTGAATAGGGCTCCAATAGGATTTTTGGTTGTTTAGCACCTCCCCATTCACAGATATTAATTTACAGCATTGCAATTGTGAAAACCTGTTCCCCCTTAATGACCTGGGAACTACATAAAAACAGGATTTCTAGCATTCCCATAGAGACTATTTCTAAAATTCATCCTGTGCTAGGTTTATGCAGGTTTTTACAGAAATATTAATTTTTTTTTCAGTCCATACGTAAGTCTCTTTGGAGTAGGAAACCAGATACTAACTGATTAATAGATATTAACTATTTCAAAGACAAGCAATGTGAAACTGAAGTCAGGTATCTGTACTAGTGAATGCCCCAAGAAATTAACTTTTAACCATTGATCAGAAAAGAAGACACCTTCTGATGCTTTCCCTAAGGTGGAGGTCAGATTACAAGGAGCAACAAAGAAATTCCAAGACTCAAGAGCGGTTTCTGACACAAACTGCAAAAGCAAGAGGATGATGGGACTGGACACACCTCTCTGGGCTCTTTGGTTCCTGTGCTGTATGTGGGGCTATTTGATACTGCACTTCAGAATTAAGAAACAGATTGCCATAAAGGTGCAGGAATACAGCCCAAGACAAATTAGCAGATGCTCCCTCCTTTTTCTGAGTCCCTTGGGGCAGGCAACTTTGGATTTAACTGCTGAAAATGCAGTTAACCATAATCTGTTGCCAGATGTTTAAGAATTGAGTGGGATTCTCAGGAAAGGGTTCCCATGGAGGAAGATCAGCACAGCTTTGTGAGCGATGTGCCAGTCAGCAGGGTAGCAGCATCCTCCTGGGATACACAAATCGAAGGCGGTGGGGCAGAAAGGTGGAGGCTTCTGCTAAGTTCGGTCAAGAATGCTGATTAAAAAAAAGAAAAAAACCCCACATTAGGTAAAAGCATTGCTTCCTTTACATTGCAAAACAAAGGGAGACAGCACAGAATGCCGGTAAGAGGGACGAAAGAAATCCTCTGCAACTGGAAGTCAGGAGGCCAGCCAAAAACGTGGTTTGTGTTTGCAGAGTTTCTTTAAATCCACGATTTTTCCCATAATTTAAATCCACGGGGGTTTTCTCTTCCCAGGGAGCTAATTAAGCTACACAGCATGTTTTGTTAGCTAACAAGAAGCCTATATCCTTTATGGGGCTGTGAAAAACCCCAAGACAGCCAGGCTATCACAAACAAGTGCTGCACACAGAGCACTGATGTGGCCAGTTCTGTGTAACGCCAAACACACCAGCACTTCTCAAATGCTTTTCCAGGCTTTCAGAGGGTTTTTTCCCCCTAATTCCTAGTTTTCATCCATTTCCACCTGATGCTGATTTTTTTTATTTTCCACTCAGCCAACCAGTTGCAGGCACAGCCAAGATTGCTCCACACGAGGGATATTGCCACTCCAAGAATATTTCTGCAATAACCAAGAGAATAATTACGGATCTCATCTGCTTAAATGCAGGTAGAACAAGAGGCAGTAGGTCTGTAGCCACCTAAGTTTGGGATGAAAATATACAGAGTGCTTCTGTGCTGCCTCCTTCCCTCTGGGAAAATCCCCCAGTCCTGTGCCAGCAGCATCACATGCCCAGCCCCTTGAGCTGGGCGAGGTCCCTGCAAACCATCACTCTCCAACATCAGGAGCTGGCACTTAATTCACACTATTGTTTTCCTTAGCAATTTCGTCCCTCTGCATGGTCAATGTTGCATTTCAAAACCTTGCTTTGCTGTGCATGACCTTGGATGTTTTATCCCAAGCAGTCCGTATTTTAGCCCTGAGCTCAGCATCCAAAGACAGGATACAGCAGACAAAAACCAGGATACAGACAGTGCCCATGAGAAATCTGTGTATTACAGATGAGCAGCCTAAAATCTTTCTTCTACATCCCTGCAGCCATGGGGCAGGTCCTGCCCCAGCACAACTCATCCTGAACCGATGGCAAGAATGGAGGCCTCATAGAGAAGTTTAGTTCAGACTGTACTGTTTGTATGGCTGGGATAAGAAGGATGAAGTGGGATTTTCAAGAAATCTAGTCTTTCCAAGGTGTAGTGATGGACCAAGATACATGGTACAGAAAAACAGCTGGTGGCTGAAAGAAGTCTTGATTTAGGTTTGTTTTGTTTTTCAGGAAATCTTGCCTCTCATTTTGACCATTCTCTCTAATTAGAGACCAGAGGGCCTGGCCATTAACCTTGATACTAATTTTTCAAACATTTGGGGAGGGAAAGAAAGAAAGAAAACCAGGATGCAGCCGGAGTCTTTCCAATAATTTCCTCTTTTCTTTCTCTAACCCTCAAGTGCCATGTAGAAACTTCTCCTGAGAGACACATGCTTGCATTAAATGCACTGAATTACAATCAGAGGTTTGCTTTTTCTCTATTGAGAATAAGGAAGTGCCTCACAAGCCATGCTAGACAGCATGTATTTTGAAATACTGGATACTGTAATTATTTCTATTCCATTTTAAGAATAACCCATCAATAGTCAAGTAGCAAATACTCCCTCCACAGTAAACTGAAGGAAGAGCCGGATAGCTTGTTTAAAATTCAACACATCAGCCAGAAAAAGTGCAGCCAGGGAGAAAAGGCTGTGTGCATTTCTGCTAACTGTCTTGAAAGAAGACAGAAGTCAGATACAGGCCACATCAGAGGTGACAGAAATGACCCAGAGTGAATTCTGCCCAGCCAGCTTGCAGAATCCCATATCCTCACTGCCATGGCCCAGCTAGCCTGCACCTCGTCCTGTACCACAGTGTAGTTAAGGCAGCAAACACCGTCAGCTTTCCCTTGTTCTGGGGAATGAAGGGACTTCTCTGCTTCATCTGGTGCTGGGAAGTTAATTTATTGATACTTGTAAGTGTACAAATACTGCAGTAGTATTACAGTGCTTAACAAGAGAACTAACACCTCCGCTTTTCCAGACCGTATCCAAAGCTGATTCTTTCTGTGTTACCCCATATTTAAATTCAGGACGGGAAGCTTGACCAAAGTTCTCCCTAATGCTAACAAAATGGCCTAGCTGAACGATGGACTTGAACATACGACAGTGATCTGTTAATGACATCTCCTAAAAACACTGACTGTGCTCAAACCAACATTTACCCTAACCCTGCTTTGGCCAGCATTTCTAAACTAGAGTTGTCTGGGGAAATGCACAGCTTACAAAGGGAGGCAGCATGGGTGCCTTTGGATACAGATGTGGCCGGGTTTCTAACACTGAATAGGAATGGTAATGATCTTCTGCTCTTCAGTACAGCAAGATGATTTATACTTTCTGAACCTTTAGACATCATTGAGGCCCTTGTCCTTATGTATGAATCACAACCTTATTTCCACATGGATGAAATAAAGATATGTACACACACAGACATATATATATATATATATGTATATATTCACAGAGCAAGGAATCTGCAAGAACTCAGAAGCATAACCTTTCTGTTTTGCATTTTTGTGATTCTTGAGAAGAATTTTCAAAGCTTTTCATGTCACAGCAAGTTGGTTGTACATGTACCAGAACTCGTGATAAGAAGCTCAGGAAGAAATAAATTCAGATAAAAGAACAATGTGTCCCACCACTATGAAAACCAAAATTTAAAATGCCCAGGGGTTTCTGGCCAGCCCACAGGATATCCTTGCATCCCTACTACTGTACATGTCCCTGTTAGTGTTCAAGCTTCACACTGCAGATTTCCAAGTGCTTTGTGCTCACTGTGAAGTTCACTGCAGCACTCCTTGTGATGGTGTACTTTCCCATGACTGCTTTCACTCTAGCATAACATTTTAATTGAGAGCCAATTAACAAAACAATACTCCAAAATATGCTTATTTCCTCCAAGTAGTACTGAGAAGCCAGGAGGTGCCCCAGCATATTCTTGCCTGTACTCCAGTACAGTGATATGATGCACAGGCTTTTGCGGCATGGGGATTGTACATTGTAATTGGTTATTGATGGATTTGCTTGAGATCAAAAAGTGCCATTGACTGCCAGGGGGTGGTTCTTCAGTTCATCTTCTATGACTTAGCATATACTGGCCTTTTCCTGCTTCAGTCTTACATACATTAAAACTCTGGCTTGTATTAGTCAATCTAAGAATATACACATATGCCAGGTACCTTTTATGAAAACATGATGGCTTACAGATTCCTAAAGTCAAGTGTCCTATTTCCTCCAAGCAGTCTTCTCTTCATCCTGCCCTGCATCTTTCACAAAACTGACATTTAGAAACAGATTCTTTTCAAAATTTCCTTTTACAGCTCATCCACAAGAGCTTGTTCTGATTTCACACAGGGACTTCATTGTGCTTTCAACCTCTGCTACCAATTTTCATGCTTGCAATTTTGGTTTGTGAAATCACTCTGCTAAAACCATGCAGAAACAAAAATATCAAAACGAAGAAATTTTTAGTGTTCTTTAGAACAGGTGTCTCTGCTTGTGTCCTCAAAACTGAGAGAAGTAAAAAAAAAAAAAAGGATCCAGCAAGTCAAGCTAGTAAGAAACTCAAGGGAGTGAAGAAGAGCAGCCTCTGAACTCCATCCTGACAGCTACAGCTGGTGATAAACACAGCAAGGAAGTTTGCTATGTGAAGAAAAGGTTGGATTTTATCTGTAGGGACCTTGGGAGGGCCCTTCTGACAGACAGAGAGAGATGCTTTTTAAGGTGTAAATTTATTCAAGCATCTTTGGAGAGGCCTCAAGATTTGAAAACAAATATCTTCCTTTTATCTGGCAAATATCACAGTTTATCTTCCTTTTATCTTGTCTGAAAACTTACTCGTCTGTTAATGATATCCTAATTTTCCTTTAAAAATGCCTTGGCTGTTTGACTTTTACAGATTGATCACTACACAAACCTACTGCTGTAATCATTCCCTCTCCTCTGCATTTATAGCCTTGCATCCATTAGATTTGCATATATATATTCAAATAGGCACTTGAATCTCTGAGTTTCTTGACAGAGCAATCTAATTTTTATAATTTATATATTTTATTATAATAGCAACATTTCTTTCCCAGTAAATTACCAAGTTGTTTTCAGTGGGTGCAGTAACACAACTCAACACTATTTCTCTGAGAAAGCAGCAAGAATCCTCCCTCTGCCTCTCAGTGTAACAAAGCCCACATGGTGTGAAGACGTCATGTATAAATTCTTGAGATAGCACCAATTTGCAGCATCTGGGGGAGGCAAGGGTCAAAAGTGAAACCCCACTGAAGTGGTACACTGCCATCAATGATAAGTATTTCTCAGATCCTTACCTCATAGTCAATATCATCTTAATTGTAACAGAATAAATTGGCTCCAATAAGCGCATAGAATTAGTTTTTGTTTCGTCTAGGTCTGTCTTGGTTGAGAAGGCAGAGCTTGCCCATTTGGATCACTCTCTGAGCTGCAGAAATCTTCAAATACCTCATCTACCCCAGGACAAGGAGGGATTCATTGGCTGTTTCTCATCTCCCCCTGCAGTCAACCCATCCAGGATACAGTCAAGAGTAACAACATGCCTGAGGCATTTGCATTTTTAGATCACTCTACCACAGCATCTCCTTTTGGTCAGCACTGTTCTCACAGAAGATGCTGCCCCTCAAAAAGGTGCTGGCAGCCAGTGGAGCTCCTGGCTCTGAGATGATGCTTCCACATTCCCTTCTCCAGATACCTCTCTGGCCACGGTCAGAGACTGATAATATTGGTGTT
Source organism: Cnemophilus loriae (assembly GCA_013397755.1). Lineage (NCBI taxonomy): Eukaryota > Metazoa > Chordata > Aves > Passeriformes > Corvidae > Cnemophilus > Cnemophilus loriae. The sequence goes on from VZTF01002142.1 coordinate 387,399, forward strand.
TCCAGATGAAACTTTTGCTCTACACAGTTTGCATTCTCACCCCGGCCTATTCAGCAGGAAAATGTCTTAATAATGGTTTTAGGAATTGCAATTTAATAAAAACAGGAATTTGGTCCTACTTAGAAATCTCTAGCAGGAGGAACACATATTCGTGAAACCAAAGGTGAGATGCAAAACCTGCAAGTAAATGTGGGTAAAGCGCAAATCTAGGAATTAGAAGACAAAAGCTGAAGACCTTCATTAACCTTCTGGAACTCCTAGTTTAACACTCTTGAGGCTCAGTTTCCCTACAGTAAAACAAGAATAAAGCTAGATTTCTCCTGGGGCAAATTTTGCTGATATTTCTCTATAGAAACACAAAATATATAAGCAGCAGTATTCTGGTAACTTAAAATGCCACACACTGAAAATTATTTTAGCATAACTTAACAGGATAAAAATTTGAGTCTTAGGCAAACCCCAGAAGGATTCCGAGTTTAGCAGGTCAAAATGAAGGTCTGTCATGTGTTTTTCATATTCGTAAAGGCATGAGGTTTAGAGAAAGCTCTTCAAATTCCTATAAAGCCAAAGAAAACAAACAGCCTGGTGCTCTGGGGAAACAGGAATAGGTTTCAGGCTGTAAACAGCAGGTGTAATCAGCATTTCTCTCTGTCACACAGAAGGAACCTTAGCATCCTTTTTTGCAAAGAAAAGGAGGGATTAAGAACTCTAGCCCAAAGTAAAGGTTTGGATCATATAGTCTAGATTAGCAGCCCCTCCTTCATGCCCTACAGAACAGCTCCCATTAGCTCACAGGTGCATGATATTTTAAAGTAAGGTCGTTCAGGCTGAAAGGACACCTCAGGATGTCTCAAGCTCAACCGGTTGCTCAAAACAGGGTCCAAGAGGAGTTCAGACTACGTTTCTTAGGACTTCCTCCATTTGGTCTTGATAGATACAGTTTGCTCTCTCTCTTCAATGGCTAGAGCAAGTTAACACTAATTTTGACAAGAGTGCTGCAGTCATAGCAAGCAACCACAAACCAGAAGGCAGGTTATTAAGCCAAAAGCATGACTGTGTAGTGACACTGTAAATGAGCACTTGCTAACAAATTGCCTCAGAAGCAGGCCAATGCAGTTAAAGCAAAAACAAAATCCAAAATCCGTTCTGCACTCCACATACAAGATTAATATTTTAATCAACAGGGTTTTGCCTTGTTTAAATAACCTATCTTCCAAACCCTCTCTTTTGGATCTTCATGGCAATGTAGTTCACCTGATCTCAAACTCACTCAAGGGTGACTTAACATATTCTGTAATAAAAGTTTCTGATCGGAGAAGCACCCAAAAAACGGACCCAGTGACTATATGCTTGGTAAAATTTAAAGCATCAGTCTAAATTTCCACTTGTTACACTACCACATGAGCCAAGTTTAGCAGCAGTGGCTCAGCAATAACATTCAGGCTGATCCGCCCAGTGAACATCAAAACATTTCTTAGGAGTTTGCCAGAAACTGTTTTCCCAGCCTAAAGCCAGCCTGTTTCAGCTTCCAGAAGATCATGAATTATCCCAAATGGTAACACAGACCAAGATGATGGAAAAGGTTGCTTGCACACATCTGCATTCAATATTTATTTTAAAGCTTCACAAAAAAATCCAGTTTCATTGGGAGACTGGAAGCCTCATCTATACCAGCTCGGTTTTACTTTTAACACTTGATTTACCCAACTCAAAACCTGAATCCTCCAGAAGGTGAAGGCAATGTATATATTTGTAAGCTTGAAAGAATATGAACATGAAGCCATACATGGCCATACAGGAGGAGAGGCATGCAGATATGTTTTACATTATACATTATATTGATTACAATATACACTGTATTTATTAATGCTAGCCATAAAGTTTCAGCACAGAAACACACACACCTACTACTAATAATAGTAACAAATTACCTTCTTCTTACTTCTCTAAACAAAGGGAGCTTTCTCACAAACCACCTAAAGGGAATAAATGCACCAGCAGATACACAGTGACTTTAAATAAACCCCAGGTAAAAAAAAATAGGTTCTCATAAGCCAATTATATCTGCCACACACTCCAGGCCAGCAAAGGACAGACCTTTATCATTATTTTTCTTAGTCACTATTTAATAATACACAATCCTTTTTAATAATAAGTATGGAAATAATTAACACTTTAAAGCACACAACCTGTTGGTGATTTTCTTCCTTTGCTACTTATTAGAAATTTAATTTATTCATGAGACTAAACAACAAATGTTTCCACTGAATTTCAAGAATATTTTTCTATGAATGAGAATCTAACAAGATATTTCTGAAGACATTCTAGCCTGTTGCCTTAAGATTTGATACTTACGTGTATTGATAGTGCATTTAAAAATGAGACGTTATAAAAGCAAATTGGAATAATTTAGAGAGATAACCCAGGATTTTTCTTCAACAAAGGCTTCAGGTACCTCTAAAACTGATCTTTCCAGCATCACTAGAATTACACCAGAAATCAACAGGATACAATTTCTGGCCTTGTGTGCCATCAGAGACTCAGACTGACCAAGTTTCTGTAACCATGCCTAACATAAAGTATTTACACGGCAGGGCTGCAGTCAGGTGAATCACTTAGCTGCTTCAAGATAAATTCCTACACACTTGCATAGCCTTACCCCCATATCTAAATATTTGTCTATTATTATGCTGAATTACTGACCTCAGATCCCAGGCTTGGCCCTCCTGTGCAGACTGACTGACTTGCTGAGCTCAGCTGTGATGGATGCCTCATCAAACCACCCTGCTGGGAAATAACAAGTTTATTTTCTTCCAGCCCCTCTCCCAGTAGTTTGGGGCTCTTCCTGAAGATATTTGTGATAAATATTTTGAAAACTCTTCAGGTTAATAGTTCTAAGAGATTTCTCTGGTCTGCTTTTGTTAACAAAGTGGGAATTTCAATCCCATCTCTATTATTTTAAGTACAGGAAAGAGGTTTTTAAAAAATACAAAAAAGAGAGAAAAGAGATCCTTCAATAGCAAGATGTTTAATAATAGTCCTTAAGAGGGGGGGAAAAAAAAAGAGAGAGAGAAGGAGTATAAAAAGTCTTCTATTAAGGATTTACACAATATGAAATTAATATTACAAATGGCCTGGCATGTCAATCATTTAGGATATACCGAAAGTTTAAGCCCTCAAATCTCTCTTGCTTCCTTCACTTCTTTTTTTCTTTTTGGGGCTGTAACTCCAATTCTGCCTAAGAGAGCAGAAGATAGCAATTTCAGGTTTTAATACAGGTGATGCTGACATAGGAAATCCTTTGGCTGTTGGCTCATTAGCATGCTAGGAAAAAGAAAGAAATACCAGTTTCAGACAAGGCAAACTCCCATTTGTTTATCAAGTGTGCTGCCTGTGCCGGAAGAGATGGCAAATCAGCTGAAACGGAGAATTTGCTGTGCAAAGGGGCTGCCACAAGAGGGAGGTCCCATCGCACCCAGCTGGGCTCGCTCACCTCAGCTGCGTGGAGCATCACTCAGCCATTCATGCCCCTGCCATGAGAGCCTGGGAGCCACCCGCTTCTCTTCTCCTGCTTTTCTCCAGCCCATCTTGCACAAGACGGCCGCCACGCCCCTGGAATGCTCTCCCTTCCTATGACACCTCATCTCACCTCTCCCTGCCTGTGCAGAAACCGTCCGTGGGCTGAAACTCATTTTGGTTGCACAGCACTCCTGAGCTGGGCCAGGTCTCCGCTAGCTGGGAATACACCGGGAGCACGTTACAGGCAAGCAATCCTGCTTTCACAGGGGCAGAAGAGGGATACAGTTCTCGAGAGGAGTATCTGTTCATCATAACCGTTCATCACAGTGACACCGAGGAAAAGGAGGAAGCAAGTTACTGTAGCGTGATATAAATGTACTAAAAGTATCCCTTAGAATGCCAAATCATTGCAGTCCTCTTCCTCAAACAAATTGGTTCTCTTTTGTCTCAGCTAGCTCTCACGTTATGTGGCTTCTGTCCTCCACCACAATGCTGCAATCTATTATTTTTAAAAGCTTATCTGGAAAACCTAATAAAAAAAAGTAATCCAAAATGTTTCATTAATATGGCTTTACATTTCCAACAATGGCACAAAAGCTTGTGGGTTTGGACTTTTTTATCCAGTATAAATCAACCATGTATAGGGGCTTGATATCATTTAAACAGAGATACTAGTTCTGACTTCCAGTCACCCTGTTATGAGCAGACCCCTCAAAATCCTGTGCATCTCTGAGCCCATGATCCAGCAGAAGGCCTAGGGTTATTTGGCTGGTGTGATTTGTCGAATCGTCATTGTAAGTCACAAAAGCTTTAAGAGTTTGTAGCAGCAGAGGGTCTGGCTGATGCAAATGAAAGCAGAGCTTCTCTGGGAGCTTTTAGGAAGAGGTTAAAGCATGCAAGATCCTCCTGCCATGACTGGATTGTCAGGCAGCTTTCCCTCTGATTTCTAAATAAAAGAAAAAGAAACAAGTTGCTTCTCAGAGAGTCTAGAAAAAATGTAGTGTTTTCGGTTTTTTTTTCCCCACAGAAATCCTCTCAGACCCAGAACAAAAGAAGGTGAAATCCAGCAGCAGCAACACCTCTGTGTCTGGAGGGACTGGACAGGAATCAACAAAAAAGGCTCAACTCCTGTGAAGGGTCCTGATCTTCTCATGCTGTGACCTTCATTTATGCCCTTTCAGGGACCTCCTTCAAAGCTGAGCGGACCATGCTGAAATTTTCCCCCAGAATAGCAGGAGTATGAGGTAGGAGAGGAGCCCAGCAAAAATGTTCCTCAAAAAAATCCCTCCTACCTCAGAATCTCTGCAAAAAACATGCTCTCTTCTGGTTTTGCACATATATTCTCTAAACCACAAGTCTTTTCATATAAATCTTTTTTGACAAAATCATTCTCCATTTAAGTCCTGCTTGAGTGTGTTGATTCATTTCATGCTTTAGATTACTCCAAGAGTTTGTTGTTTTAATAATTTTCTCTTCTTGTCCTTGGAAACTTCACGAGAACTTCATTTTTGGATTTCATTTACTCTGCATAAATGGAGTAATGCGTTGGCAAAAATGTTGTGTTGCCTCCATTCCCTAAAAGGAGCATGGGAGATGGGCAGGGGTGTCTATATCTGGTTAAAAATCAGAACAGTTTTTTCAATGCCACTTAGTTACTCATGCAGTGCCGGGTTCAAAGGACCATGACCGATCCAGAGGATCCATTATTTGGATGAACAAGAGCCTGTTCTCCTCAAAGCCTGTCCCCAAAAATGTCAGCAATGAGGAGGGATGATACAGGGGCAACACAGACCATCTGAGCAGCCCCGCTGCTGAACACCTTTATGTTGTGTTTGGAGAACACTGACAAGCTCACCTAGATCCAGGATGACTGCAAGCACGTGCTTAGCCTGAGACACGGAGTAGGTGAAGATGGCAGTGAGCTGGCAGATCCTGGCTTGTGTTTTGCATTAATCTGGGGTCTTCATAACTGCAGTGTTTGCCACAAGGCTGCTGCAAATGGGGTGCTCTATTCTTATACAGCTGGGCGATATGAGCACATTTTAAAAAAAAAGAAATCTTTACTGGTTCCTACATGACAAGAATCAGTGGAAGACTATGGAAGACTGAGGGGCTCTGTCTTATGATTGGTCTGACATTCCAAGATATCTCTCTGAGCCAGCACACCTCCAGGACCTGCCGGTGCATATCCTCCCCTTGATTTGGTTTAATTTTTCCTGACAAGGCACCTGAATTAGCAGTTCTGTGGCAGTTCTTCAGCTAAAAGAGGCTAACCACTAACAGAACTTGTTGTGTTCCTTCACAGCAGATTCCCATCTGTGTTTTGAGGTTATGAAATAACAACAGGAAAGTAATAAAAAACCAATAGTTATGTCTCTGAGGACCTTGTGCTCCCCACCCTGGGTTGGGATTACACAGATAAAACTCATTTTCACGGGCAAAGCACAAGATAACAAGGCACTGACTTGAGCATCCCTAACACAAGATTAGTCTTGTACAACTTCTTCCAGTGGGACTTCATCATCCTTACAAGTAACTAATTCCCACCCTGAACAAACAGCACAGAACATGTACTTGGCACCATTTTACTGTCTTCAGCCGCAGTCCAGACCTGCCATTCTCTATGGGAGCCAGAGGGTTATTTTCAAAGTCTGCAAAGAGCTGAGAAATTTCTTTCCCAGATTTTAAGATAATGAGACTTTCTTTCCACGTGTTTGTAGTCAATTCTGCAGGTGAGTCCCTACTTTCTGAGCATTTGCATGCTGCTCTGTCAGAGTGCACTCCAGATCCCAGTACCAAAGTACAGAATAAAACTACAGCATTGCAGAGATTATGTGAGGGCAAGGATGACCTCTGCACAGATAGATGCTCAGGTTAGCATGTAGACCTTGGTGGATTTTCACGGCTTTGTAAGAAATTTGTTTTCGCAAAGTTAAACTCAGACATGGTAAAAAGTCAGGTTGGAGCTGAATCCAGTTTTATGAAGCATGCCTGAGAGGCCCTGGAAAACATGATTATGGTTGGTTTGAGTTTTTTAAAATAATTTCATTTTCTTTAACAGTTCAACAGAACCAAGTAAGTGTTTCGAACTGATCTCTCACTTTTAAATGTCTCAGATATATTGTTAAAGTTGGCTCCATCAATTCACAAGTTTTATGCCCTCATCAAAATATCCACACACAGGTCAGGTATTATTATTATTATTGCTTGAAAACCCTCTCAAGTAAAGATTACTTATAGATGAGATGAATATTGAATAAATGTAATCCATGGATTAATTAGCTAAAGCCCTATGTTAATCAGAAAGCAAGAAAGGAAGAAACACTAGCTCATTAAGCATTTATAAGTATGTTGTATGTGCTTCCAGGATTCAGTTACCCTCTCTCCATAACACAACTGTTTTTTATTTAACACTTGGACATATGTGAGACACCCAATGTCCTTGTATGCTAAAACTCAAAACTGTCAAATTATATAGTGTTAGTCATCACCGGTGTGAGGAGAAAAATACTAAATAGTACAGTGCAAAATATTTGTGCTACAATTCAATAAATTGCATATTACATTTACATAAGTAATAGCTGGATTCGTGGCTGTGCATTACTTATTCACACCTTGTGTGGAATAACTCAAGAGGTAAAAGACTCATCCATTAATCTCCTCACCCCAATCTATAATCCTAAGAAATCCTAAGCCCTGCAAGACACTTTATCCTCTTAGGAAAATCAGGCTCACGAGCTGAGGATGGTGGCGTGCTTGGTGCTGAAGAACTGCTGATGAACTCCCCATTGTACAGCTATGCAAGCTCTGGTGAGCCCTGCACGGGTCTGTTGTCTGTTTGATGGACACACACAGACATGGAAAGTCCCTGTTTGTCACCTCTCTTGCAGCCCATGAGGTGTCTTACTGCTCTCCCAGGCCTGGCACGCTGGGGTCTTCTTGTAACATTTTTGTGTATATTTTTCCTTTAATGGAGTACCTTCTACTGTCAAAGATGGGTGTCAAAAGGATGTGAAGAACACTTTCCTTACTTCACACACAGCATTTTGTAGAATATCCCACCCTAATGCTTTTTCTCCATGAATAATTCCATGTTGCAATGTCTTTTTTCTTTTAAACTTTTTCTTTTTGACCAATGCTATTCAGTGTCCACAAACTACAAGCAGAGTATCACACAGGCAAAACCAGCCTGGAGGTACGGCAAGATCTCCACCAGCCTAATTCTGAAGGGAAATTATAGATCTCTCTGCACTTACCAAAAAACAGGGCAAACAAGGCTGGCAAGACCATCTAACCATTTTGCACTTTTGCTTGGTCTCAGCTTACATGACACCACTTTGTTGCACTGAATCCCACTCCTCTCCTCCCCAGGCTCTGCTGCCCAGCCTTCCTCTGCATCACAGCCTCTAGCACTGCCTGGTCCACCCCAAAATTGACGGTGGCTCTGCAAGTCTGCCACATGTTCCCTGAAGGACATGTACCACAAAGAATCAAGATTCCAAGGTTTCTCATCATGCTTATGTGGCTGCACATCACCCTCAGGGGGACCATCACTTCCAGAGGAGTCAGACAGCATCAGATGGAGCAGGTTATTTATTTCTCTTGAGACTCTAAGGCAAAGGGAGCAGCATATCATATGCAAAGGGCCTGCTGCACCACAGGCTGAGTTGGGAAGGTAATGTAGGGATTTCTCCTTAGGGGTAAGTTCTTGGGCAGGCATTTTAATAACACTCTTCTTTAGGAAATAATTGCCAGGCATTATGCAACTCCCTCCTCTCCATGGGATGGAGTCCAGTGGAGTCAGAAGTGTGAAAAATAAAGGTCCCTACCTAGGCAAGAAATCCTGCCACCCAGCCTGTAACAGCACAGCTTTATCATGGCCAGACCTACTACCTTTGGCAGTGTAGGTACAGGGGAGCAAAGCAACAGCCAAGCAGAGCTTATTGCGAATATGTTCATCCATACTGAGGTGTTGCTTCATGGGAACCATGTAAAACAGCCCCCGTTTCCTGCTCTGTCCCATACGCTGGTACCCCTCAGCTGTCACCCCCCCTGTGAGGGGAGTGCAGAGCAGTCTTATCCCCCCATGTGGCAAGGGGTGCCCAGGGCCTCTGTGACTGCTGTGGAAAAACCACACCTTGCCCCCCCTGCTGTGAACAGATTGTGAAATCAAAGAGCAGCTATTTCAGCTAAGGGCAGGAGACAGAGGTATTACCTGGCCACACGTTTTGGCAGTAAAATGAACTTGCATTCCCCACCATTTTTCAAAATCATGTGCTTGGTACCTATGGGTATGCCAAGTGGCACAAGCACGCTTGGAGCCTGCGGCTGTTCCAGCTCCAGTGCAGATTATGGGTGAATCACTGACTCTGTGGTGGAGCAGAAACCAGGACACTCAACTGTGCCAATGAGATGTTCACACAAACAGACCTTGAGCATGCAGAAAGCATCTGAGCATGCCTTGGTGGAAAAGAAGGGGTAAGGTCCATGAAAGAACAAGGAGTAATGATTTTAAACTAAAAGGGGTTCAATTTCGATTAGGTACAAAGAAGTAGCTTTTTGACAATGGGGGTGGTAAAACACTGGCACAGGTTGCCTAGAGAGGTGGTGGATGCCTCATCCCTGGAAACGTTCAAGGTCAGTTTGGACAGGGCTATGAGCAACCTGGTCTACATGAAGATGTCCCTGCTCATTGCAGTGGAGTTGGAACAGATGGCCTTTAAAGGTCACTTTTTGCCAGAACTATTCTGTGATTCCACGAGGCAGAAGCAGTGCTATCACTGAGTACAGTACTGGGTGGGGTGGAGGGTGGGTTGTGATGAGCACCCACAGCCCTTTTGCCTCCTGCCACACAATTCTGCAGAAACCTGGCCTTCATTTAACTAGAAGGTCCCTAGATCCTCTGTTTGGGAAAGAGATGCTTGGGGCTGAGGCAACTGAAGTATCTTGCAGAAAATCTGTTCCAGTAGCCTCCAGCAGCTGGGAATTTCTGCTTTTTTCCCTGGAGCGGTATTAATTCAATGACCTAGCGATCACATTGGAAACAAACCACATCAACATATAGAATTACAGATGAAACTCATTCACTGGGAAGACCTTCAAAAGGCACTATCACTGTCTTCAGACAGAGTCAGGCCCACTGGTGTGGGGAACACACGGAAAATGCCCAGTGCAATGAACTTTTAGGGTTAGAGTTGTTAATAATGTATGGGCATATACCATAAATTATGTATTAAGCTCAAGACAGCTGAGCTAAAGTCAGACATAGATTAGACAATTCATGGGATTGGACTTAAAGTACTTGAAAGGTGCCCTTGGACCCAAATTAAGTGAGCAAAAAGAGGCAGAGAGAGGTTCAAGTTGGTACCTCCTCAGTCCCTACACCTGACCCAGAGCAGGAATCAGCAGCATGTGTCAATGGTGGCAGCAGCCTCAAGGTGATCTCCACAACAGTCCTCTCTTTTGGGAGGGAAGGAATTAACACTCTCCCTGTTAATCCCTGGAAAAAAGTAATTATGCCAGGTCCCCGAGGGACACCTGTGAAAGCCAAAGGTCTGCAGCAAGTTTCATAGATGGTGTGAGGGTAATCTGTCCTTTTGGGAAACCAAGAGAAGCCCCACACGGGGGATGCGCCCTCGGATGCCCTCTGAGGACACTACAGCTGAGGCAGACGGTGCAGGTTTTATCCCGGACATCACTCAGACAAACCTATTCTTGGCCCACTGAAAAACAGCAACCTGCAGCATGCAATACAATACTTTGTGGTACTAAAGGACCTTCCAAATGAGGGTCTCACATTAATTAATTAAGCCTCAGAGCACCTAGAAGGAAAATCTATCCTATTTTACCAGCAAGTGCAATGAGTATGCAAAGGTCACACAGAATAGAGGAGAAAAGGAAAGAGAGATCCTGGTATCCTGACTCCTGACTCCTTGCTGCATCTATTAGCTCATGAGTCCCCTCCAAGGGACACGCTTGGAGGACAAAAGGTGACCCACAGCTATGTCCCAAGGGGCACTGGCTGAGAGGTTTAATAAGATGCAGGAGAATGACTAACAGGGTTACACAGATTGTCGCAGGTCAGTAAAGAATATGGCAATAAGAAAATTGATCCTTTGAAAACCTCCAGCCACATGCTCATGTCAGAACCAGACGTGACTTGTGTCTGTGTTTCATACGACACCACCAAGTACCCACCAAAGGGCTTTCCTTCATGTTTAAATAATGAAATGCAATGTAATGCCAACAGGTGCTTTTTTCACAGGGAGAAGGGAGAAGAAGGAAAAGTGTTTGAATGGGCTGAGGCAGAGCCCAGGTTTTCCCTGCCTCTCCCACCCGTCCTTGTCCTTATGGCTCATTAGCAAGAGGTCACCGGCGGCTGGTGAGGTCACATCTGTCTGCAATGCCAAGGAGACAAGCATGTGGGCACTGGAAGAGGGAGTAACCCGTGTATGACTGGGGTGTGTGTGCGGCGTAGCTACGGTGTCTGTGCGACAGAAGGGAGGCTGCCATGGGGAAGAAAAAGAAAAGTGCTCTACAGGTCATCCTGGAAGATGGTTGGTATCACTGCGAGATCATTTCAGTTCGCATGCTGCCAAATACTTGACTAAACCTCTTGGGGCTTCCTGAGCACACCATTTCGCATCTCTCAAAGATCATACAATTTCAGTTTGCTCAGGCAGAGAACATTTGTCAGTCTGCCAGACTAAAGTAAATATTAAGACCATTGCTGTAGGAAAAGAATACAACATATAATCAATAAGGGATATTCTGCCAAGCTCAGCTGGAACTTAAGGGTTAGCTGTGTAAAGCATCACATGTGTAAATTCCAGCAACAAATGCAATTACTCTTTGTTCTTTGTTTTTGCAGCCGGAATAGAGTTTGATGGACAAGTGGAAACTGACACAGAGAGTGAAGGTAATGTAGAGATTAACAAATGTGGTCTTGTTTGAAATACAAGAGGTAATACCTTTTCTTTTTCTCTCTGACTTATGACTTGCTCTACAACACGAACTCTTTCATGAGCTACTTGCAAGCAAGCAGATTTTTCCCTTGAGGTTTGACTTATAACAGTGATATGTAAACCACCTTTCTTAAGCAGCCTGTCCTCTTTTATCCATGTTCCCAGAGTCAGAGGCTGTCAGAGCCCACATCCCCTGGGAGTCAGCCCCTAGTAAATCAAGCACTGCGGTAAAGCACCGCCCTGTGCAGGGCTGGGGCTGCTTTGCACTATACTGAGGTCCTGCTCGCCCTCCCTGTAATGCTTGCTTAGACCATAATACACTGGGATCTTGATTAATCACGGCCACAAGAAGAAAATAACGAAAGTAGATTGAAGGAAGACTTATGACTGTGAGGGAAATCAGGAAAAGCCCGTGACAGGACTAAAACCACTTCTAACTCTGCATGTATAGTATAACTAGAGAGAGGAAGCTAAGAGGTAGGATCATAACAGCACTGGATAGGTGATACAAATGTAGCTGTTACTGCAAAAACGGTTCACAACTGTGTCTGTATTACTCACAGAATAGGAGAAAGTAAACAGCAAACTACAGGGATTTAATTTTTTTTTTAAAAATCATACCCAACTTTTCCGTATAGGTAAAAGAAGCAGTAAGATAAAGGTAACAAATGAATGCTTCGTATTTAACCTAATACCTGATAGGTTGCAAATAAAAAAACTCTAGATCATTAGCTGTCCAAAATGAACATTTTCCTGAAGAGAGCAGGTGGTCCTTTGACCAGATGATTGACCAAAATTCAGTTTAGATGGACCATTACCTAGTAACTGAAACCTGCCTAATTTCTAGCTTTTCACCAAACCAAAAACGCAAATACTCAAATTATTTTTTGCTTATATTTTTCTCACCTTTTAGGCTCCTCATTTTACACTCTGGATGCCATTCCAGCACAATTTCCTTCTTTTGTTACAATCTTTCCAAATCTTTACTTTCATCAGCCAGAAATTTTGGAGAATTAGAAGCCAGAATACTCTGGAAAACTTACAATTGATTTTAATAGACTTGGTAGTGAAAGAGATGGAGAGACTTGGGGGTTTTTGAAAGTTTTTTCCCTCTTTCCATAATATTCTGCAATTAAACCATGCTCCATTTCAATCCTTTAAGCTGGAAGCACTTCTGACTTCTGGAAAGAAGAGGTTTTTGGTTTGCAATGCCAGTAAGAATGAAATATGCCGCAGAGACTATCTGGTATGTCTCTTGTCTGAATATAGACCATCCAATATAAAGGAAACTTCAGAGAAATAAAACCAGATACTGCCTGTGCTGTACCTTTTCTCTCTATAAAAATAAGAACTCCACTCCCAACCTTGAAAAGTAAACATCTTTCAAGGACATCACATCAACAAGCAAACTACACATTGTGTAACAGACTGCAATTTCTGTTTCCTTTGTTCTGGTGTGTTTACAGGTCAGGGAGATATCTGTCTGTGCTGTCTGGTGGATGGGCTTTTGCATTTGTAACTAATTTCCAATTTCCTTATGGTCACATATAAGTCACTGATGTGCTATTTCACACTGCCATGAATGGGAGTTGCACAACCAAAGAGTTACACCTGGTTCTTGGACAGGGCATAACACAAAGCCCATCAAGATCAACAGGCATCTGCTCTTTGAATTTGCCAGGGTTTGCTTCAGGTGTCCTGGCTGCCCATGCTTTTCTGATGAATCTTAATTTTGCCAGCATGGATTTCCCAATGTAATTGTTTTTTATCACTTGCAGAAGATGAAGTAAAGGACAAGAAAACAAACAAACAAACCCTCAGGGAAACTGGCAGAGCAAGAAGCAGACTTCAAAGCAAAAAGCAAGAGAAAGACAAAGAAGAAAAAGAAGACAAAGAAGAAGATGAGAGTGAAGAGGAAGACAATGGCAGCCAACAAAACAGAGCTTCTAGGAGAAAAAATTACCAAAGGAAGAACAGAGATGGAAAAAAGGCAAGAGAGGAAGGAAGCCAGAAGAAAGACAGAGGCAAAACGGCTCCTACCAAAGATCAAAAGGAATCAGAAAACAAAGAAAAGAAAACAACCAAGAGAGGGAAGGAGGGGGAGGACAAACAGAAGAAAGACAGGAAAAACAGGTAATTAAACAATCCCTGACTATGGTGCCTTGTTCAGACTGGCAGCGATATTGACATGCCAGTGACATATGGATCAGAATGGCAAAACCAATGGACTGCAAATAAGTTCCTGCTCTCCTAAAAGAAACACAATAGTGGAAAACAGTGTAAAATGCCACACAACCAAACTGTTTCCAAGTCATTATCATTTCTCAACCAGGATCAGGTCTATGCATGTAGTGGAGTCTTAGTACCTACAGCCAGGGTTAGAAAGGCACCCCTAAAGAAGGTACTTTGAGAAATTCGGGTGTGGACACATTTTTTTGCTTGGTCTATGGAAACATTCCAGTTAAAATGGATCTCCTGTGTTTTCAAGTGTCTTCCTCTTCCAAATCTCGCTTGTCCCAACCTTCGATTTCTCCCCATTTTGTTCTGAAGGCATGACAACCATTTCTCCGGAGCCGGCTGTAGCCCTGGTAGCTGTAGGCAATGTTCTGTAGCAGAAATGTGGTCCAAAGCACAATATTGAGTGAACTGTAGTGGGGCACAAAAGCCTTCTCATTGCCCTGGCTGGAAGCCCTGCTCTGAGTGAGAAGGGCACTGGCATTGCACTGAGCCAGGGGATGTTGAGGCGCTGTGCCCACATTGGAGTGGGATCCCCAGGGCCAGCAGCAGTCTGCCTACCCCAAGCAAGGCCTTCCCTCTAACACCCCCGAGTTTTTCTGTGTCCTGAATTTTGTGTCTCTTCCAGTACTTCTTCTGCTTCCTCCAACTCATCTGACGAGGAGTCACTGTCAGAGGAAGAGCTTGCGATGCTGAAGGAGCAGGTGGAGCAAAAGAAAAAACTGATTTCCACCATGAGGAACAAGCCCTGGAGGATGGTGAAGAAGCTCTCAGTGCTCAGGTACCCATCAAAATGGGAACCCCCTCTCCTGGGGTCTCTGCTGACTGTTATCAGATGCACTTTTTCTTTCCTTGAAATTACGTATTTGCTGCTGCTCTACAACCGTAGTATCAGAAAAGGTGACCAGCAGAACCTGGCCAGCCTGTCTGAGTTCAAATGATCAGAGTTAATATGTGGAATCTGATTTTCAGCCTCTGTAACCAAAGAACAGACAAAGTGCAAATCTGTTCAACTGATACCTATGGCCAGGTCATTCTACCCCAGTATTTAAAACCAAATGACTCACTACAGTCAGGCTACTTGTTAAAGCAAACTCCATACCCTGGCTTGCTTATTCATGTCTTTTGTCAGACAGAAATCAGAGCAGCACAGTGCCATGTTACTGCACAGTCCTGAGATGGGGCTGCTTGGAAAAAATGCTGTATTATTTGCAGAAGCTTATGGAGCAAAGGTAATTCTGCCACACAGTCCCTGATGAAGGTAGGAACAACTCAGGCAGCAGGAGAAACCCCTGAGTGCAGGACAGTGGGGGACAGCGGGGCAGAGCAGACCAGGGAAACCAAAACCCACAGGTTGACAACTCATAACAAACTATTCCTATGTCAGGGTAATGATCCAACTCCCAGCTCTACTGGTTAAGGATCCTCTGAAACCCCTTTCTACCCGAAGATATTTCAAAATAGCATTGCAAAGCATGCGCAGCCCCACAGGGAGTGGTGATGCCCCAGCTCCGTGTTTGCTGAGAGGTTGCTCAGAGCTGCAAGGACTGTGCTGTGAAGGCTGGCAATCACCATGTGTCTCTGCTTCTCTCTTTTATGCCCTGAAGGCCAAGACCTGTTCCATCTTCCAATAAAATCAGGAATTATGAACTCTGCCAATTACTTCTGAAAAGCTGGGTGAAGATCTATAACAGGGAAACTGTGTTAAAGTAGCTTTTCTACCTCCCAGCTGTGCTATGAGCCTGAGCTCATAACAAATAAATTCTTATGGCCCTAAAATTCCAAATTTCTGTAAGAAAAGAAAAAAAGAGCAGAGTTATTTCTGATGCATTTTTCCCCTATAGTGTAGGATCCTGACTAAAATCCTGCTTAGAATCATGTTTGACAATACTTTCATCTTGTTTCTGAGCTATAGCAATCATCACTACGCACTAATGAACCTAAACAAAACTGTTACATTTCTTGTGCAGGGGTCTCCAGAAAGGCTCTCAGCATGCTGTACATTCATTAGTTATTTTTAGTTGCATAAACTCAGCCCTGAGAGAAGAAATTATTAGCCCCATTGCACAGATGATGGGTGTAAAACACAAAGAGAGCAAAACAATATGTTCAAGATTTAGAAATCTCACTTTAGGTTTGCAAATGAAGTCACAGGTTACAGGCTGACCTACCCTATTTATACCAAGTGGAAGTCCATCTTTCCCACAGGCTTAGGATGGCAAAAAACGTCCCAGCTCCTGAAATTTAATCTCTTCTCATTGGCACTGCCAATATACAATATAATTTTATTCACAAGCTCAGCATAAGAGCATCTACCTAGACTATTTTCTCTGTATTTCCCTTAGATATCCTAGTGTAAAACTAATTTCATTTTGCAGCTCGATTTTACTCCTGACTAGCGTACACTCATTCCTCTGGTACTGAGATTATCCCCTTGGGCTGTTTGCACATCTCTGATATTTATCCTGGGAGGTGTTAACGAAAGGAAGTTCTGCATCCTCTTGGCGTTTATTTCACTAGGAAATGTTATTTTCTTCTTGACCAATGTATCAGGAGAGAGAAATTATAACAGGCATGCAGACTGGGAGAGCTCTGCAGTGAGAGAAATGGGCTCTAGTTTTAGAGAGGCTTTTAGTTTGCACCCGGGGAGAAGCAAGAAGCAAGATTTGGGGCACACCTCCACATGAACATAGAGTGCTTTGGGGACCTGACAGCTCGTCCTGGGTGAGTGTCTGAGCTCTACATGGCACAGCAACAGCACCAGCAGAGGGCAGGTGTGGAGAGACACCAAGTCTCCACCTTCGTACGAGCACGGTTGCTTATCCCACTGGTGCAGGCAGGGGTGAAAAGCTGAAGACCCCTTTGCTGTTTTAATAACCTGCTTGTTTATTTTCCAATTAGGGAGGCACAAGATTTTGTAGAGAAGTTTGAAGGAGCTCTGGGAAAAGGAAAGGGCAAAAAGCTGTATGCATATAAGATGATGATGGCGAAGGTAAGTGCTACAGTGATGTCAGGGAAAGGCTTGGCTACTCCGTTATGTATTCAGCACATTTTTAGGTTTATAGACCTCTATTTGGTGAAAGAGACACAAGGATATCAGAATAAAACTTCCTGCCCATATTCAAAAAAATACTAGCTGGCTTGAAATCTATGACTATTGCAGAAAGATCAGGGGGAAATTTACCCCAAGCTGAACCTCATTGTGATTTCCTGAATCAAGGGAGGGTTTACGGGAGCAGAAAAAACCATGGCTTTCTGAGTGCAATCTCCAAAACCCTGATCTGTGAGAAAATGTGTCCCTAAAGGGGAAAGAGGCCCTGCCAAACTCCTGCACTACCCCTAGTCCTGTAAAATTTCATCTTCTTCAGTGAAGAGGAGATAACAGGGAGAACGATGGCTGTGTTTTGAGACTGAAGTTGGTAGCCAAGTTGCATGTTGTCATGGAGATTATATTGAGAAGTGCGAAACAGAGCCAGACTTGAGATTATGAAATCAATGGGAGTTTAGCTGCTGGCCTGGTGAGGAAAGATTCAAGCTCAGTGTTTTATCAAACTAAATTTTGTTTTGAGTTTGTTCTGAACCAATTTTTTCAATCCAGAGCCAGGTCCCAATTTTCCACCCCTATATAATCTGATCAATCCATAGCAATACTGCAGCTTTCCAAAAGCCTGAAAAGGTTAAAACCCTTAAAACTCAAATCATAAATGTGAACACTTGGGAGTGGGGGGATTTTGGATTGACAGGAGTTCCTGAAATAGTCCAAAAGATAAGACCCAGACCAGAGTTCCTGCTTTGGACTTTACACCAACAACTAACCATGCTACCAAACTCTGATATTAGAAAGCCCTGCTTTGGAGCAGACCCCTGCTTCACACCTCTCTGCTCACTGCAATGTTGTCTTGTTTCAGAAATGGGTGAAATTTAAGAGAGACTTCGAAAATTTTAAAACTCAGTGCATACCCTGGGAGATGAAGATAAAGGAAGTGGAGAGTAAGTTGAAGTTGCTGTGTGGTGGCAGTGGGACATTTTCCAAGATAGCTTTGTCTTCATAAGAACAATGTTCCAGCTTCCTGGTTCACAGTCTCCTCTCACCCTGGGCATCAGTGCCAAACAAGGAACACACATCCCTGGCAGCTCCAGATGTTGCTCTCTCCATCAGTTGTGGGGACTGTTGGGAGGCTCATGAGAAACATGTTAAGGAAACCAGAGGGTAGAGGGTTGCTGAGGACAGTTTAACCCTCCTAAACTCCTAACCATGAAATGTCTTCTGCTTTAAGGTCACTTTGGCTCTTCTGTTGCTTCCTACTTCATATTTCTGCGGTGGATGTATGGAGTAAATCTTGTCCTCTTTGGGTTAATATTTGGACTGGTTATAATTCCAGAGGTAAGTGCTTAATTCTCCTTTCAGTAATATCTTGCCCTTTGCTTGACACAAACATGACATTGACAGGACAAACAAATGTCTTATAACAGGCATTGCTTTAGAAAAATGAAATGCCTGAGGATAATTATTTACGAAGACTTACTGACACAGGAGCAGAAGTTGGATTGATATCAGGAGATATAAAATGGTATCAAAGATCCTGTCCATCCAGCAGCTGAAACAGGGGCTCAACAATCTAATTCAAGGCTAGTTTTACATTTTGACTAAAGTGAAGAACATGACATTCTAATCCTAGGCACAAGACCCAGTCTGCAAGACCCACAAGAAGTGGATTGTGCTCTCAAAATAATTAAATACCCTCATTTTTGGGCCCTCTGAAGGGCATGGCCATGAGGCAGCAGCCATGGCACAGCCCCTCAGGGAACGGACAATTTCCCAGCACTTTGCCAACTAACATTTGCTCGGAAATAACCCTTTTTTGTACTTCCAATTCATATGATTCACAAGCAATTGTTTTATTTTTAGTTTTTCTATTTCTCATTCTTCTTGGAGAAGGAAAAGGATCTCATAGCCAACTTTATACGATCGTTTATTGAAGAATTTTTTAATGTAGCCATTACAGCTCTGGCTAAATTGCTCAGTGCAGTATTTAAAGGCTGTGCAATCCACAGACAGTGGCATCTGTTCTGTTCAATGCAGAATTTTATGGAGCAAAAATGCAGTGCAGAATCTCTCCTGAGGACCGCGCTTTTGTTCTCCTTAATGTGCTTGCTCACACTGTCGAAAGGGAAAGCTCAGTTTCCTCCCAGGACGAGGAGACATAACCATTAGCACTGAACAATACAAATGTGTTTGGTTAGGAGCTGTGCACATGGCAGGAGCTTTCGTCTCTGAAGTGTGCACGCTGTTACTCACTACCTACTGAACTGTTACGGTACGGGGAGTAGCTGGGCAATAAACATTTAATCATAAATTATTTTGAATGTAATTAGATAGCCCTAAAAAATAAGTGATAGATGATATGATAGGACCTTTCTAGGCTATGAATGCTAATGAGATATTCTGGTACAGGCACCAGTCATCTTGTAAATATAATAACTCTCCACAGCCCTTGGCATTCTCTCTCTGGCCTTCAACTGCTGCTCTAGCCACAAGACCTGCTTTGCATGGTGCCATGAGGACAGGCTGTGCCATGAAAACTATTCTTTGCATATTTTTGTCATATTTTTTTTTCCCAAACCTAATTGCCCTTTACCTCACCTTGAGAACATCTTTCGATTCAGGACTGAAAAATACAAATTATATTGCAAGCTTGACCCAGTGCTCTTGACTTCTCTCAGAGGAGGAGCTCTGCATAAATAGATGAAGCTAATCCCTTTACTGCATTAGACCCATGAAGTTCGAGCAAAGAACTCCTTGCTAAACTAAGGACATTTCAACTGGAGCTGTTCATTGAAGGATACAGTTTCTCAAAAAAATATTTCCTATGCAATGGATGTGGCCAGGGAAAGGGAAGTCCTCAGGTTATTTGCGTGAAATTAATACTAAGCATTAACAATAAATTTAATACTGTACATTAATAAATATACTTAATGTTAAATATTAATATATAAAATAATACGAAATAATTATAAATTAAATTAATGCTAAGCAGCTTTTAAAATCTGCTGCTCTAGTATTAAGAAATAAAATATATATCAAAATCAACAGAAAAGGGAAACCAACCAAAAGCAAACCAAAACAGACTCATCAAGGAAAAAAAAACGGTTAAAAACTCTTTGGTGTTTTATATGCATCACCATTATTAATGTTCTCCAGATCCTGATGGGAATGCCATATGGGAGTTTGCCAAGGAAAACTGTACCCCGGGCTGAACAAGCAACAGCTATGGATTTTTCAGTTCTTTGGGATTTTGAGGTAAGCACATGAGCGTTAATCATAAAAGATCCGTTGAATACCTCCTAAAACCCCTCAGAAGTTAGTGGTGCTGCGAGGATGAATTTGTTCCAAGCTAAACCAGCAGAGCACCTATTTCTTCCAGAAGAAGTCTGGAAAGTCTTTCGTTGCAACAAAATCTTTGTAGATGCTGAGATTTCTGGCCAAAACAGCGTGTCCATGTGCAGACCCCTGCATATGGATTTGAACCACTGCCATACACAAATGTGCTGCCTGGCGTATGTCACACGTGTGTGTAGACACAAAAGCCATTTTGCTTCCAAATGGAAAGGCAGCAAGCACCCAAAAAGGCTGGAGCTGCTCCAAACCAGGCAGCCAGAAGGTGACTTCAAGCTGCAGACCCCCCTCACCAGCAGGCAGCACCTTGCCAGACCACTGGAAGTGATTGGGAAGGGGGTTGCTCCCCATGTCCCTGCTCTCCCTGTTCCCCTGAAATATTTACATGAGCCTGAAGCGGGAACCAAAGTTTAGGACTTGCACCCAAAGGAAAATCCCATGTTTCCATCCATCTCTGGGTGCTTGCCTGCAACAGCAATTCACCTCCCACCCCAGTCACTTTGAAGATTTAAGCTGAAGGGATAAGTGTTTTTAGGTGACAGGCCAAAAAAAGGTATGTGCAGGGGGCGAAGAGTTTTGGATGTTACCAATACCTTGGGATCTTACTTTCAAAGTTGTTCCTTCTGGAAATATTTTTTTAATGCTTGTCAGCACTGGCCCACATGCTACAAGCACGAGACCCTGTCCTTGTGTAATAAACCCCTTTGCAATTTCCTTAGCTAAAAAAAAGAAAAGAAAAAGAAAAAAACCAAACCAACCAAATAAAAACCAACCAAACAAAAAAAAGCTACTTTTTTGTAAACCAGATTACTTAAACTAATTTATTAATAAGGCTTCAAATACTGGTGTCCAGGAACCTGCCAGAGTCAGGCCTTCATTTACCCCCCATTTTCTGCTGAAGATCCTTTTAACTCTTCCTCTCCCAGCACTTTCCTCCACGGCCAAAATCCAAAATTCAGAGGTGAATTAGGAACATTTTTAATAGCAGTGTAAGGAATGAAAAGCTCATTTGAGCAGTGCACTGTAAAAATACAAGAGGTAGCATTTAAACTCATTATGCCAGAAGAAAAAAAAAGCAAAATAAAACTCCAAAACAAACAAACAAAAAAATCTGAAGGAGTGTTGATCAAACGCAGCTGCTGATTTTCTCTGGGAGACCATAAGTAATAGACGTATTAGTAAGGAAGCTTGCCTCTGGATGAGGCTGTATCCTTCCAGAAAATGCTTATTCCCATGACCTGCCAGTTTCCTGTGCTCGGTACACAAATCTACATTCCCCTGCTGTCATTGAGGTGTTGACCCTCTGAACCCCTCTGCCATGCAGGTCCCCATCCAGTACCCATTCCCTTGCTGTCCGACATCAGGGAGCAATCATTCAAGCTTGAGAAGCATCTCCAGCTGTAGGGCAACACTATACAGCAATATCCTCTGCAGCCAGATGTCAAATGAAGCCCTTTGCAGAGGTTTGCCCTTTGAAAATGAATAGAAGCTTATTCCAGCAGACTGCGCAGGAGAGGTGCAGGGGGGGAAATATATATCAGAGTAGGCATAAAGGAAGAGTCAATAATGTTACCCTGAAAAATTCCTTTCAAGAGAGAGGAGCTGGGGAAATGTATGCTTTGGCAGCAAGGAGGTCACATCACAGATTTCTGGAGAAGTAGAAAGGAATAAATCTGCTTTGGACACCAGACACCATGCCTCACAAATGGAGTTTAAAGAACTTACTGTATGATGTGAGCAGAGAAACTAATTTTTCAGTCCCTGGCATCTGATGAATCAAAAAGACAAAGGTTTGGAATTACAACCTGAGAAACAAACCTCACTAGCACTTTCCAGGGACATTACATTTTACAAGGCTTTCTTCCGCTGCACCTCCCCAGCAGACATTGTGTGTAACAGGCTACAAGCCCCAAGCAGCCGTGCTGTGGTGTGCCAGCCACAGGCTTGCTGCACTGGTAGAAACACACACAGACTGGTCCTGGACCCGTGGCACTGAGCTTTGTGCAGGGCAAAAATGCAGTTTCCGTGGCACCCGGGGATACCAAAGCATTTTGTTAGGTTAGGAATAAAAAACCTAGAGTTTTGGGGGAGCTAAGTTTAATTGATCAAGTGAAGGTGGTCAAACACTGAAAGAAAGTCCCAGAAAGGTCATGGGAGCTCTGTCCTTGGAGATTTTCAAAGCTCAGCTGGACACAGTCCCAAGCCGCAACACTTTCTTTTGCAATTGGCTCTGCTTTGAGTGGAGGGCTTGAGTAGACAGCCTCCACAAGCCCCTTTATGTGTAAACCATTTAATGTCTCTAAACAAGACTCATTACACAGGCTCTGATACAAGCTTCAAGTTATGGCTTCCCAAAGGCCTGATCAGAGGGGAGCTTGCTCAACTATCATGGCCAGACTGATTAAGTACACTTAACTTACGAGCTGAAAGACAAGGGGCAAAAAATAGAGAAGCACAACGTGAAGTGATACACATCAACTTGGACGAGATATGACAGAAAAACAGGCAGAGATTGCTAATGCAGATTAGGGGATCTGCATGCTGGTTGAATGCCTAACAGATTGCACAGCAAAAAATAGATCTACTCGAGACAACATGGTTGATACTGTGTATCTGAGCTCTGCTTTCCACAAGAAAGTAAAGCTTTGATTTCACTCTTTAGTTATATTTGCTCTGCAGGTGGCAGCCAGTAAAAGGAACTAAATCTGCAAGGCACGGAGCATCAGCTGCCTCCTACCTGAAAGGAAAAGTTTCATATCATGGTGGGAAGGCCCTTTGCTACAGCATTTCTACAAGATCTGAGTGTTTGATTATTGGCTTAGAGAAGCAGGTGGGCTGCAGCCACAAAGAGCAATGAGGATGTTTTTCTGGGAGGGATGAAATAGTGATGGATCAAAACTACATTTCAGTTTTAAGCCACTATCCTCTGACATGCTCTCCCTCATCTTCCCTCTCTTAGGAAGATAAACTCTTAAGAAGACAGCTCTCAGAGGTGCCAGGGCAGCAAACAGACAAAAATGAGACCCTAAAAACTTTTCCAAGTTGATTTTCCTTGTTTTAAATCTTCAGTTTTCTCTAGAAACCCCTTTCCTGCAGAAGAAAAGCTACACAGCTTACACAGGATTGCTTTTGCTTTACCTCCAGGGCTACATCAAATACTCAGCGCTCTTTTATGGGTACTACAACAACCAGAGGACAATCGGCTGGTTGAAATACAGGCTGCCAATGGCATATTTCATGGTTGGGATCAGCGTATTTGGCTACAGCCTGATGGTTGTTATAAGATCGTAAGTGCAGCTGACATTGTCCCCTCTGGAAAATCCACCCAGATGCGTCTCACAGCTGGGTTCCCCTTCATGGGCACCCAGACTTGGTCCATGGCTGGGGGAATGTGGGGAAAGGGGGCTGTGTGCCTGCTGTTTTCATGCACTTGGCCTCCCCATCCACCACCCCGGCTCTGGTGGGACCTGGGCACTCCACTGCCTCATCTGTGTACTCATATGCACTATTCTGAACCCTTCCTACTCCAGCCATCTTCTTCCTTCTCCTCCTCTCCAGATCTCTTTAACCCTTCCTCCAGCATTACTACAGGGCCATCAAACAGGTAGATTTTGTACATGAAGGAGGACTTTACTTGCAGTAAATTTCAAAGGTGCCTTTTGCATTCTTTCATTGCAAAATAAACTTTCCTGAACACCAACATGGGTCCCACAGACAGTGCAAGGGTTGCAGAAAAGAGCCAAATGCTACCAGATTGTATTTGAGTCCCTAAACGAATCAGTGGAGTTTAAAAATGGCCACAATTTCTGTGTCCCTTGTGTGCTGTCCCCAAACACCAGTGAGGCTCCCACAGCATCCTCAAGTCACTGAGGATGCAGCCAAAGCACTTGTCAGTGCCATAATGGTCTCTGCAAAGTTAAAAATAAAAAAATAAGCACCTCTATCTCTGCCTGAAGGACAGACCATGAAAAGGTCTTCCTTTCTTTGAAAGAAAGAATAACCCCATGGATTTGTATCGCTTGCTGAAACAGGCCATATTGCTGTGCAGCAGAAAGAGCCTCTTGAGCCTTTGGCTGGAGTGGGACATGGGGATTTGCTGTACATTTACCATGAAATTGCAGCATCTGTTGTCTTGCCTTCCTTGAGGGACCAGTGCTAGGAACTCTAGGGGGACTTACAGAAGGATTTCAGGGATCAAATAATAGAGAGGAAACAGCAGAAGCCATATCTGTTCCTATGCTGATTAACAAGAATAATCCTTTTTCTCTCCCTGAATGACCTGCTGCAAGCTCTTTGGCTCCAGCATTGTGCAGCAAGTGAAGTCTCACTAAAACTTTGTGCTGCAGTGGGTGTATTGGACAGGACCAGGGAGTTTTGACTAAATTTAACTAACTAAAGGTAGCCATAATCATATACTGCAGCCCAGGACCCAGAAGTGTCATAAGCAGACCTTCTTCGTGCACCAGCTGGAGCAAGCAATCCTTAACCGCCTTAATCACCTATGCTAGTTTTTCTCTATATCGCTGTTTTTAATACAAGACCTGCATAGCCCTGAAGACAGCATTTGACAGTTCAGTCCTCCTCAGACCTAAAGTCCAATGGCACATGTTAGTCATTCCCAAACCCCAAGAATGGCTGCCCCACTCCATCTTACCCACCAGCAATCCCAAGCTTTGCAAAGCTGAAGGGTATGTGGTGGCTCTGTGGAACACTGCCTGACCTTGTCTCTGCACACATCCTTACGCAGGATGGCACGCAATGCCAACGAAAGCACAGCAGACGGGGACGATGACAACTTCATTTTCAGCTGGAAAATGTTCACCAGCTGGGACTACCTCATTGGCAACCCAGAGACAGCAGACAACAAGTTTGCATCCATCACCACCAGCTTCAAGGTAAACCTAACTGTCCTCTGCCTGCTCCTGCAGACACTCCCAGCACCTACCAATGGCAGAGATTTAAGGGGAAATCTGGACCCCTGCTCAGCATCTCTCCATATGAAAAGGGCATGGTGCTGATCCATTGCTTCTCCAGCTTCTGTGACTTGCTTCCCCTAACTCCGGTTTTTCAGCTTTCAAAAGCATTTGTATTAATTTAGAGTGCAGTTCCCTGGGGATATGCCATGCTCTTTGCCATTTGATATCTTTCAGTCAAACCAAGATGCCCCTACGAAGCTTAGTTTGAATTTAACCAAAACTACTAAGTTGAATATAACCAGAACAGCAGAAGATTGCATTTGATAGGGTGCAAAGATTTGCGATGTCACCTTATGCTTGGTGCTGCAAGATGTCCATTCCTAAGCATCTCTGGTTTTTTCAGGAGTCAATTGTAGATGAGCAAGAAAGCAACAAGGACGAGAATATCCACCTGAGGAGGTTCCTGAGGGTTTTGGCCAATGTCCTCATCATATGCTGCTTGTGTGGGAGTGGCTACCTCATTTATTTTGTGGTGAAACGGTCCCAGACATTTTCTAAAATGCAAAACGTTGGGTGGTATGAAAGAAACGAGGTAAGGAAACTTTGCTTCCAGTTTTCTGCTGGGATAATTTTCTTTGGATATCAGCATAATCATTGCCACAGGTTGAGGACAGCATCCAAGGCAGAGAGATTCCCTGCCAGGGCCCAGGAGTTCCCTTCAGTACCTTTGCACTTGTTGTAGCTGCAATGCACATTGATCTCACCGAAAGTTCCTAGGGCAAATTAACCGCTCCTGCAGAGAAGGGAAAATACTCTTATAATACATCACTAGAAAAGTCAGTGGCTTCTCAGCACTTGCAACACCGACCACCATCTTAAGAATCAAGTTGCATATTGACACCTACAAACTCAGTTGTACTAGAAAGCTCTCTGGGCATTAGGAATGTCCATAATTCATAACTCTAAAATCAAATCTTTGTCATCCATCTTGAATTATGGGAATAAAATTTTAGAACCTACAAAAAAATTTCAGTTGTCGAACTTTCCTGTGTCTGATTTTGGAATAAGAAGTTCAAATGTTTAAGCTCTTCACACAGCCCCCAAAAAATTTCAACCTATGGAAAGGTTTAATTTCAATGTCTACCACGTTATCATGTATTTATACATCAAAACCAAATTAAATTCAAAGCCATGCATTTTCAAAATTCATTCAGAAAACTTTAGAAAGACAGCACTTGCTTACAAAATGCTTTGATTTATCACTATGGACTTTTCCCAAAGGAAAAAAATCTTATTTAAAAAAAAGTTTAATGTCTGACCCTTTCCTGGTGATAATGTGAAATCTGAATAAATACAGTCCTGGGTACTGCTGCTTCTCCTGGAAAGAAAAGCACAAAGAGGAGTCAGAGACTGCCTGCATCTGTACAGTCCTCTGCAGGCCATGGGACCTGTAGGCCTATAAAAAAATTTAGAGCCTGTAAGTCATGCCTGAGCTAAGACTGACTTGCCAATGGCCTCATTGACCACAGTACAACTTAGTATCTGGCATGATAAAGAGGAACAAAGACGCCACTAGGACATATTTTCTTGAGCTGCAAAACTGAGATCTTGATGTGCTTTCGTTCAAGTCTGTAAATGCCTTCTGCAAAAGCAAAGGTGCTGAACGTGGAAAATAAACATTAGCATTGACTAATTACCTTTATGCATACAAAAGCCAAGTCTTGCACTTCCTCTGAAACTAAAATAAGAACCTTGGAGCTGATGCAAGCAGTACTGCAAGGTACTTGAGGAACCTAAATATTCATGAGTCTGGACTGACAGGGAGCAAATTCTTTGGAGCTCATCCCTTTGAGATAAGAGCAAAAATGCTCCTGCAAGAGCAAGTCGTGCAACCCGGCCCTGAAGTCTGATGCTGTGCTGCCTGCACGCTAAGCAAAGCCAGAAGCTGAGTTTGCTTTGACTCCCTCCCCTTTATAAATCCTTCAGAAATATCCAACCAGTTGCCGGCAGCTCCCGCTCTGCTCAAAGTGAGATAGTCACTGTTGTTACTATTAGCAGTTATCTCATTTTCCTCATGTGGCAGGTTGAAATTGTGATGTCCTTGCTGGGCATGTTTTGCCCTCCGCTGTTTGAAACCATCGCTGCACTAGAAAATTACCATCCCCGCATTGGGCTGAAGTGGCAGCTGGGGCGGATCTTTGCGCTCTTCCTGGGAAACCTCTACACATTTCTGTTGGCCTTGATGGATGATGTCAACGAAAAAGTAAGAGCTGAGCCAAAAGGCCACGGTCAAATAGCATTTCCCAGAGTTGAGGGTGAACACAGCCTGTCCCCACAGCCAGCAGGGACAATCACCCCCTTTGCAGCAGGTGCTTTCTCTGTCCCCAGTCCTCTTGAGCAGTGGCCCAGGGAGGCTCACCGAGCAGAGTCTCCGGCTTCTCTTCACAGCCCTGAAAAGCACATAGTTATTGTCTTCCTACAATCACAGCATATTAGGGTAATTCTATTTTTTCCTCTATCTGACACTGTTTGCAATTTCTATTACTGCAGACCCTGAGGATACACTTTATAATCCTCTTCCCCTGCCTCCCCTCTTTAACATTATCCTGGTAGCATGTTGTGGGCAGATAACTGCAGGAAAGGATAAACGTCTAACTGATCCACAGAAAAAATTACTCTGTTTTAAGATGAGAAGAATTAAAGGAATCGAGGTGGTTTGCTTTGCCCTGAAAAATTATGAATAATGCAGAGGAGGACTGGGTGAAGGCTACGTCTGCAAACAGCGGCCTTGAAGATCTGACTCCTCCACGTGCAGGGAGCAGGTTGCTTGCTTCCCAAAAGCTCATGGAGCCGCTCTCGGCTGCTGCTCCCCTGCTCTTGGCAAAAGAGGAGTTTCTGTGCTATTGCCAGCACTGTAACTCTGTTGTACACAGATGTTTATGCAAGGAGTGGGAACTGGGAAGGAGGAGGGAGGAACTCAATGCCTTGAATTTCTTCAAACACATCCACTGGGACTTCTATTTTCTGATGGTTTTGCTTGGGGGTGTTGTGGTGTCTCCTCATTGCAGCTGGCAGAAGAGGATGTGGTAAAAAACATCACACACTGGACGCTGCTTGGCCACCACAACTCGTCTGCAGGAAATGACAGCACTGTCACCCCACCCCCCCTCGACCCTGCAGACGTGCCCAGGGGACCCTGCTGGGAGACAACTGTTGGCATCGTAAGAAATTCATTATGTAGCAAGTTTCTGTGTTGGTTTGCGATGGTTCATTTTTGTTTTTCTCGCTGATGTCCTTAACATTTCCAGGCTTGAAGTTTTCCTCACAAACAGCAGCTCTTCCCCCCACTCTCATACATCATCACCAAGGCCATGCAAGTCCCTGGCCATGGTGGTGAAATCCTCAGTTGGAAGCAACCAGGGCATGCACAGCTCTGAGGCACTGGCTGTGAAGAGCACAAAAGGCCAGGCAGTCTGCAGCCATGCCTGCACCATGTTCTTGTTCAGATTATGACTGTGCCTTTGAAGCAAACCTCTCTTCTCCATTTATTGCTGAACTTGTTCCAGAGAGGCTTTGGTGCAGGTGTAAAACCCAACCAGAGGCCATGCCTCAAGGGAACTCCTGACATGTCCCAGTCCATAATGCGTCATGAGGCCATGGGATGAAAGCAGAATCAGGCAAAAGCAACCCCCTTGAAAGGCAGGCAGGGAGGCCTTCAAGTCCTCAGAGTTTAACCACACAAATCCACCCTGCAACATTTACCTTGCACCAAGATCTGCAGCCACACCATGCACAACTTAAAAAGTAAAAGCAGTTGTTTACTGGCTGACAGAGATAGTTAGGGCTTGCCAAACTACAAGGCTATGCACTCCTGTGCACACCCAAAGCATCTTCACAAGCCAAGTGGTTCTCAGTCGTGTGGGAAAAGACCAGCCACTGCCACCCCTCAGAAGGGGCTGATCCTTGGTGCAGCTGAGCTGTCATTCAGCAGATCCTTTTTTTTCCCCCCTCAGACTTTAAAAACCTTTCTTGTAAGTGTCTTTCCTTTTGAATCCTTGGGACACCAGTTATTTCTGCCGTATGAGTCTTCCTTGTGCCTGCAATTTTATCTTCCTTGTCTTGCTCATCTCCTTTCTCTACACTTGCACACGGCTCTTGTTTACAACTGAACAATTTTCTTAGGAGTCCACATAAAAGTTATGGAGCTGAGCCATACTAGAGCTATGCACAATCAAAACAACTGTGGGCATACGTATATTTTACACCAGCACTACTGCAGCATTAGCATTCTGCTCCCACTTTCAGTGCTGCCACAGCATGCAGGGCAGTCAATAATGCCAGCAGCAGCTATCAGGTCTAACAGCTATAACAGGGCTCGTAGCTCCCAAGCACAGAGGTAAAGCTTAGGCACTGCCCAGTGTTTGAAAACAGGCAGAGAGTTTGCTCATGGCATTCTTTTCTCAAGGTTACTGTCATATAAAGACAAATGGCTTAATAAATAATACAGTCCTGAATGTGCTACTGAAATTATAGGAGTTAAATGGGTATTTTTCCTTCTTTTAAATTGCAGGAGTTTGTGAGACTCACTGTGTCTGATATCCTGGTGACCTACATAACCATTCTGGTGGGAGATTTCATCCGAGCTTGCTTTGTCAGATTTGTGAATTACTGTTGGTGCTGGGATCTAGAGGCTGGATTTGTAAGTATCTTATAGCCGAGTCAGTATCTTATAGCCGAGAAGATAAAAGTAATTTAGGGCCATTTGGTCAAACACCACAAGTGACGTTGTCTTGAATGCTTGCAGTGGTCGTCTGGTCTTGCCTGATAATATAATTGGCGTACATAGTCTACACATAACTTTTCTGGGTCAATCAGCTCCATTCCAGTAAGAACTCTACAACAATGCAGTTCTCCTACTCATCAGAGAACTTTAAAACATGAAGCTGACTTAAAAAAGAAATAATGCAGTGTTCATTCAGTTGTTATAACCCCAAAACCTTGGGTCCTTCCATATCCCTTTTCAAAGCCCCAGACCTTCCTGTTCATTGCCCACCCTGCAGGCAGGAACCTGCTTTTCTCACAGCAGTGTCTTCTGATCGCTGCTGGAAGCTGGTGTTTCTTCTGCTGCAGTGGAACAAGGAGCAGTTCCCTCCCCTCTCACGTGTGTGTAACACACAACAGCACTGGACTCTTCGGTATTCCTAAAGGCTACGTTACCAAAGCAGTCAGTACTGGAGCTGCACAAAACACAGAAGAAAATAATGGAGGGGTGGAGGGAAGTCCATTGATCCACATGAGAGGAAACAAAACCAGATGGATTCGGACAGAGATGAAAATACCTTGCAAGATTCTGAGCAGATCAGTGCACCACTGATGTCATATTGGAAGGGTTTCCAGGAGCGGTCTGGAGAAGAGCAAAGAGGAGGGCTTTGGTCAAGGAAGAGCAGGTGGGGCACAACAGGCATTTTGCTGCTTGTGGAGCTCTTTGTGTTTCTTCTGAGGGAGGCTGAGGACATTTCCCAGGGTGGCCTAGGTGGGTCCTCCCAGAAGCCAAGCAGCAGGAAATTACCTCCATTGCTTGTGCAAAGATGGTTTGCTGACAGCCATCTAACCCAACCTAGCCACGGACACCAGCACAATTTTATATGTGTTTTTCTAATGCACATAATGAAAAACTTCTTGTTTAACCCAGCCTTCTCACACAGGGATACTCAAGGCAGAGGGCTGCAGACACTGAAAGTTGTCTTTATTTTCATGCAAAAAAGAAGCCAATATTAACCTCTAGCTAAAGATTTGAAGTAGAAATGGACCAGAATCGAAAGAACAAAGAAAGCAGTGTTTACACCCATCCCTTCCCAAAGCTGTGAGCAGTCAGCTAAGCAAGACTCTGACTAGGCTCCCCTTGAGTTTTCATCATAAAGCACATCTTAAACTTCAACTTTATGAATTGCTGACAGTATTAAGAAAATGCAAATGGCATGAAAAACACACATACCACATAGGATATTCCAAAGGTATAAGAGCATCACTTATCATTTCTTAGAATTCTGTTCTCTGCATTGCAGTTAAAAAAAAAAAAAAAAAGTAGGTCTTTTTCAAGAAAACATAGTAAGAAAATCTTTACACATAGTTTCATCTTCCAAAAATCACCTGAGTTTTGTGTGCACAGAAGTAGATATATATAGGAGAAATAGCTTAATCGTAGGCAAATCTAACCAAATAATAATTTATAAAACAACAAATACTGCCAGTAAGTCAGATCGACCTGCTCTGGACCTGCCACCATTTGCACTCACACCAGATAGCTAAAATACTGCTCTATATGGAGCAACCTATCAGCTAGCACAGAGTAAAATGCCACCTAATACCCATCAGGTCATATATTCCCTCGTATTTCTTCCCCTTTGCTCTCTGTTTCTGTTCTTAGCAGCTTGGACCCAGGGACACAGACATAATCCAGCATAGCAGTTGCCCTCCAGCTCATAATTATCACTGCTTCAAGATTCAATATTTTACCAGGGTGGAACTGTAAGTCCACAGCCAGGCACCAGCTGGAGTTTAAACATAGTCCCATGCCATGCTCACAGCTGGTGTTATATTAGCAGGGAGAGAGAAACACAGAGCAGCTCTAAGCACCTCTATATATCTTTCCAATTTTCAGCAAGCCAAGAGAGAAGCAGCAGCCCACAGCACAGTAGCTCCAAATCTGCTTTCCCCACAAAGGTGCTGGTCATTCAAGCAGTGTGCATGCAGCAGGAGCCCTTCCAGGAATCCCTGCTTGCCAGCTTTAAATAAGCATTGTACACCCAGCAGAAAACAACAGCAGATACCTCTAGCAACAACACACTTTCCTTTCTTTCCCCATACAGCCGTCCTATGCAGAGTTTGACATTAGCGGCAATGTTTTGGGTTTGGTTTTCAACCAGGGAATGATTTGGTAAGATATTTCCTTTTTTTTGTTATTTTTCATGTTATTTAGAAAACCCATTAGTGGAGTTAGAAAGCTTCCAAGCCAACTAGATAAACCCTTGGATTCTGGTCTTTCTGACTGACTGGCTTTCTGTGCTTACCTATAAAAGTGGGTCTCTCTCTGCTGGTTACATTCACCTGACATTGTCCAAGCCATCTCCAAGAAACTTTTGTCACGAACTGAAAAACTTTCTTTGCAACCCCTGAGAAGTCTGAGGCCTTGCTGGTCCTCAGTGAGGGTGACCATACCATAACCATACCCTATGGGTGCCGGTGGCTTCTACTGTGGGAGCAGAGGGGTAGCACCTATCAGCCCGCTCAGACTTCATTTGTGGACAAACTTACCACCACACAAACACTTATTTTTCTGTTCTTGAAAAGAGTAAGCCTTCCAGTCTGTCAAAAAACAGCACCTGTCCTTCTCTTTTCCTTTTCAGGATGGGATCCTTTTACGCACCAGGGCTCGTGGGTATAAACGTGCTGCGCTTATTAACCTCCATGTATTTTCAGTGCTGGGCTGTTATGAGTAGCAATGTCCCTCATGAAAGAGTCTTCAAAGCATCCAAGTCTAACAATTTTTACATGGGACTGCTGCTGCTGATCCTCTTCCTCAGCCTCCTGCCTGTGGCTTACACCATCATGTCCCTGCCTCCCTCCTTTGACTGTGGACCTTTCAGGTACTATCAGAACACCAAAAAGCACATTTTTGTTCTCGGGTACATGGGATTATTTTCATGATGTTAGAAGGACTGGACTCCAAGAGAGATGGTGAAACATTTAAATCCTTAGCAATGTGAGGCAAAGGGTCATGTCCAGCTATGGGGTGTAAACAGTCAGCTGGGAGCACTGAACCTGCTCCTGTCTGCTGCTCTCCTCTGCTACATGATTCCCAGTGTTTTCCCAGCTCACACTGATGAAAGTACCAGAGAATGGCAGGGGTGGGACAGCAAGGTGCAGCCCTCAGTAAAAAAAACAAAAACAAAAAAACAAAACCAAAAACAAATAAACAACAGGAGCATCCCTAAGACTCTTTGAAACATTGTGGAAACAAAATGAGTCCAAAGTCTCTTTCATAGAGACAAGAACTCCCATAGCATGAGATGTATTTTACATGTCGACTTTAGTTGGCAAATCGCAGGAAATGAATAGGGGATGAGCCTGTAAAATTGCTTTTTTTTTTTTTTTTGGTGTTCGGGTTTTTTTAAGATGTTGTGAGGCTTTCTTTTTTCTTTTAATTAGGACAGAATCAGCACTGCACAAAGCATTCAGTGGACTGGATTAACATGCCAATAAAGTCTAATTTGATTGAATAACACCATGTCCTGGACCTGCTGAATCTGACTCAGCAAGGAGCCAGCTTGGAACAAATTGTTCTTGTAGATGCACTGTTTTAGGTTATCTGCTTGCTGACGGAGAATGACATCAGAAAGCTAAAAGACTCAGGGGAAAGGCAAGAGACCAAAATACCCTCAGTTCTATAACAAGGACTGGTGTCAACGAGTAATGTCAGAAGATCTGACAAGTAACTTGTTGCACACACACTATCATTTGGAGATGACTAATCTGCAATGTGAAAGAGCTATTTCAATTCCCAATCAACCCTCCAAAAGCCACTCAGCCTGATTCAGACCCTTGGCAGCTCAGCTGAAACCTCAGCTCTCCTGAGCTCCTAGCAGTTGATGAGGTTGGGATACTGTTTATCTAAGTTTCCTTTATTGACTCTCATCATCAAGATGGAGAGTCCAACATCCTCCTGACTGGAATTCTGCAGGCTCCCAGGAGGCAGCAAGCCTAAATAGGAGGAATAGAACTGATGGGGTTGAATTCCCAGACCCAGAGATGCTGGGGAGAGAAGAAGGTCAATTACATAATCCAGCCTTTTACAGATTTGTTCTCCTTTCATATAGAATACTCTCATCTGCTTTATCAATCCCATTTGAAATTACTCTTTCACTGAGTCTCCTATTAAGCAATAATCACAGTTTGCTATTTTTGTCATTACTTAGCAGCTCTTCAAGTTGGCTCATTATTTCAGAAAGCTGGAATTTGCATATGGAAAGTCATCTCTACCATGAAAAGGCCATATTTAACAAGATATTAATCAGAAATATGTGGTTACTGCAGTCTGTAGGGTTTTATCTATTTCAGAAGGGTAAATAGTCAGGACTCATAAAGGAGTCAAGTGTGGAAATAAACGTATTGACTCCAGGAGCAAGTTAGCCGAGCAAAGATTATTTGTATAATCAATGAGGTGAGAGAGGGAGGGAATGAATGGACTAATAGATTATTTAAAATAAAAGTGTTTCAGACTCCTTGGTGGCCAACAGCAAGCTGATGCTCATTGAAAGAGAGGTGAAACACTCTGCTTAGCACCATGAGACTAGGAGCCATTTTGTTCCTCCAGGAGATATCTACACTCCTTAACTGGCCGTTTGTCTTTCCAGTGGAAAGAAAAGGATGTATGATGTCATTCAAGAGACCATCGAGCTTGATTTTCCACTTTTTGTTGCCAAGATCTTCAGCTATGTGGCAAATCCGGGACTGATCATACCTGCAATTCTGCTCATGGTGTAAGTTTTCCTTGCAATATCAAATGCCTGGCTTGGGGGAGAAGGTTGAAAAAAAAAATTCTGGGATATTAGTCAGGTCTAAATGCAGCTTCTGCCGAGATAACAGTATGCATTAGAGCAGATACATGCTCCCTATCCGCCTCTACCTTTGCCTAAACCAGTTTCCCAAAATTTAATTACCTGACGCAATTAAACACAACTTTGTAGATGAAATGCATTGCTGACAGAAGCCTTGTAGATATCAAAGTTGTCACAGCTTCCTTGTGAAAAATTTTCTGTAGCCAGCAGGAAATAAATGGACAGTCTCAGCCTGGTGCCTTTTGGAGAAGCAATTTTTGTCACAGCTGGTGGTATTTAGAGCACAGCCAAGAAAGGGCATTCAAAAATTACATGTTCCAAAAATATGAAGAGTTAAGAGCTTTGTTTGGGTTTGGGGGGTTTTACTTTTTCATTTTCCAAATAATACATCTGGTATTTGTTTTAGTGCCATTTGATCATTTAAGCTTTGAAATCGGACTTAAATCCCCAGCACCTTCAGCAGTACTAGGATTAGTTCTCCTTTTTTTTTTGAAAATATATTTTTGGCACTGTTCTTGAGGTTTCCCATAGCTATCAAAATGAGTAGGAGGGCTGTGACCAAATACTGTAGGCAGTCCTGAACCCTTCAGGCTAATCAATGGGAGGCGGGGAGAGAGCTGGTGAGCCTGTTACATACAGAGCTTCCTGTTCTGACTCTTTCTGGGATATCCACACACACTGGAGATGAGCCTCTGGGCTGATCCAGCACAGCTGCCCTTGGGCACCGTGATGCTCCATTCTGAACAGCTACCCTGAAGGTAATGCCATTAAATTGTATCAGTTACAAGTTCCATACAAAATTTCTTATACAAACAACCTGAGAAAAATCCTAATTAAAATGAAGATTATGTCACGCCTCTACCTGCCTCTAACTACTTGCTCATTTTAACCTAAAAAGGATGATAGGGTACTGTAACTTGTGCAGGCAGATCCTACACTGGTACGAATCAGATCAGGTATGTGCAGGAGACAAGAAGTCTCACACCACATCCCTAGCATGGCCAAGCATATTATTGAATTATAAACTCTGTTCCTGTGGGCTTCACAGCAGCACTGGCAGATGCTATTGCAAACACAAAATGACAACTGCAGAACACCCCAAATGGGCCACCTTTACCAAAGGGCTGCAGGCCAGGTTTCTGAGGCTTTGATGCAACCCTCAAAAAAGCTGATGGGAGAGAGTATCACCTTAGAAAATATTGAGTTTTTTTCAGTGACAGTCTCCTGCCCTTTCCTCCACTGACAGCTGGGACAAGTAACAGCACAAATTCAGTTTATTTGTTGAAGAGACATCTTTTATCACACCTTCCCAGTGTTGGCTATTTCCACACAACAGCCTTACCATCAGTCCATCTCTCCTTGAGACACCATTTTGTCTCCGCCCTGATTCCCCTCTGAGAACTGAGGGATACCTTATGTCCATGTTACCCAAAACATTTTCATTTTCCACCCAGATACACTGCCTGTATGGCCTGTATGTATTACACATTTGTGATTTCCAGCTGTTCAGCTCCCAAGAGAGTCACAGCCCTAAAGAAATGGCTTCCTCCATAGTGCCTGGACTAGCCAGACCTACGGCCCCTTGGCAGTAGCTCTCACATGCCCCGAGAGCATCCGGTGTCTTGCAGAGGCACTGCTTGTTATCTACATACCACCTCACACCTGTGATAATCCCAGACAAAATCACAGCAACCAAACAAGGTTGTTTTTTAAGGCTTTGGCCCTTTTCTCTTCTCCTTTTCAGTCAAGTGCCCAGTTTCCTGCTTTGTCTCTGAAAATCTTCAGCTTCTGCTGTGGTGCTGACAGGCAGACAGGGTCAAGCTGGAGCTAGTCCTTATGGTGAACCCCATCCAGTTTTCCAAGAGATTGAAACCAGGGAAATGCAAAAGCTTCATTTAGTCCTGATGAGCAGAGAGCCAGAAGCTCTCAAAGCAGCAGGCAAGGCAACCTACAATCCAGCCTAACTAAAAATAGTCTCTACAAAGAGCAACAGGTGGATTGTAAACGGAAGGTCTGTTGATTTTGATTGCAGTCTCTCAAAAAATGTGTTTTCCACTTCTACAGACTGAATTAAGTAATTTTCTCTAGCCATGATAACCCCTTCTCTCTTCTCCAGGTGCAATCCAAAATACATCTTCTATTTATTTCAGTTCTTAGCTCCTGGTTCCAAACAATGATGGGGTCCAGTGAGTGACATGGTTGTCAAGCCCACTGTCCTGCCCAAGGACAAGGGAAATATGAAATACAGAGAAAGAAGAATGAAAGATATTGTGCACATGGGCACATAACCTAATCCTGCTCAGGCTGAGAGTAGGATTTCAAGCTGTGGCCTGCAGAGATTCCTGGCAGAAGACAGAAGCATTTTACTCCATCAAGAAGGGGGGAAAAATTAAAATTCTTACGCAGGCTAGAAAAGGACAGTGACCCACACTCTCCCCAGAACTGGGGAAGCGGTACATCAGAGAAGAGGGGTGCCAGGGTGTCATGGTTTAAGCCCAGCTGGAAATTAAGCACTACCCACACCTGCTTGCTCAGCCTCCTCTCTCTCTCCCCAGTCCCGGTGGAATGAGGAAGAGAATCAAAGCAAAACTTGTAGGTTGACATAAGAACAGTTTAATAATCAAAATCAAAGTAAAATATAGTAATAATGGTAAAAAGTAATAATAAAAATGAAAAAATGAGTGACACACAAGACAATTGCTCACCACCCACTGGCTGATGCCAGACCCCCTTCTCAAAACCAGATTGTCCCCTGTTAAAAGTAACTCCCCTGTTTGTATACGAGGCATGACATTCTATGGTGTGGAATATCCTTTTGGTCAGTTCAGGTCACCTGTCCCAGTTATGCCCCCTCCCAGTTTCTTTCGTGTACCTCCTCACTGACAGAGCTTCAGACAAAAATAAAGGTCCTTGCTTGACGCGGGATAAACAAGAATTAGCAAAGCACAAAACATCAGTGTGTTATCAACACCATTCTTATTCACAGCCCTGATTACAAAGTAATATTTTCTAGGCAATGAGCTTGATAACATAGAAGAAACAAAACTATCACATCTTTACAGGAGAACAAAAAGAAAAAACAATTTCCAAGAGGATTTGCAGGACAGAGAGCCCAGATCACCAAGGCTGAGTTTTGGGTTAATGTTACGCAAAAGGAAGCAAATGTGTTTCCTCTAGACAAGCCCCTGTAAAAAGCCTCAAGGAAGGCAATCCTAAGCACTGCTTCCTGATCTCCCATCTGGAAACCAGCATGCCAGTACACAGTGCCTTGCTGGGCCTAGGGTCAGGCACTCAGTTGATGAAATCCTTGAGTCTGGTTTGAGGATGCTGAACCTGGGCTGGAGCAAAACACGCAGGCTGTGAACTGTCAGGAAATCCTTTTTCTTTCCCTATCTTTTTTTTTCCTTTTAGAAGAGAATTTTCTGCTTTATTTAAAAAAAAAAACCAACAAAAAACTGTAACAGTGAACTAGACGGCTGGTACTTTTCCTGGGAATGGCTTGGAGTCACTGAGCAGATGATGGTTATAATTTAGAAAAATAAAAGCACTCCACAAAAGCAGGAGGAGACATTTTTTTACTACCGAAATATTACTGGCTGGTGTCAGAGGTGGCAAGACAGACCCAGATGCTTGGGCAGGTTTTAAAGCACAAACTTCCCTGTGTGCCAGAGGCTGGCAGCCAGCATGCCCTCTCCCATTCCCATTCGCCTTTCAGTTCCCTCCAGCTTGGCTCAGTTTCCCCCTGGCTTTGGCATGCCCTTTTTGGAGAAGACGTGATCAAAACAAAAGCTGGTGGCTCTGCTCCAACCTGGCTCCTGCTTACCCTCAGTTCCTGTCTCTGTTCGCTCTCAAGGGCTCTGTCCAGGGATATAGGATGCAGCTGGTCCTGGGAAAGGGAGGATTGTTGCTTGACCACTGCTTTTCAGGAGAGGCATCAAGGCCCTATTCTACCACTATTTCCCCGGCTTCCTAGTTTTTCCTAAGGTCCCTGTGTTACCCGGTGGCAGTTCCATCTCAAGGCTGGTGCCTGCTTTCCCCAAGGTTGGTGCAAAGGAAGCAGAGGGAGCCCATGGCCAGCCAAGGTGGAAGCACGAGGGCAGGCTGGTCATTTTTCTTCTGTTTGAGCAGAACTGAGCTTCGGATGGGCTCAGCCTGTCTCAGCTAACCATGCCACAGGCAGCCGAAATTTTTCCTAAACCTTGAGCTTCTAAAAGAAGTTTGGAGACAGCTGGTGGGAAACTTAGGTATTAGAAGGTAGGCAAAAAATTACATGTTCCCTCCTTGTGAAACTTTCCCTTTCCCCTGATCCTATTACTACAGCAACATGTTTTCTTTTCTAGCCTCACCATCTATTACCTGAATGCTGTGTCTAAAGCATATCAGCGCGCCAATGCAGAGCTGAAGAAGAAAATGCAAATGGTAGGTGTTGAGCTGGCAAAGCCGCCTTTGAAACACCGTGCACAATTTTGATGCATAATATATGCTTTTTAATCACTCTTCACTTCTGAACATACTGGTGACACAAGAAGATGATGTATTTTATGCCTGTTCAGTCCCCTCTGATGGCATTTAAAGTCTAGCTGCACAGAGTAGTCCCATCTCATAATAGCCTGCTCTTTCACACATCAGAACAACAGTTGGCTTTCCATCTACAAAAGTAAGTTACCTTGAAGTTAAGGCAATGCTTTGGTGTCTGGATTTCCCAGGAACAATGATAAGCCCATCAAAACCACTGCCAGATTTTGTACAAGGTGAAGAGCAAAGAGCCATAATTAATAATATGGCAATAACTTTTTTTTTTTTGCCACTGATTTGCAAAACGCTTTACAGAGGAGGCTGTTTCTGCTGTGCACGTGGGAAAAACAAGATACAGACAGATGCAACAACTTGAACTAGCAGGGTAGGATTTGGAGCTCATGCTATCCAGAACTGGGAGAGGTTGCAACATGCAGAGGACCATAATACAGGGATCCCTGAACTATTATGAACTAGGTCTGGCAGGAGAATACCTGCAAAAGCAAGGCTCTGCTCAGAGAGTGAGTCTCAATGAGAAACAGCAAAGGTATCTTGATACCAGGGCTCGTGCTGCTCTGGCAACATCAGTTTCTTCCAGAAGTTTTCTGGTGGGTCTCCATCCTGTTGTTGTTTTGTATGGCATAGGTGCACCCAAAACACCAAGCCTTGCATCAGGAGAGGATGTGATGCCGTCAAAGGACTGGTAATCAGCCATTTTACAGGCACAGGATGGGATCCAAGCCAAGGAAGCAGTGCCACATAAAGCAAAACATCACATAAAACAGAGACTGATGCAACATTAAAAGTGAGGATGTGAGTGCTGAGAAATGGGACTCCATAAATTACATTCAAATGCTCGAATTCAGAATTAAACTCTCAGCTTAAAGGAAGTGTCTTGGTGCAAACAGCATCCTCAAGTACTGCAAGAGTTGAACATATGCTACAGCACACTCAGACGTGGGGGCACTTGGTCTCTTTCATACTGCACAAGCTGGCTGTGATCAGGGCTAAAGGGATCACAAAGCAGGACTCAGCACTATCCAAAAGTACAGATTCCCTCTACCATCCAGAAGAAAATGTTTTGCAGCCCTAAATGGATGCAAGCAAAGCCAAAGACAGCCCTACAGCTCATCTCTATGCTGCCACCTCTTCTTCCTCTGGCATTTATCCCTGACACCCTCTCTCACAAGAGGCTCACATTTAAAACAAACCAATACACCAGAGTGTGCAGATTGGTAGCTGTAGCAACACACAGACACCTGGATAGATCTAAGTTGTGTTATCAGCAAGTGCTTT
Source organism: Cnemophilus loriae (assembly GCA_013397755.1). NCBI lineage: Eukaryota > Metazoa > Chordata > Aves > Passeriformes > Corvidae > Cnemophilus > Cnemophilus loriae. The sequence continues at coordinate 427,858 of VZTF01002142.1, forward strand.
GCCCTAACAGGAGCAGAGCCATTGTTTTCCAGTCCTGCCTGGGATGTACTTTCTTTCGCAGAAACTCTTGGTCACCAGACCAAGATTCAACAAAGAGATTGCATTCATACCAACAAACACTTAGCCAGGCCAACACCATTTCCCAGATTACATCTGCAGTTTTTAACTAAACCAAATGTTTTTTATTGATGCAGCAACGTGAAGAGGAGAAAAACAAGAGAAACAACAAAGCCAGCACCAACCCTATGCTACAAGATCTGGAGGATTTACTCACACCAAGTGCAAAGACTGAAAGTCCCTCCAAACAAGCAGAAGGTAAAAATTAAACAATCTCTCTGTAACACTTCTGAAAAGGCTCATTTAGCCACCAAAGCGACTGGGTAGGATTGAGAAACTGGAGGGATACAGCTTAGCAAGAGATTGGATGAGGATAATTAGCACAGATTTTGTCCTCTCGCAGAAGTCCACTTGACAATGGACACCCAGGAAGGGCACATTTTTAGACTGGATTATATCTCACAGAGGCTTGTCACAGTGGGAATTGTAATCCAAAATTATGATTCACATCCCGACTATTAACCATGCTGGTCATGAAACAAGCAATTTATTCTGGGAACAATGTTTAAACTCAGTGTTGTTTCAGGGCTGATGAGTTGAGTCAGACTTTTTCTTCCTGAGTTGAGCTTTTCATTGGAAAGTTCATCATGAATGGGGCAGGAATTTTTCACAGGATTGGGTTAAGTCTTAGGGTAAAAAAATGCATGCTCTAAGGTCTGCTGTGGGGGTCCATGGCTGGGCAGAAAGAACCAGAAGGAGGCATTAGCACCAAGACTGGGGTATTTTCGAAGAAAGTGGATCCTCCAGGCTCGATCTCAACCAGCCACTTCCTGACTGCCAGACCCTCCAGCTCTCATTTGTAAAAATCACTGGAAAGATTTTGATTTTTATCTTGGTACAGGTGAGAAAAGCAGACTAGTGCTACCATAACCCCCTTGAATTTAGATGGGCTGAGACAAACTGGAAGTTTCAGACTAACCCAATACAGATTCCCTCCAAAGCAGACCCAAGGAATTCATTTAAATGGAAATAGTGCTGGCAGTGTTTTGAGTGCACTGAAAATAAAGACTAAAATCAGGAATTACCCACGACCACCCCATGCCTAGAAGTGTACCAGCATGGCTGGTAGGATTATCGTGTCTTATAAATGCATCAGTAAGAACCTGAAAAGAGGGCTTGGACAGCAGAGACATATACTGGTGTTTGAGTCGGGGGGGAACAGTCTTATTCCTGGTTTCTTCACTCAGATGCTCAAACACAAATCCCCAGACACTCTGGTTATTGCACAGAGAAGAAACAGCAGCCACTGGGGAGAGGATGAAAGGCAGTGTTTGCTCCCAAGAAAATAACATTCATAATCTTTGCTCTAGACAAGAAAACAGAGTCTCCGGACGGAACCAGCCCTGTCAGGAAACCAGGCAGAGGAGAAATCCTGCATGGCAGCCCCATGGCCGGTGGGAGAGGAGCAGTGTTGCCCCCGCCATCGCAAGTGTTTGTGACACAGCCACGGACACTGGGCTTTCGGGCACCCTACCCTGGCCAGCCCAGGCCATGGGGGCACCCCGCGGGACCAGTCCCTGGAAGAGGAAGAGGGCAGCCATGCTACCCACGGGCTGCTCGATAACCTCAGCAAAGTTTCTCCTGTCTGACATCAAAATAGAGGTGCTGCATGAATTGTTGTAGTTTCACAGGAAATGGTTACTGCATGCTGGACATCCACTTGTGCTAGTCTGCATCTATCCAACAACCTCTAATACAGATTTGTTTAGACACTCAATAGTACTTTGGAGTTGTAACCCCCAAAGGGGGCACTGATTTTGCTCACACTGGAACTGGGAGGCAGTCAGAACGAAAATCAGCCGTGACATTGCTGAACTGCTCCACACAGGACACAGCCCTGTGGCCACTAACAGCAGTGACCTTGCTCTGTGGAGCAAGTGCTTGCCAGTCCTTTCAAAGGCTTCTTTAATTAATAAAAGTAGTGTGAGTTTACCTGTCATTTAAACAGAGGTTTGTTGTGAGTTTTTTCTGTTACTCCTCTGCCTGAAGAATTTAGTATTCTTAAAAAAAAAAAAAATTAGTGTCCCTGCTCAGCCACAAGGCAGCTGCTACTAGGAGTAGAGAATTCCTACCAGAGGGGATTTTGTCAGCTGCATTTTGTCCCTTGTGATAGCTTTCCTCCAGTCTATCTCCTCCAAACTTACATCTTTTTGTTTCAATCTCACCACCAATTTCTCCAGCTTCGCACTCCGCTCCTCTTTCCACAGTCTGTTGACAGCAGCTTGCACCATTATTTCAATCCCTGGATATGATTCCTAGTCTAGCAACACCACCCAGCATAACTGAGAGACTAACAGAGCCTTGGCCTAGTTTCTGATTATAACCAGTTAGAAATTCATGGTGCAATTTAAGAACAGTATCATCCAGATGTACAGGACTTCCCAGGACTCTGTGACAGACCTTCTCTGGGTTGACCTGCTCTTTTACACCTACAGTTTCTTCCTGTTGTTGACATAAACCCACCCTGGCCAGCTTAGATCTGGGGTTCACATGGGTGTTGTCCTTCATAAAAATGTCTATAAAAAATAAAATTCTTCTATAAAACCAAATCCATAACCATGGATAGTGACAGTTCTGCTAAAACTGGGATATTCGGATTTACAAAGGTCCTCACTTGGAATTTTTTTCTACTAAATTCCATAAATCTTGTGGAATGCTATGTTCAGGACAGGAAATTCAATAACTTATTTCTCCTCTATGTTTTGACAGAGCACAGAGCATTTGACCTTCAGCCTGGGAATGCCCACCTTTGAGGAGCTGGGAAAAGGAGTCCAGTTAGGTCAGACATGAGGCAGAATGGGAAAAGGATTCAGTCTTTCAGGTCTAATACAACAAAAAGTTTTAGAAAGGTGCTTTTTCACAGAAATTAGGAGCTTAAATATTGCGCTGTGCTTATTTATAGATAGAGACCTAGCTTGTTTGTTGATGTCTGTGCGAGACTTTGGAATTTCTTCAAAAATTAAATCATTGCATTTTGCTTTCAAATACAGAAAAGTCAATGGATTGTTTCTAGAAATAGCCGTTCCTGGTGCGCAGCTCAAAGTCTGTTTGGCTGTTCCCAGGACACTGCTGTGGTCAGGGTTGGTCATTCTCCCAGGGAGCCTCCACATGAGAAGCTGCTCATCAGACTTATTTCCTGGGCTTGGAGGGACATTTCTCTGATCTGAGTCCCACAGATAAGGTCTTGCCTTGCCTCTTTGCCGTGAGAGCTGCTGATGCAACACGGCTGTGGCAACCTCTTAGCAGAGATACCCATTCACTGAACTGGACAAAAGTCAGACAAGAGAAGGCCTTTTCCAGAAGACATCCTTCCTTTGAGGTGTCCATATTGGTCAGAAAGTGCTGGGGGAAGGTGGTGCCAGCCTGCTAACCCAGAAGGATGTTGCAGAAACAGCACAGTGCCCTGATTTCAGCCCAGCCCATGTCCCTGCAGACTCTGGTATCGTAGGGAATGGTTGCACATCAAGGAAGAGGACTCTCCCCCTCTTCACTCCCCAGCTCACACTGAAACACTGTTTGGAAAGGGGAGAATGTGGCTTCAGATCTCACTCACCTCTGCTAGAAAACAGAAGGAGGCTGGCAGTGTGTGTGTGCATACATGTGTGCACACATATAAGAAGCATTATGAAGAAGCCATAAAGAACTCCAGACAGGTTTTGAAAACCAGAGAAGCAGAGGCAGACTTAGACCAGGTGAGTAACTACTACAGGATTTGGATACTCTCTGAATCAGGCCCCTGAATCAGACCTGCAATAATATGGAGCGTTCCAAAGCACTGTGTTATCTCTGGAGCACACAACTGCCCGTTAGCTAATTACTCTTTCAAGGCTTGTTTATCTCTAATTATAATACATTAGGTTCACCCATTAATCAATTTTTTTTGCAAGCTCAGAGACTTCAGGATACAAGGGCAATAGTATCAGCCAGACAGATCCTGAAGACTGGTGGCAGCTCTCTTCCCTGCCTCCAATCCACAGTGGGGTCCTCTGTCAGCACAACAGTTGTGAAAGGTGTAAAAATTCCAACCCTCACTCCTCATATTGACTGAAATGATTATTTGTCTCTTGGAGTTTTGAGTCCATTTACCAGTTATTCACATGCAAATGAAGATTAAACTCCACAAACTCACTGGAATATTCAGTAGTGTTTGGTTTCATCCCTATTTTTCTATTGTTAGGAACAGCAAAAAGCCCTTGTCTGAGCATTGATTTTAAACCTCCTAACATTTGTTGAAAGACTATATCCATCTCAGTCTTCCTCCAGAGCTCAGTCTAACTTCTAGGGGAAAAAAAAAAAAAAAGATAAAAGCTCAGTGGTGAGTATGGGAGCCTCCTAGTAACATCTTACACAGCTCACAGCTTGCATTCATAGCTGACTGGAGGAGCCCTCTGCATTGCAAATTTTTCCACATCTTGTACTGCCACTAGCTCAAATGCTGCATCCAAAAGGTTTTGTTAAAAAAACAAGGAAATATCTAAGCTTAATTATTTTATTATTCTTCTCATCAGAGGTTTGTTTTCAAACAGGGAGCTCTCCTGGGCATCAGTTTTTAGTTTGCATGGCCAGGCAGAGCATCTGCTCAGTGTTACTGATGAACAGGAGCCTCAGCAAAATAAAAAAAAATTTAAAGGGCAGTTTTGCAAAACACGTGGCTAAACACGAGCCATGAAGGGGATAACAATGTGCACTCTTCTCTTTTAGAGTTGAAAACATAATTCAGACGTTTCTGTCATAACGTGCTCAGCTGTATGCAAGACAAGCTGCTTTCTGCACTCTCAACGAACAGAAAATAGTAGACACCATTAAACAGGTTTGCTCATAAACTCAGAAATGAATGCAAAGAATACATTGATTTTGTTTCGGTACCAAGGCACCTTGGCTTCTCCAAAGGAGGAAAATCAGCTTTTTGCTGCAGCAGGACAGTAAGTTCTTTTCAAAAGGGAACCTTGAAACACCTGATACTGTATTTTCAGGTAGCTTGTATGAAGCTTTCCAAGGAGAGAAAGGGAAACAAGCACTGGATGCCACCACTACTGACAGCATTCTTTTTCCTGATAACCTCACTTACTCTAAACGAGCAGTCAAGATCATTTTGAGCTTTCATCCTCTGCTCCTATAGCTAACCCTGCACTGTGACAAAGCCATTTATCACACATTCTGAACCTCCACAGAAACAGAATTGTCACCTTGCTCGAACATGTGAGCTGCAGAGGTCTTGTGTGTCATCCACCTCTTTTCTTCTTTGGAATCTTTCTCTGCTCATGGACAAGGGGGAAGGGTTTCCTCATACCAGCTAACAAAGCAGAGCTCTGGGGATGGATTTTCAGTTTCTTTCAGGGTTCTGAGGAGGGTTGTCAGTTGCACATCTAAGCTAAAGAAACCTCTCATCTATAAAGAGGCTCCAGACACCACAAGAGCCATTGTAGGGACAAGGGCCACAAGCTGTACTGGCACCAGCACCTGCTGAGACCTACCCTGAGAAACTTCCTCTGACAAATCCAGACGAGGAAGACAACCAAAAACCACTTCCTGACACCCAGAGAAAATTCCTGATGATGGAGACTGGGATTTTATCAGTTTATCCTGCCCCACAACCTTGAGGAGTTCCATGAGCTCCTGCCAGGCTGGGCAGGAGCTCTGCCAGTGCCAGTCTGGGAATGTCCACCTCCAAGGAACTGAGCAGAGTCTGGTTAGGTCACACATGAGGCAAATTCAAAAAGGGTTCTGCTTTAAAAGTCAAACCCAAGAAAAACACTAAAGTATCTGTTTCCTCAAAGGAATTAAGAGCTTAAATACTGTGCTGTGCTCATTTGTAGAGACATAGCTCTTTGCTTGATATCTTTGGCTTATAAAAGAGACCAGAACCTTAAAAAGGAACTCCCAGGAAATACAAGTGAGAGACAAAAAGATAAAAAGAGACTTCAGAATTTCCTCAAAAATCAAGTGGTTGAGTTTTGCTTTCAAATACAGAAAAGCCAAGGGGTTATTTCTAGAAATAGCTGCACCACTCAAAGGTGGACATTCTCAGATGGGCACTGGCAGAAGCCAGTGCCAGGAGCACCAGAGTGGCTTGTATGCTGGTGAAGATGCACTAAGAATCAATATAATGTCTTGTGGGCCCTTGCCTTGACCCCAGCAGGCCGTGGGTAGAGCAGGTTTCCCACCTTCCTGCACCCCAGCATGTTCAGACCCCTCTCTGCACTCTCTGCAACCACGTATCAGTGCTTTTGCTGGCACTGAAGCAGGTCAGACAGGGACCTTTGAGCCTGACCCCACCACCTCTCTAAACCACATCCCTTCAAAGCAGCAATGTCCTGGTAAAAAAAAAAAAAAAAAATTAAGTGCTTGCCAAAAGACTTTAAAATAGTGATTCCCCTCATTTTGATTCATGCTGCATACAATGTGATCAGCTCTCCAGCCTGACAGCCGTGGGGATTTTTTTCCTCTCTGTCATGGTTTTCTTGCCATTTGCCTGAGCCCTGAGGCAGCAGCTTGTCCTTTGGCAGGTGGCAGCTCAGTTTCATCTGCAGCCAAGGCTTTATCACTCCCAAATGCTCAGATTCAATTTTCCCCTGGGGAGAAAAGTGACTCTGAAACCCCAGGATTTCTAGGTCCTGGCCCATTTCTCACACAACGTAGTCATCAATGCCGAATCAGAACTCAGCCTTGCATTTTAAATGGACTATACCAACACAATGCTGTGCTGTGTTGAGCTAATGCAGGGAGGCTTGGCTTTGCTGCAGTCATAGGACCCAACTCCCTGGGGTCCCCTTCCATTCAGACATCTATAAACATCCAAACCCAGTTGTGAGCATTGTCTCTAAATCTTAAATTGGTACCACACGGTGCTACCGAGGGAATACCCACATTCTCCGTGACCTCAGCAAACAGAGGCCACCAAGCTCCCACATGTCAGGAGGCAGTCTGTGTATGCATGTATCCACACAGGCACTGAGATCAAGATGTGTGGATTTTTTAAATGTTTCAGAGTTTATGTTATTTTCTGCACCACTCCTCCATGACTGACAGCAAAACTAGAAAGCACTGAAGCACAGAGATTTCTCTGCAGCTGGTGCTCCAAGCACACAGGTGGAGGGAGGAGAGCTGACAGGCACCCAGGGATAGATGGACGGATGGATGGACAGGTGTCACTTCCCAGCGGGCAAAAGCTTTACGTGCATCAGCATCAACCCCCCATCAATAGACCCAATGGACAAAAGACGCCTGAAGGTAGCGAAGAAGCCAAGGGGAGGAGAGGGACAAACTCTGAGAGTCTTTTCCACCTCCTGGGGACCAGACCCAGGCAGGAGAGCAGCAGTGGGACACAAGATTCCCCAGTGCTGAGCTCAGCTGTGCTCCCTGGAGGCTCATGCCCAAGGAAACGAGAGTGGGATTTAGCATCCTTTAACTCAGCTTGCAGAGCTGGGAAATCAGAAGAGTAAGAAATTCAATGTGCCCTGCACCTGCCTTGGGGCCAGCGTGGAGATAAGGGCACACTGCACTCACCACTGCTACACAAGGCAGTGAAAAAGCTTTGCAAGGAAACAGCTGCAGGATATAAAAGCAGGAGAGCTTCTCCATTAGCAACCGAGCAATGCTTACAGAGGCTGCCAGTGTCATTCCTCTCCTGGCAATGAGGGAGGCAGAAAAAATAACTTCAGCTCAGTTGAAAATAAAATTAAAACAACCATAGCGGCACAGCACTGTTACCTGGACTGCTTGAGGATAGACAAACCCTCACAGTGATCAAGTGTACAGATCAGGTTAGTAGGCGGTGGAACATTATTTTAGTGGTGTTCCTAACTCATTTTTCCAGGGAAGAGCAGCTGCAGAAACATCCCAAACAGCTGTGCCCTCCCCCTTCCGCCATTCTCTCTCCCTCAAAGCAAAGTTGTTTGGGAGAGCCAAGGTTTTTCCTACAAAAGCCTGCAGATCCAAACCTTCCTCTAATTAAGAAACATATCACATGTATGGGACTTCTGGGTTTTTTTGGATAGCAGCAGCAGCAGTAAATAATTCAGTGCCTTGGCAGATATTTAGGATCTTCAAAATATGAAGGCTATTATCAGATTTATTTTAATAAGGTACCTGGAGGGCTCGGAGCCAGGAAGAGAGGAAAAAAACCCCAGCACCATAATAAAAACCATGCCTTTTTTATTAGCCAGAGCACTTTGCTACAGCAGCTTGGACAGAGTAGCACAAACACTGCCTGAACACCAACAGAGCTTCACTGCCACCACAGCAGCACCACTGCAGCTTGCTGGTCCCCCAGCTTCATCAGCAGCTGCTGCAGCATGGAAACAGCTCCAAGGCCAGGGCTGCAGGGCTTTTGCAGAGCACCCTGGCAAACTCAGCTTCTGCTCCCCAAGAAGCCCAGCAGTTTTTGGAGGAAAAGGCTGCAGAAGCATTTTGATACTGCATTTGCAAATATAACAAATGAGCCACTGGCAAGGTCTCCTTCACAAGCAGCTGCAGCTCTGCCTGGGGAACTCTCCACACCTTCTGCTCAACTTTCTATACCCCTGTCATCATGTCCACGTGGGATGGGGTTGTGCCACAGCAGAAGAGAGTCAGCAGTGGGGAAACATCCGCCTTAGCAGCAACCTGAGACTGAGCTGTGGACAAAAGCAGTTTCCTTGTGTAGAAGTGGTGGAAATCTATCGTAACCCATCTCCATGGAAAGCCCAGTGTCACACCCATGCCCTTCCAGCTCTGTATGTCCTCCCAAACACGTACGCCAGTAACATGGAGGGTAAGCACCTTTTAAAGACCTTTGGCTGGCTCTGAGAAGCTAAACTAGTTGTGCTGGAACAGGACAATTCACCATCTCAGTATGCAACACTACCATGGTGCCACTGAAGCCAAGTACTGTATTTGAACTGGTTATCCACCAAACAGCCAAAACCATCACATTGCTGGGGAAGAACCAGACACACATAGCTCATAGTACTCCCGCAAAGTACTCCAAAGTCCAGGAGAAAAAACAAATCTCCACCTAAAATAAAGGATTTCCCCTCTCTCAGCACAACCAGACCTCGAATTCAGACGAAAAAATACAGAAGGCAAGGCAGAGCCTCTGAAAGTAACATCTGTTTAAACTATTTGTGAGACTACTGTCCCACCTGGCCACAGGTGACAAGGGAGCCTCTTGGCAGTTTTGGGGGCTCCCCAACACCCAGATGCATCCTAGACAGCATCCCTTAAATCTCACCTCACCCGGAAGAGGTGCCAAGCACACGTTTGCCACAGGGGTTCCTATAGTACCAGCAACGTATCACCTGAGCAGCTACCACAACTGCTGAGCTCACCCCAGCCTAGGAGAGCAAGGAGGCAGCTGCTCTGTGCCTGATGCCCACCCTGCTGCCCCCGGGCTTACACTGCCCCATGGGAGGCACTCGTTGCTCCCCTCCATGTTTTGTGTTGCAATTCTCTTAAACAGCAGAATAGAAGTGCCTACCAAATGGACTCTAGAAGGGAAGGTCAATCCACTATTCTTGTAATGATAGAAGATTTAAAATAAAATTTAAAGAAGTGCAGAAGCTTGACACTTACCTTAACAGAGCAAGCTCCATTCCTCAGATCCCAGGGGAGTAGGGACAGCACAGGCCACAAAAGAATGTCTTCACAGAGCACTCATCCCACCAGGCGACCACACAGAGTTGATAACTTGGCATATTTTAAATCACAAGTCTCAAATTTGACATTTTAATGAAGTTCCTTCTTCTCTATTCAAAGTATGGTTTAAGAAATCCCAGTTCTCATTTTGAAACAATAAACACAAACATGTAGCTTTCATAGAACAAAAACAAAATTTAAAACGAGCAAGGGCAGCATAGGAGTCAAGGAGAAATCCAAGACAGGCTTAGGAAAAAGAATTATGACTTAAAATTTATCTCAAATCTTTTAAAAGGGCTGAACCCTTGAAATCAGAAAAACTATTTGCTAGGCTTCTCAGCCTTCCTGAAAGAGCTGACGAAGAACCACTAGCTGCTTACAGCACACGAACAAAGTGGGTTTGCCTCACAAAGCCAAGAAGAGAAGCCAACAACACATTCACACCTAACCCATACCAGTCCTTGTGAGAAAATGATAGGAGACACTTCAACACATGGCACCTGGGGCTCGTAAAACCTCACCCAGCTGGGAGCAGGAATGAGGCTTAAAGGAGCCTTCAGAAAAGATGCTGCAGAGAGGGAAGTGGTGATGCCTTTTTAAAAAAATCTTTCCTCTCAAATCAGAGCCTCTAACAGCAAAATAACGAGGGAAAATGGTACACACCTGGTTCCCTCTCTGCATGCGCTGCTTAATTTTTTCATATATAAACAAAGCCAACAGGTGCAGTGAATTGTATACCTGGGAGCTGTGGGAGTACTAGGGAGAAGATGAGCCATTTTAGAAAATGCTGGAAGCAAAAAGCCAAACACAAAAGATGAGTTAGAAAGTTTCCAACATGGAATTTCTTCAACTGGGAGCACTCGCAGCCAGCAGCATCCCACACCTGCTCCCTTAGGGAAATTAAAATCAAGATCAAGGTTTGCAGCTGAGCATGGAGGCAACAAGTTTAACACTGAGACACTTACAGAAAAATAGTAGGGTTTTGGTTGTTTGGGAGTTTTTAAAGTATCTTATGGTCCCTGTGAGACGGCACCATTCTGATACAGGGAAGTCAAAACACCAGGTCAGGGGCAGCTTTGTACCTTCCCTCCCCAGGTGTCCACTCTGTCCAGCTGGCCTGCCACGCTGCCAGCGGCGGCCGAGAGAAGGACAAACCAGGAACAACAGCCCCATCTACTGGAGAGTGGGAAGCGATCCGCACACTCGTATTTTGCAGTTGCGCAACTCACCAGCCAGGCGGGAGCGATGCTGGGGTGTTAGCCTGCTCCCCGACAGCCACTTCTGTCACCATGCCAGTGTCCGAGTGCCAAAAGGCTGGTAGGGTCGTCCTGACCTAGTTCAGACTCAAAAGGCAAACATCCAAACCATCTCCTTCACTGTGAGCATCCCCTGGCCTCTCAGGAGGTAAGGTGGCATTGGGCAATGCTAACAGATTCAGCATTCCAGGTGAGAACTTGAGTTTCACAGCAGCTTTCCAGTCTGTACATCTGCACCTTGACATTCCCACCTGCAGCACAGGAAGGAGCAGTGCCAGTATGCCCTGTTATGGGAAAAGCTTGCTCCAGCCTTTGGCACAACTGTCCTCGTGGCAGAGCAGCTCTGGGTTTTGCAACATGCCACACCTGTCATGCTGAGCTCCCTGCTTTGCAAAACCCTAAACCTGACCCTGACCCACATACGCGGTGGGAGGGTGTATAGTCCCACTGAGGACCCAAAACGTTGTTTCAGTCCTCAGCATCCAGCTCTGGCCCATACAATGCACCCTGTCCCCCCACTTCTGAGCTGCTAAAACCCAAGCCCCATACTAAGGGTAGCAGGCACAGGCTGTCCCTGTGCACTGTGGTACCCCTTGTCCTGCCCAAGTCACCAGCAAGACTGTACCAAAATGGAGAGTGAGCTGTGTGACTCAACCCAAGGAACCCTTCTGCATGTGGTGCAATGACAATTCAGCATGAAAAAAAGATTTTCTACCATAGCAGGTTTCTCTGGCCTTCAAAGCACAGCTTGGGAGCCATTTCAAAGGATGAATCCCATGTCCTTTTAGAATTTATTTTATTCATGCTTGAACAGAACTAATGAAAGCATTCTTGTAGCCAGTGAAACAAACGCTGACAGAAATTTAGGACTCTGTCACATGACAAGACACACCAGTTAAACTCAAGTCTTTATTAACACTTTATGAACTGAGGGTTTAAGCAGCAGCCCAGAAAAGACATGTTCTTTCAGCTATAGAGATAACAATCAAAAAGGTATCTTCATTATGTAGTTTTGTTCATCAGTGACTACTGAGCATATAAATGAATAATGTACAAATAAAAATGACACGCTTCCTAAGTTCGACAGCAGAAAAATGGCAGTGAGTATTCTTGAAATCACAAGTATTAAAAAACCAAATAAAAACAGGTTCAGAAATCAGTGCCTCATAAAGCAAGAAATTTAGAAAATCAGTGTTGTGACATAGCAAGACTGTACCCATGCCCAAGGTGTTTGTCACAGCCTGCCTCTTTGCGGGGCTGATGATCCATGACATTCTTCATTCCCAGTGCTACACACAACTGTAACACTGTTCTACCTTTACCTGTCATAGACTCAATGCAGATCAGGTTTTCACCAACTCTGAGGCTGTGTGGTTTTCACAAGCTCTAGGCTGCAAGGGCTGGGAGCTGGTAGTGCCAAGCACTGGCTTGAGCAAAGAAACTGCCTGAAATGATGGCTGATGTCTCTTTGGAAGCTGCAGAGCAGTAGGGGGATGCTCCAACACCTGGGTCCTACAGCAATAATGAGGTAAATCTGGAAAGTTTTTCATTTTTCTCCTCTGCCAGGACATACACATTCAAAATGCCAGGCTTGATCTGTCCCAAGAAGGTTCAAGACACACAGTTTTGGAGAGTGCTGTATTCATGCCAATTGCAGATTTACCATGTGCTTTACTCCATGGAGTCTATCTGCATCAAGATGCTAGTAATCCAAGAAGAAAAAAAAAAATTATGTTACAAGATCCACTCCAACTGCATGCTCACAGTTTTAGGTGGGGAAGAAGCCTCCTAAGAGAAGCAGAGGTGAATTCATCAATCACACACACCTCAGTTTCCTTTGCATGCTTACTTACATGGTGCACTGATTTTAGTAAACAGGCTCACAATATGAGTATACCATACTCCTAAAAGTCACCGTCAAACATCCCATACCCATTTTCACAGTTTCACAAAGCAAAACAGACTACAGATGCAAAGAGTGGAACATTTCTGCAGCCTGGATTTAAGAAGAGAGATGAATCTCTTCAGGTGTGCATAAAACTCTTTGCTTCCTGCAAAAGAAAAACCTTGGTGGAATCCGACAATACGTGGATACTAAAAATATCGTGATCATTTGGGCAAAGAAGTGACTGGAGAGGAAAAGGAACATCTGTGAATGGTGGCATATAAATTAGGGAGGGAACTGGAAAGCATGTGTGTATGAGAGATTCATGGATCACACAGTAGCATATTGGCAAGGACTCCAACAGCTCATTTTTCCAGAGGGGTTCTACGATTCTCACCAACACCAGCCAGCTCCTGTTGAGACCAACTCTGGAAGAAGGCTATCCTAAGAAGCTCACCTAGCCCCATTCAACCTAGTTCCATCAACCCAAAAATCAAAAAAAGAGAAGGTCACAGAGAAAGGAAACACTACCATGACCCTCAATGGAAACTGTCACTACACAGAGACCTCTGCCTAAGCCATTTTGGGTCAAATCAGATCAATCCAGAACAACACAGTTACAAGCTCTCTGCTGTCCTTATTCAGCATAAACACTGCACTTGCCAGAAAAAAAATGCAATAATGAACAAGCCAGTGTCCGTAGGATTTGCTCCTACCTCCTCTCCCTATTCCTCTACACTGCCTGAATAGATTACATCTGCCAGGTATTTGCCACAGGGGAAGCCCTGGCAGATGTAGGATCTTCTGCCACATCTCTGCTGCTGTCTCCACTCCTGTGCCGAGACTTTTCCTTCCCCATGCCTCTGGCATGCTGAGGATCACAGCCTTCCTGCAATGAGTCCTCTGCTGTCACAGCCAAGGCTGCCTCCTTTTCTAGAAGGTTGCTATTCATCCCCTCTGCAGTGCTGCAGGCAAACGAGCTCTCCCACTCTACCCCAGCTACCCCAACAAGGTGATTCTCAATCTACATCCAGAGATCTGTCTCCTGACCAGGATGCGCAGATCCACCTGCCACTGCAAGTCCTCAGTTCTAAGAATGACAATCATCAAAGTCAAAGTGATACTGTAGGAAATACTGAAATGAAAACAACCACATTCCAGTAACACGCCAGGAATATTTCAGTAGCAAGTACTCAGAACCGATTGATTTAAAACAGCACCATCACCCACACAGGAGCTGTCTGATGACTTCTACGTACTCATTAACAGGAACACATTTGCATGAAGGAAGTTACACAACAGAAAAAGAAAAGGGACAATGGTGAAACCAAAACAGTAATTGCAGAGATTTGATGTACCGAGAGGTAAGACTATGCTCTGAGTTTGGAAATTTTTAATGGAGCAGAGTGAAAAGAAAGTCCAGACCAACAAATCTTTTGGGGCAATCTCAGATCTGGGGAGTCAAATCAGCAGGTGCTGTACAGGCTTCTCAATCCAGCTACAACGCTTACCCATAGTCCCAAAATGACCAGGCTCTCAACCGACCCTGACACACAAGTGACAGACCTCAGGTGGCAGGAAGGAGCCTCCCCCTGCTGGGTGCTGGAAAGTAAAGTACTGGAGGGTGTGCCACAAGCACACTTCTGAGGAACACTGTACAAACAGAACAGGGAGGGCTCTTTCAGGAGCAAATGGTGAAGTGCTCATCTGCCTCTCGGCTAAATTCTGTTCATTATTAACAAAATCTTTAGTCACCTTCCATGTAATAGGTAAGGACAAGAGGAAGAAAGATCAGTCTGCTTTGGACAGATACTATGCAGTAATATGCATAACTTGCTTCAGGTTTTTTTTACTGCTAATATGCACTATTACAGTAAAATGAAATGAGCACATGTGCCAAAAGAAAACATTCTTTACAGCTTGACTGGCAGTGCTGAAGGTACAAAAAGGAGAATCTGTGACCACACCAATATGGAAAAAAGGATCCAATCTGAACACTCTTCACTTCCAACAAACAAAACCACATTTCTCTTGGTGAAGGGTCTACCTCCCATTATTGCTAGTAATCACAGCAATATAATCCTCAAGAGCTAAAGCAGATGAATTAACATTGTGTTTTTTTGCTTGAAGATTACTGCAGTATTTTTGAGGAAGGAACTGGCAAGATTGATGCTAAAGCTGGAATTCTATCAGAGGAGCAGCTCCCACTCAAGGGCTCTGTTCTCCACACTGTGCAGTCAGGCCACCTCTCATACACCTGGTCACCAGAACCTTCCTCACCCTCTAGACTCGTGAAACCCCATGCAGAATGACAAAAACATCCAATTTGGGTAGACCAAGCCTGGCTGCCATAAAAAAAGAAAAACCTAAAGCAAACTGCTCCACCCCACGTCACCACTTCCTCTCCCAAGAGCACCCACACTGCTGCCTCCTCACCGAGGCAGAGCCAGGGAAGGCGGGAATGTGAAACCAGCCCCAGAGACTGTTCCAGACAGGAGCAGCAGCCCAGCAAGCTGCTGCAAGCAGGGACAGAGCCCACAGCCCCCACTTCCAATTAAAAGGGTGTAACAGACACCCCTCTCTTGGCTGACAACTGTGCCCCATGCTACCCACGTGCCACCAGCCAACAACTTTACAAACGCAGTATCAGCACAGCGTGTATTACACCAGCTTTTATTTCTCTCACAGTACAGAAGGGCTGAAGTTAAGACCATTCCGTGGCAGTGCCAACCCACTCAGTAGCCTGGGCTGTGGGAGCTGCTGACCAGTCCTCGGTGGCAGGCTGGGCACTCCAGTCCTCTGCAATCACAAACACAACACTTAGTGCTCCCCAGCTCCTTCCACCGACCACAACACCGCCCACCCCTTCCCACAGACACCTCCCCAGACTGACCTGTGGGGAACTGCTGGATGGGCACAGACGGGACCTGCACTCCCTCAGACCAATCTGCAACCTCAGGCTGAGGAGGAGCAGTGAATTCAGGTGCTGGGGCCGTCCATTCAGTCTGGAATTCCTCCTTGGTCACTGCTTTCTCAGCAGCCGCCTGTTCCTCCTTTTCAATCTGTAATGGAAGAGCCCAGCTTGAGTCTCCCAGGAATATATCCCAGAACACAACCCTTACTATCAAATATCAGACAACAGGCACCAACTGGCAATACAATTAACCAACCACCACAGTAAAGAGTGAAGTGCAATCTTTATATTGGCAAAACCTGTCATCGACAGCAGACACATGGGACCATGGGATAGGAGCACAAGAAAAACATCTCAGAGAGACACACTTCCTGCCCATGAGGCTCCTACCTCCTCAGGATCCCGGTAGAAGTACAAGTCAGGCATGACTTCCCACGGGTGTTCCCGGGAGATGGTGCCACGCATGCGCAGGACCTCTCGAGCCAGCATCCACCACATCAGACCTACTGAGTGGGCTCCCTGGAACAGAAGAAAGTAGGTAGGAGTTGCTGTAAAGCTAAACCTCTGCAGAAAGAGCAGAAGACCTATTTGTACCCCATCCAAGGTTTGTGCTTGGTGAACAACATTACTTGCCAATGCCAGACTTACGTACTTGAACTCAATAAAAGGGCAACTTTTCAAGTTGCCAGTGACATTTTCAGGTCTCTGCAGAAATCATGGTGCCATTACAACATGGCCTGAAGTAACTCTCCTGTTATGCAGTTTCATGTTGCTCACCACCCCCATGTGAATCTCACCCAAAAGACAGGGATGATGCTTACCACATATTCAAGAATGAAGAAATTGAAAACTTGACAAAATAAGCAAAGCTTACACACATCCTCACACGTGGCTTATACTAGTTTCAGTGACTGACATCTAGACACAGATCAAAGATAGCTTCTTATCTTCCTAGACTTTACCTTTCAGGTGATTTCTGGCAAGGTAATGTTTCAGAGTAGTTTCTCTATCAGTTCACTTTATCCTTCATTCATATTCGTGATCTGTGGCAAGAATGACTATCAAACTCCACTCACTGGGCCACAAAGACCCTCATGGCGTCAGCGAAGAATCCTGCCAGGTTACTATAGCACACGTCCTACACTTGAGAGTTCCTCGGCCAGAAACCAGCCTCAGCTCCAAGCTCCAACTGTGTGCAGTTTATTTTCTCCTCCCCACCCGCCCGCCAGCTTGCAAGAGGCATTAATTAGCTCATCCCTCGGGGATACACGTGAGATACAAACCAACCCTCTCTTGCAGAAAGCGTCCATCTTGGAAGCCCACTGCATGCTCTGGAGGAAGCTGCCTGGAATGCCAGAAGGAAGCGTTACCTTGTTATTGCAGGGAATGGCGATA
This sequence comes from Cnemophilus loriae, assembly GCA_013397755.1. Taxonomy (NCBI): domain Eukaryota; kingdom Metazoa; phylum Chordata; class Aves; order Passeriformes; family Corvidae; genus Cnemophilus; species Cnemophilus loriae. The sequence continues at coordinate 445,040 of VZTF01002142.1, forward strand.
TCCACGTAGCGCAGCGGGGAGTCGGTGTTGCACAGGGCGATGGTGGGGATGTTGACGTAGGATGCCTCTGTCAGCGGCTGGTGATCAGCCCGGGGGTCTGTAACCACCAGGAGCCGTGGCTCACGGAAAGCCGCTTGGATCTGGTTTGTGAAGGTGCCAGGGGTGAAACGCCCGGCGATAGGAGTAGCCCCAGTGGCAGCGGCAAACTTCAGAACCGCACGCTGCAAAAGGGACACGGCAAAGGTGAAGCAGGAAAAGTGCATTTCAACCAAGCCAGAAAACTGCATTTCAATCAGGTCACCCAGGCACTGTCAGTGAACATGCACGACATTTAACTGAACTACTGGTTTTAATTCCTGTGAAATCAAGGCTCACCACCTTGAGAGACAAAATAAAAATGTTACTGGAAAGAGCTACACCATGAGTTTAAAAGACCATATCCACCGGCAAAGCAGTAAGTCAGGATATGGAGAAATGCCTTCTCTTCCCCTCAAGTTATTGGCAAGCTCTACTCCGAACTCTCATAACCAATCATGGAAGAGGGAATAAAACAAAAAGCTTATGAAAAAAGCAAAGCACATTTTCTTCCATTATTTCTACATCCTTTCATTATCCAGGAACATCAAGGAACTACAGCAAAAACTCAGTAATAGATACACACGAATTGTTGCTGTGTCCATTGAGTGCAGTTGGCAGTTTTTATTCAATTGCAACAGCTTCCAACTTCTCAGGCATGTGGCAGGGCCTACTATCAAACTCCAATCCTAGAGGGAGCCCCTCTCCTGGCGTTAGCGAAAACCCTGCCATCCTTTGCTGTCGCACACTTCCGACACTTGAGAGCTCATCGGCCAGAAACTGACCTCAGCATCAAGCTTTAATAGTGTGCACATCAAGCCCACGGGAAACCAAGCTTTTCCTTTAGAAATCCACCCCTGAATAGCCCACCTATTTGTGGCCCCACCTGCAGTAACCTAAAGAAACTAACCCCACCAACTCCAGTGACTAATTAAAGGTTATAACCTTTAATAACAGAAAGTTTTTGCTAAAAATTGAGAGTCAAAATTACAAATATACCAGTTACTATACCTTGCTTGATAACAGAGAAAATTTCTTCTTTGACAACTTTTGTATCAGGTGCTTTCTGTCCCCAAAAAATCAGTGCCCAACTGACACATAGTATTTCTGGGAGGAAGGGGCTACCAGGGGATTGACCATTAACATGAAAGAAATCCAACAGGAAGAAGGAAATGGAAGAAAAACAAGTTATCAAACACCCCGAAATCAGGAGTGGCTTTCAACTCATCTGTTTTAAGCTGCCAAGTGCAACACAAAAACCATGTTTACAGAAAGCATTCCTATAGTTAAAACTGGTGTTATCGCCTATTATCACCAAGCTGTCACTGGCAGGCAAAGATGTATGGCAAAGCAGTCCTGCTCCCAAGACTGCAGTCCTAATGTCCATACCTGTCCAGTGTTCCTGGAAGAAATGACGCTCACATCAGCTGGATTCTCAATGGCAACAATGGCACGAGCTGCTAGAAGCAGCTTCTCCCAGGTCCTCTTCAGATTGATGATGTAAATACCTGTTGGCAATAAAAGGTTTTAGAGCAACCAGCAAATACAAGATCCTAAAACAGGATAGCACTCCTCTGCCATTAAACCTGTCACATGGCTGTGGTTACTCCAAAATTCACAGAATCATCAAGGTTGGAAGAGACCCTTAAGATCATCCCCTCCAACTGTTCACCCAGCACTGCCACTGTAACCATTAAACCATGACACCCAGCATCATATCCAGGTCCCTCTGAAAGGTGACTGGGCAACCTATTCCACTGTCTGACCACCCAAGCAGTGAAGAATTTTTTTCTGTTATCTAATCTGAATGTCCCTTGTCTCATCTTAAGGCCATTTCCCCCGGTCCTCTGACTGCTGGCAGGTAGAAGAGGCTGGCCCCTCCTTTCAGGTAGTTGTAGAGAATGATGAGGTCTCCCCTGAGCCTCTTCTTCTCAAGACTACACAAACCCAGCTCCTTCAGTCATTCCTCATGACGTTTTCTAGATCTTGCAAAAGCTTTACTGCCCGTCTCTGTACATGCTCCAGCACCTGAATGTCCTTTATGAAATGACAGCATTCTAGTCTAATTCTAGCTAGTGGAAAGCTATTCCAAGGAAAATCTGCCCCTTATGGTTTTAATATCACACACTTCCAGCATCTATCATCAAGAACGTATGCCTAGTTTGAGTTTTAATCTTTTATAAAAAAAAAAAAGAAGGCAGCTTAGATTGAAGACCAATGCAAATAAGGAGAAATCATTACTGAGATATTAAAACCATTTTGTTAAGTCAAGAACTAGCAAAATTGCCTAAACCAGCTGTGATTGATTTACCAAATTCCAAAATCAAGATAGTCAAGAAGTAGTAGAATTGTTACAAAATCCGTACTTCATTCTCCTTCTCTGAGTTAACATTGTTTGCAGCAAGGGCATCTGCTCCTTTCAGGGCATGGAGAAGCCGTGCTAAATAGCTCAAGCACTACCCCTTTCCTGCTCCCCCCAGCTGTGCCCCCAAGATCCCAGCTGCCCAACCCGGGCCACCCACCCCGCCTATTTACCATCGCTCTTCCTTTTGTAGATGTACTGCTCCATCTGGAAGTCGAGGTTGGTACCTCCCAGGTGGGTCCCGGCAGCGAGGAATTTGAGGACATCCTCCTCCTTCATCTGCAGGACATCGAGGCCTCCGGACATTGTGGGGTTTCCCTTTGGAAGCAACGACAGGGAACCTGCGGGCACAGGGACCCGGCTCAGCCCGGCGGGGACGCGCCACGAGGTCCAGCCGCCCCGGCCGCCATCTTGGGCCGCCTCCCGCGCTACACCCGCCAGGCCTCGGCCT